>NW_026845477.1:313636572-313664172 GCF_025583915.1 Anolis sagrei ordinatus | reverse complement strand
TCTTGTGTTATCATTGTAACAATTCCATCTTTTCAGACAAAATTTCTTTATAAGTGGGCCACTTTTCTCCACTCAGTTCTTTTAATTGGCAAGCCTCTATCGGAGAGATCCATACAGGGGTTTTTGTATATATTTTATTTTTATATTTTTCCCAATTTTTTTTATTAAGGCTGCTCCAATAAAATGATTCCAGAGGTTTTTCTCAGATTTATTTTTATTATACCACAAATACACGTACCAGCCTTGTCTAAGGTCATGGCCTTCCAGTGCTAGTAGCTGGGTATCTTCAAGTGTGGCCCATTCTTTTATAGCAACTAAGTTGCATGCCTCGTAGTAGGCTTTAAAGTTTGGTAAGCCCAATCCACCTCTTTTCTTTTCGTCTGTTAATATCTTTAAACTAATTCTCGCTTTTTTGTTTTTCCAGATAAATTTAGAGAGGTCTGAGTTCCATTTCTTAAATAGGAAGTCGCTTCTGATTACTGGAAGGGCTTGGAACATGAATAATAATTCGGGGAGTATTATCATCTTTGTTAATGCTATGCGGCCTAATAAGGATATATTTTGATATTTCCAATTGTCCATATCCTTTTTTATTTTTTTCCAAAGTGGTTCGTAGTTATTTTTTAAGAGGTGCATATTTGTTGCAGTGATGTAAATTCCCAAGTATTTTATCTTCATCACTATTTGCAGTCCTGTAATTTTCTTCAATGATTCTTGTCTAAGTTTTCCCATGTTTTTAGTTAGGATCTTCATTTTGTTCTTATTTATTTTGAAACCTGAATATTTACCAAATTCATCTATTTTCCCTAGCCATTTTCTATATTCTCCAAAGGTTTCTCAATTATACAGATAAGGTCATTGGAGAATGCTCTGAACTTTTACTGTTCTTTTTTCACTTTAGTCCCCTTTAGGTTTTCATCTCACCTAATTGATCTTAACAGAATTTCTAACCCTCGTATAAATAAAAATGGGGAAAGTGGGCATCCCTGTCTAGTTTCTCTGTTTATACTTATACTTCCCAATATGTGACCATTTACCATAATATTTGCCTCTTGTTTATTATAAATTTATTCAATAGCATTTATGAATAGGAAGACCATGTCTAATTCTCTAATTAATGAAAGTAAAAAAATTCCCAATTCAGCCTGTCAAGGGCTTTTGCAGCATCTAGGGAGATAAGCGCCAATTATTTATTATTATTTTTTCATAATATTCCATTATATTTAAGATCATTCTAATGTCTTTAATATGTGTTTTGGGTAGAAAACCCGTTTGGTCTTCATATATCCAATCTTTAAGGAAGTTCTTTAATCAGTTAGCTATAATGGTGAAAATTTTATAATCCAAATTCAGCAGGGGTATAGGTCTGTAGTTTTTAACTTTTTCTGGATCTGCATTTTCTTTATGTATTACACATATAGTTGCCTGCTTCCAGGTATTTGGTATTTTTTGTGTTAAGAGTGCATGATTCATGATTCTTTTTAAATAAGGTACTATTTCCTCCAATAACTGATTTCTAATATATCCTGGGTAGCACTGTACACCAAACACAAACTTATTTTTTAAATTCTTAATGTTTATACAATTGTTGTTGTTCTTTATTCGTTCAGTCGTCTCCGACTCTTCGTGACCTCATGGACCAGCCCACGCCAGAGCTCCCTGTCAGCCGTCACCACCCCCAGCTCCTTCAAGGTCAGTCCAGTCACTTCAAGGATGCCATCCATCCATCTTGCCCTTGGTCGGCCCCCCTTCCTTTTGCCTTCCACTTTCCCCAGCATCCTTGTCTTCTCTAGGTTTTGCTGTCTCCTCATGATGTGGCCAAAGTACTTCAACTTTGTCTCTAGTATCCTTCCCTCCAATGAGCAGTCGGGCTTTATTTCCTGGAGGATGGACTGGTTGGATCTTCTCGCAGTCCAAGGCACTCTCAGTACTTTCCTCCAGCACCACAGCTCAAAAGCATCGATCTTCCTTCGCTCAGCCTTCCCTAAGGTCCAGCTCTCACATCCGTAGGTGACTACAGGGAATACCATGGCTTTGACTAGGCAATGGATCTTTGTTGCCAGTCTGATGTCTCTACTCTTTACTATTTTATCGAGACTGGACATTGCTCTCCTCCCAAGAAGGAAGCGTCTCCTGATTTCCTGGCCACAGTCTGCATCTGCAGTATCTTTGCACCTAGAAATACAAAGTCTGTCACGGCCTCCACGTTTTCTCCCTCTATTTCCCAGTTGTCAATCATTCTTGTTGCCATAATCTTGGTTTTTTTGTTTAGCTGCAACCCAGCTTTTGCGCTTTCTTCTTTCACCTTGATTAGAAGGCTCCTCAGCTCCTCCTCGCTTTCGGCCATCAGAGTGGTGTCATCTGCATATCTGAGATTGTTAATGTTTCTTCCAGCAATTTTCACCCCAGCTTTGCATTCATCCAGCCCCGCACATCGCATGATGTGTTCTGCATACAAGTTAAAAAGGTTGGATGAGAGGATGCAGCCTTGCCGTACGCCTTTCCCAATCTTGAACCAGTCTGTTGTTCCGTGGTCAGTTCTGACTGTTGCTCCTTGGTCCTTGTACAGATTCCTCAGGAGAGAGACAAGGCTTGGGATGCCCATCCCACCAAGAACTTGCCACAATTTATTATGATCCACACAGTCAAAGGCTTTAGAATAGTCAATGAAGCAGAAATACATGTTTTTCTGAAACTCCCTGCCTTTCTCCATCATCCAGCGGATATTGGCAATCTGGTCTCTCGTTGCTCTGCCTTTTCTAAATTTTAAATCTTTTTAAATCTCTACCTCAGTTATTTCTTGATTTAATAATTCTCTTTATGGGTCTGTTAGTTTATCTAATTTTTGTCTACTCAGGAAGCCTATTATATCCTCTTTCTGTACCTGTTCTTTAGTATATAATTTCCTATAAAAATTTGTTATATTGGTTGATAATCTCTTGACTTGATGTGTAGTTTTTCCCCCTTTCTTCTATTCTTATAATGTGCTGTTTTTGTATTTTTTCCCTCAATTTTCTCGCAAGTCAGTTCCCCAGTTTGTTGGCTTTTTGCAAATGATTTCTGTTTTAATTTTTTTTAATTTATTTGCTGATTCTTCTGTTTCTAAATATTCTCTTTGCCATCTTAAAGCTTTTAATTTATGTTTTAAGTCTTTGTCTCCTGGACTTTTTTTAAAAAAATTGCTTTTCATCAATCACTAATAATAATAATAATAATAATAATAATAATAATAATAATAATAATAATAACCAACTTTATTTGTACCCCGCCACTATCTCCCCAAAGGGGACTCGAAGCGGCTTACATGGGGCCAAGCCAAAACAAGAATTACAGAGATTATCATTTAGTCTCCACTGTGGCCAAGTCAGACTTCACAAGGTATAGTAGTGCCTGGCGCACTAGTTTTGAGTGTGCAAAGGCCCTCCCGGCCACCATTGACACCTGAGCATCAAGTGACAGCGCTGAATCCAGGAGGACCCCCAAGCTGTGGACCTGTGTCCACAGGGGGAGTGTAACCCCATCGAACACAGGTTGCCACCCAATACCCCAATCAGCCCCAGCGACCGACCAGGAGGACCTCTGTCTTGTCTGGATTAAGTTTCAACTTGTTAGCCCTCATCCAATCCATCACAGCTGTCAGACATTGGTTTAAGGTATGGGAGGCTTTCATGGAGTTTGGTGGAAAAGAGTGATAGAGTTGGGCATGATCTGCGTTCAAATGACACCAACTCCAAAACTCTGGATGACCTCACCCAGTGGTTTCATGTAGATGTTAAAAAGCATGGGGGATAGAATGGAACATTTCGGGACCCCACAGGACAAAGGCCATGAATCCAAGCAGCATCCCCCAGCTTCATCAACTGGGAACGACCCTCCAGAAAGTAACGGAGCCACTGCAAAGCAATGCCCCCAATACACATTTCAGAGAGCCGTCCCACGAGGATATCATGGTCGATGGTATCGAAAACCGCTGAGATGTCTAGGAGAACCAACAGGGACACACTCTCCCTGTCTAGTTCTCTTCGGAGGTCATCCACCAAGGTGACCAAAGCCGTCTCCGCATCATGGCCAGGCCTAAAAACAGACTTTGATGGATCGAGATAATTGATTTCATCCAAGAATTCTAGTAGTTGTGAGGCCACCACCCGCTCAAGGACATTGCCCAAAGGTTGGAAATTCATTGGTAGTTGTTTAATATAGTTGAATCTGGGTAAGTTCTATACAGTTTTCCAAGGAACTGTTAAATCAATGAAATAGATAAATTAATGGATAAATAGACAGATTTTCATGAGCTCTAGGAATAATATATGTTCCTGTGCACGCGCCTATGCACTTGCCTGAAAGCCAGCTGTTGACTACCGGTGCCTGGATGGATATTCATATGCAAGGAATATTCAGAGGTGGTGGTGCCAAATCTTTCTTCTGAAATATTAACACAATTGCAATACAATACAATGTATCAGGCCCGTAGCCAGGATTTCGTTTCGGGGGGGGGGGGCTGAATTTTTTTCAGGGGGGTTTCGGGGGGGGCTGAGTTTGGGGGGCCTGAGTCTAAGTGAAAGAGGGTCTAGCCTAGCAAACCTTTTGTATCATTACCCCAATACCCCCATGCATATGGGATATATTGAGTATGGTGATCAGATCATGATATGAATAAACATAACAGTTTAAATAATGCACCAGTAAGGCTTTTTCGCGAACCACCATGAAGCCCCTCAAGCCCCCCCCCCCCCGGTTCGTTTCGTCCGGTTCCAGTTCGTTTCGGTCCGGGTGTCGTTCGGGTCGGTCGTTCGGTCCGGGGTTCGGGGGGGGGGGGGGGGGGCTGAAGCCCCCCAAGCCCCCCCCCCCCCCGGCTACATGCCTGTCCTGTATGACTGTTAAACATGGCTGCATTGATTAGCTTCACAGATGGGATGAGGTGCCTTTAGAGCATTGAGGCCTATGTGATAATAGGTAAAGGTAAAGGTTTTCCACTGACATTAAGTCTAATCCTGTCCGACTCTGGGGTGGTGCTCATCTCCATTTCTAAGCTAGACACCTCCAAGGTCATGTGGCCGGCATGACTGCATGGAGCACCGTTACCTTCCTGCCAGAACGGTACCTATTGATCTACTCACCTTGCATGTTTTCGAGCTGCTAAGTTGGCAGAAGCTGGGGCTAACAGTGGAAACTCAGCCAGCTCCCTCAATTCAAACTACTGACCTTTCAGTCAGCAAGTTCAGCAGTTCAGTGGTTTAACCCACTGCACCACTGGGGGCTCCTATGTGATAAACAAAGTGTGCAATTTGGCCAAAAGCCATGCTGTTTCAGGGTCCATTGATTTTTTTTTGTCGTGTCAGGAGTGACTTGAGAAACTGCAAGTCGCTTCTGGTGTGAGAGAATTGGCCGTCTGCAAGGACGTTGCCCAGGGGACGCCCGGATGATTTGATGTTTTATCATCCTTGTGGGAGGTTTCTCTCTGCCTGGGAGCTATAGTTCTTAGTGAAAGAGGCATGGACGTGACATCTTTCCCCAGGGGATTGCTTCTTGCTCTCCTTTAGGAAACTGGAACTCTCAAAGACCCAAAACACTGTAAATAACTCAAAATGAGATTTATTGATCACAAAGAGTTATTTCTTTAAAGCAATGAGCTGGAAACTTCAGAGGGGTTAAGGAAAATATACGTTACAGTCTCAGTTAGTCCTGGGTCCAAGGAGTTTGAAGCTGAGAAGCTTTTCCAAGTTTCCTCTTTCCTCAATGGCTGTGAATGCCAGAGCAAACCACAACCCCAGTTCAAATGGCCTATGTTTGAAGACTCAGGATCTTCCTCTGGTGCCAAAAGAATCGGTTTGAAGGTGCAGCTTCTCTCCCCTCCCCCTCCCCCGGCTTTGAATCAACTGGTGGCTTTCTTAATCTTGTCCACAAGGGACAGGTAACTGGCTTCGTGAACTGTTTCTTTTCTTTAAGAGGAAAACCCTTTTTAACCCCTCCTTGGGCAATCTACTTTCTAAACTTTGCTGGTGTGGGCTCTACTCCCGGCTCCAAATTGCTTCTTGGGTCCCGAGTAGACCTACCAGTCAAGGCTTTGTAGATTCTCCAGCTGGAGTCCTTTGGAACTGTTTTCCCCGGAATTTCCCCCGGATGCTGTGAGAAATGAAGCTTCTCTACAGGTGGAGCTAATCCACGTCCTGTAGCTAAGCTTTCCAATGCAAGACTGACCTAAAATGGCTCCCTCTCCTCCCAGAGCCCTGGGGAAAGGGGCAGAATCATAGAGTCATAGAATCATAGAATTGGAAGAGACCTCATGGGCCATCCAGTCCAACCCCCTGCCAAGAAGCAGGAATATTGCATTCAAATCACCCTCGACAGATGGCCATCCAGCCTCCGCTTAAAAGAAGACGGAGCCTCCACCACACTCCGGGGCAGAGAGTTCCACTGCTGAACGGCTCTCACAGTCAGGAAGTTCTTCCTCATGTTCAGATGGAATCTCCTTTGTTGTAGTTTGAAGCCATTGTTCGTGTCCTAGTCTCCAGGGAAGCAGAAAACAAGCTTGCTCCCTCCTCCCTGTGGCTTCCTCTCACATATTTATACATGGCTATCCTATCTCCTCTCAGCCTTCTCTTCTTCAGGCTAAACATGCCCAGCTCCTTAAGCCGCTCCTCATAGGGCTTGTTCTCCAGACCCTTAATCATTTTAGTCACCCTCCTCTGGACACATTCCAGCTTGTCAATATCTCTCTTGAATTGTGGTGCCCAGAATTGGACACAATATTCCAGGTGTGGTCTAACCAAAGCGGAATAGAGCATGGAGAGCATGACTTCCCTAGATCTAGACACTAGGCTCCTATTGATGCAGGCCAAAATCCCATTGGCTTTTTTTGCCGCCACATCACATTGTTGGCTCATGTTTAATTTGTTGTCCACGAGGACTCCAAGATCTTTTTCACACGTACTGCTCTCGAGCCAGGCATTGTCCCCCATTCTGTATCTTTGCATTTCGTTTTTCCTGCCAAAGTGGAGTATCTTGCATTTGTCACTGTTGAACTTCATTTTGTTAGTTTTGGCCCATCTCTCTAATCTGTCAAGATCGTTCTGAATCCTGCTCCTGTCCTCTGGAGTATTGGCTATCCCTCCCAATTTGGTGTCGTCTGCAAACTTGATCATGCCTTCTAGCCCTTCATCTAAGTCATTAATAAAGATGTTGAACAGGACCGGGCCCAGGACGGAACCCTGCGGCACTCCACTTGTCACTTCTTTCCAGGATGAAGAGGAAGCATTGGTGAGCACCCTCTGGATTCGTCCATTTAACCAATTACAGATCCACCTCACCGTAGTTTTGCCTAGCCCACATTGGACTAGTTTCCTTGCCAGAAGGTCATGGGGGACCTTGTCGAAGGCCTTACTGAAATCCAGGTACGCTACATCCATGGCATTCCCGCATCTATCCAGCTTGTAACTCTATCGAAAAAAGAGATCAGATTAGTCTGGCATGACTTGTTTTTGATAAATCCATGTTGACTATTAGCAATGACCGCATTTGTTTCTAAGTGTTTGCAGACCACTTCCTTAACAATCTTTTCCAGAATCTTGCCTGGTATCGACGTGAGGCTGACCGGATGGTAATTGTTTGGGTCATCCTTTTTCCCTTCTTGAAGATTGGGACCACATTGGCCCTCCTCCAGTCTGCTGGAACTTCTCCCGTTCTCCAAGAACTCTCAAAGATGATTGCCAATGGTTCCGAAATGACTTCCGCTAGTTCCTTCAATACTCTTGGGTGTAGTTGATCTGGCCCTGGGGACTTGAACTCATTTAGAGTGGCCAGGTATTCCTGGACGACTTGTTTCCCAATTTGGAGTTGGATGTCCTCTAATCCCTCATCCACTCCATCTTGCTGAGGTTGAAGATGACTTCTTTTTGTGAGAAGACCGAGGCAAAGAAGGCATTAAGTAGTTCTGCCTTTTCCCTATCCCCCTGTCAGCATTGCCCCATCTTCTCCTCGAAGAGGCCCTATCGGCTCCTTGTTTTTCCTTTTTCTACTGACATAAGAAAAGAAGCCCTTTTTATTGTTTTTAATGTCCCTGGCAAGTCTGAGCTCGTTTTGTGCTTTAGCCTTGCGGACCTTTTCCCTACAGGTGTTGGCTATTTGTTTGAATTCTTCTTTGGTGATTTCTCCCTTTTTCCACTTCTTGTGCACGTCTCTTTTGTGTTTTAGCACAGTTAGAAGTTCTTTGGACATCCATTCTGGCTTCTTTGCATTTGTTCTATTTTTTTCTCTTTGTTGGTAAGGTTTGCAATTGCACCTTGAGTATATCACTCTTGAGAAATTCCCATCCATTGTAACTCCCTTTGTCTTTTAGTATCAGTGTCCACGAAATGCTGCTCAGTGTTTCCTTCATTTTTCGGAAATCAGCTCTCCTAAAGTCCAAAATGCGGGTTTGACTTGTCTTAGTTTCGGCCTTCCTTTGTACCTCAAATTGCAGGAGCACATGGTCACTTGCCCCTAAGGATCCTACACTTCAACCGCATCGATCAGGTCCTCCGCATTTGTTAGGATGAGATCAAGAGTAGCCAATCCCCTTGTTGCCTCTTCTACCTTCTGAACCATGAAATTGTCTGCAAGGCAAGCGAGGAATTTGTTGGACCTTGTACTCTTGGCCGAGTTTGTTTTCCAGCAAATATCGGGATAGTTGAAATCGCCCATGACTACTACATCTCTTCTCTGTGCCTGTTTTGTCAACTGTTGGCAGAAGACTTCATCAAGTTCTTCCTCCTGGCTTGGTCGTCTGTAGTAGATGCCTACAATGACATCTTTTTGAGTCCCAGTTCCCTTGATTCTTATCCAGATGCTTTCAAGCTGGTTTCCCGGATTGCTGTCTTGCATCTCTTCTGCAGCATAACGGTTTTGACATATAAGGCTACTCCGCCTCCTCTCCCCTTTGTTCGGTTTCTGTGAAAGAGGTTATAGCCGTCTACATTCCAGCGATAGGAGTCATCCCACCAGGTTTCAGTGATGCCTATGATATCATATTTGTGGTGTTGTGCTAAAAGTTTGAGTTCGTCTTGTTTATTTCCCATGCTCTGTGCATTAGTGTAAAGACATGTGAGCCCCTGAGATCTTCCCCTGAGCTGTTTAATGTCATGCCGACCACATGATCTTGGAGGTGTATATGGACAACGCTGGCTCTTTGGCTTAGAAATGGAGATGATCACCACACCCCAGAGTCAACATAAATGTCAGGGAACAACCTTTACCTTTACCTTACCTTTACTGTTTTATCATATCAGAAACAACTTGAGAACATATTGCAAACTGCTTCTGGTGTGAAAGAATTGGCCATCTATAAGGACATTGTTCAGGAGATGCCTGGATGTTTTACCATCCTGCTGGGAGGCTTCTCTCATGTCCCCACAAACTAGAACTGGCAGGTGGGAGCTCACCTCGTCTTGTGGATTCGAACTGGCACACTTCAGGTTAGCAACCCAATCTTCAGGCCAGTAGTCCAGGTGGCACAAGAGTTTTACCAAATGTGTCATCACAGCTCCAATGTTTCTGCTAATCCGGAGGAAAGGGAAGGAACCAGTAATTTCAAGCAAAGAGTTGACATTGGACATGAAGGCAAGCTGGTTTGTTCTTGGGAACTGGGATCCTGGACTTCTTGCCTGCCCAGTCTAGGACCAACTCCTCCAGATGGGGCACAGGACGCCCAACCCAAGTCCTTGTTCTCCTCTCTCTCTATAGCTTCATGGCCGGTTGTAGTGAATCTACTTTAGTTAGGCTTATTTTAGGCCTAGAAAAATGGTAGGCCCAAAAGACAGCAGCCATCTTAGAGAGAGATGCCAAGGGACTCCATTTTGGTGGATCATTTTCCAGGAGTGTTGTATTTAAATCAGCCTTTGGAGGGAAAATGAGAGAGGAATTTGATTGGCCAAGTCAGAGGAGGCAGAGGAAAAAACTTACTTTTAAAAAGAGGTTTTTGAGATCCCTGAGAGGAGTTGGAGTTTGGAGTTTGAAGAGAAAAGGTGTTTAGGTGTGGAGTGGTTGTTAGGGTTAGTAGTAGAGGCCTAGGTCTGGCCAGAAGATTAGGTGGCATTGGTTGCAACTCTTATGAATCATAGAATCAAAGAGTTGGAAGAGACCTCATGGGCCATCCAGTCCAACCCTTGCCAAGAAGCAGGAATATTATTCAAATCACCCCTGACAGATGGCCATCCAGCCTCTGTTTAAAAGCTTCCAAGAAGGAGCCTCCACCACACTCCAGGGCAGAGAGTTCCACTGCTGAATGGCTCTCACAGTCAGGAAGTTCTTCCTAATGTTCAGATGGAATGTCCTTTCTTGTTGTTTGAAGCCATTGCTCCTTGTCCATGGAAGCAGAAAACAAGCTTGCTCCCTCCTCCCTGTGGCTTCCTCTCACATATTTATACATGGCTATCATATCTCCTCTCAGCCTTCTCTTCTTCAGGCTAAACATGCCCATAAGCCGCTCCTCATAGGGCTTGTTCTCCAGATCCTTGATCATTTTAGTCGCCCTCCTCTGGACACATTCCAGCTTGTCAATATCTCTCTTGAATTGTGGTGCCCAGAATTGGACACAATATTCCAGGTGTGGTCTAACCAAAGCAGAATAGAGGGGTAGCATGACTTCCCTAGATCTAGACACTATGCTCCTATTGATGCAGGCCAAAATCCCATTGGCTTTTTTGCCGCCACATCACATTGTTGGCTCATGTTTAACTTGTTGTCCACGAGGACTCCAAGATCTTTTTCACACGTACTGCTCTCGAGCCAGGCATTGTCCCCCATTCTGTATCTTTGCATTTCGTTTTTTCTGCCAAGTGGAGTATCTTGCATTTGTCCCTGTTGAACTTCATTTTGTTAGTTTTGGCCCATCATCTCTCTGATCTGTCAAGATCGTTTTGAATCCTGCTCCTGTCTTCTGGAGTTTTGGCTCTCCCTCCCCATTTGGTCCCTTCTGCAAACGTGATGATCCTGACTTCTAACCCTTAGTCTAAGTCATTAAAAATGTTGAACAGGAAGCTGCTTAGTAGCAGGATAGAACTAGGCTAAGTTTATCTGGGCTACTGAAGTATCTCTGGCAGAGACACTGTCCTGTTACGATTCTTGTTTTGTTTTGGAGGGAGAGAAGATTCTCTTAAGTTACAAAGAGAGAACCATTCTTGTAACCACCATGCTTTTTAAGACATAACTTTCTGAAACAGCCAAGATGTTTACTGCAATTGTTCCTGATCCAAATAATAAACTTTGTTGATTATTGTTTTTCAAAACCTGACTCAAGTGTGCCTCTATGCTTGAAGATTTCCAAAGTGATCTTAAGTTGGTTTTAAGAAAATTAATGGTGGCAGCAAAGGTTTAAGAGCTCCTCAAAAAGAATTACCTCCTCGGCCTAGTACTCTTAAAATGGTGGCATCACCCTGAAGATTATTTTGCCTTTAATAAGTTTTCCAGTTAAATGCCGTAAGCCCTATCTTTACACCCGGGATTCCTCTGCTGTCCTCAATTCTAAAATTCACTCCCACTTTAAATATAAATCAATTTTCCTCAACTCACTGAAAGACAAAGTGTTGTGTTTAGTCCCACTAGAAAACTCTACAAAGGGGAGGGAGAGGTTTGCAAATGAATATGTGGTTTTTTGGTTTTGAATGGAGGTGCAGAGTGTCCCACAGTAGCAAAGTTTTGCACTGCTTCTGCATTGATTTCACAAGTCAGCTTGCCACTCACGATGAATGCTCCTATACAAGAGAAACCATGGAATTGGACTGCAGACCAATGAAAGCACCTTTCATTCTCCCCAAACCAACAGGAACCAGACTGGTGAATGGCACAAACCATTGCTCTGGGAGAGTTGAAGTGTTCATGAATGGAAAATGGGGGTCGGTGTGTGATGATCGATGGGACCTGAGTGATGCTCAAGTCGTGTGCAGAGAACTCGGCTGCGGAGGAGCTGTGTCAGCCCCAGGAGAAGCCCACTTTGGAGAAGGAAATGGTGCCATCTGGATATATGAAGCCCAATGTTTGGGGACCGAAGTCGCCCTTCAGAATTGCCCATTTGGAGAAATACCTTACTGTGGTCATAAACAAGATGCAGGTGTTGTGTGCTCAGGTAATTGATAAAAAATTAAGAAATATTGTTTATTTTCTTTGTTTTTTACCGTTCACAGCAGAGGTATTTTTTAAAAATTAACCAGTCTTTACACCTGGATATTAAAGGGGGGGGGGAGTGAGTGAAATATTCTCATGCTAGGAAAGACTACATATTGATCTTAATTACTCAACCTGTGGTGTGCAATTAATCAGGGTGAGTCTTTTCCTCTTAACACATACACACTCAGTAGTGATCCCACAGGAATTTAACCATGTACCTTAATAACCCGGGCATCTGCTTGTCCAGTTTTAATGGATTCTTTTCAATTGGTACAATCCGAGGATGTGGACAGGATCCTTGGGGGAGTGAGGGCCACCATGTGTATCCTACACTCCTGGCCTTCATGTCTGATAAATCCTGGCAAAATGGGTCTGGCAGAGTGGGTAAAAATGGTGGTCAGTGCCTCATTAGCCCAAGGCATAATTCCATCCAGCCTTCAAGAGGCCATAGTAAGACCTATTCTAAAAATGTCAACCCTTGACCACTCAATAATGAACAACTTCAGACTAGTGTCAAACCTTCCCTTTTTGGGCAAGGTTCTGGAATGCATGATGGCCTCGCAACTCCAGGGGTTCCTGGATGAAACGGTTTATCTAGATCGGTGGTTCTCAACCTGTGGGTCCACAGATGTTTTGGCCTTCAACTCCCAGAAATCCTAACAGCTGGTAAATTGGATGGGATTTCTGGGAGTTGTAGGCCAAAACACCTGGGGACCCACAGGTTGAGGACCACTGATCTAGATCCATCCCAGTCTGGTTTCAGGCCCAGCTATGGAACTGAGATAGCATTGGTCACCTTGGTGGATGATCTACGTAGAGAACTAGATGGTGGGACGAGGGAGCGTGCCTTCTCGGTGGTGGCCCTTTGGTTTTGGAACACCCTCCCCCCAGGGAGATTTGGCAAGCCCCCACACTGTCCTCCTTCCAAAGGGAACTGAAAACCTGGCTATTCAAACAAGCTTTTGAGAATGCCTATTCCCTAATTGATTTACGCAATTGTTGTGCAGGTCTTCCGGTAGTTTGGACACCTTGTGCTCAAACCAACTATCCACATTCTACTTGAGAGTGCCTTTACTGGAGAAGATACTAATTCCAGAGCCATTTTCCCCATCTCTCCCCACCACTGTGTCACTTTAGCCCTTTAGTACTTTATTAGAACCATTAGACTGTGGAGTGTATTCCAACTTTACCTTTTACTATTGCTGCTATGTATGATGACTATAATTAATTGCTGGTCCCATAATAACTGATACTTGCTGCTTGCTACCATCATCAGTCACTCCAGAAAGTTTAGTTTGCCATCTGGAGGTGTCATTAATCATCTGGCAGGCCTGTGGGCTTTGATCTAGCCCTCTGCTGCGGCTGGCCATATGGCCAGAGGGCCTGTGTCACCCCAACACCCCAACTAGCTGCTCTGGCTGGCTGAGCACCAGGGGGAATGGACCATCAGTCCCCACGGGATCAAAAAGGACACCACTGGCCACAACGAACTCGGGGAGCGTCGTAACACCAACCACTGGGCCCTGTGAAGCTAGTCACCTCCATCTTATCAGTGTGCTGCTATCGGAGATCTCATTTTACCGAGGACAATGGCTGACCTTGGGACACTGCTGAATGCTGAATTCCCACACATTGGTGACTTGATGGGTTGAACAGTGTGCCTCTTCCTCCAACATATTGAGGAACTCAACAAAAAACTAGACCACCTGCTTGTGTATGTTTCTTCATTAGCAATAGACCCATTTTGTGTGTGGAAGGGAGAGGAGGGGGTGACCTCCTGTCATGCTAAAGATGGAACTACGGAGAGGGGGGAGGATCTGGTAAGGGAAGGGGGAGGGGAGGATTTGAGGGGGGAGAATCATCTCACCACCACTAGGAGGGAAAATTAATCACCCTGCAAGCTAGAAAGTGACATGCAACAAATAATTTTCCAACCAAATGAGCTGGCTTTTGATATCTTAGATACTCATTTGAATAGAGGGAGATGGTGTTCATCTAAAGCTATCAAAGTGTCCCTAAGTCAGATTCTTAGGAAGAACTCTAAGGAATTTAAGATCACAACCATTAAATGGCTTCGTAGAGAGTACAACATCAACTTCTTTCATTTATTAATAACTTTTGGAGATGTTGATACACCCAAAGAGTTATATGCACTTAGGCCCTCCCTACAAGAATGGGGAGTTAAAGTAAGGAAGGTGTTTCAAAACCAAAGTGCGTCCCCTCTGGAATAGGTCTCTGGCAATTCCCCAGGAAAATCAAACTTTAAATAGCTCAGAGAATATCTTAGAAGTTGCCCCTCAGAATCAAAATAAGGATTCAGTCCAGAAAATGGTACCCACTCCTCTCCAGAGACTAGGTAACAAGGAACATTTCCCCAGCTACTCAAGCCCTAGGGAAAATGCCTCACAACTGACAGCAGAGCCCTACTTCCTCCAGCCTTACTCAATGGTTCCACTAGGTAGATATGAGCAAACAGCCCCACAGCTTCTGAACTTAATGGAACAATCATTAGAGCTCTTCTCCCATGACATTCATGATTCTGTCCTATTACACTTAAGAGAATCATCAGAAGAACTTGATGGGAGCCAAGCAATACAATATTGACTACCTCAGCAAGAACCTCAGAGTAAGATCCCCCTATTTCTTATCCCTTGGCCCAATAGCCCCCAATCCCCCAACCTGTATACAAAAAGCCTCCTGCCCTCTGCCCCCCAGGCTTTTAGCCCCCCACCCCTACCCCCAAGCTTAATGGCCCCTATCTCCTTTTTCCCCAAATAAATATCCCCTTGTCCCCCTCTCTCCAGTTGAATAGCTCCCTATGCCTTACTCCCAACCCTATCGCCCCCTACTTCTCACACCCCAGCCAAATAGCTCCCCCCCTCCCTCTCCTGGAGTCCAACAGCCCTCCCCTCCTATTCCCCAGGCCAATACTTTCTTCCCCATACTCTACAGCCCTCTCTCCTTATCCCCCAGACTAATAGCCCCTACCCTTTACCCCTCAGTCCAAAAGCCCCCCATTTCCTATTCCCCAGCCCAACAGCCTTTGTTCCCCCATCCCTCAGTCCAACAGCAACGTTGGACCACAGCCTAAGGACAGGAAGAGAGATTGGATAGAGGATGAGGGGAGCTCCAGTGGTCGGGGGGCCTCTATAGAGACAATATTGGGGAGAGGGAGATGTGGGAAAAGGAGATCAAATGTGTTAATTCGGCCTAGGGAATGTGAGAGAGAATTGGTAGTTCCAAAACGACTTCCAAAACTGTCTCCTGACATGGTGAATTTGGGTAACCAGGATGGCGGTCCCTCTGGGTTAAGGATGGTGCTGTTGAATGCCACGTCTGTGAATGAGAAAACTGTAATCATCCAGGACTTGATTCTGGATGAGGACGCAGATCTGACATGCACAACAGAGACCTGGCTGATTGAGGCGGGGGCTCTGCCCACCAGGCTACTCTGTGCAGCATCAACCAAGATCTGGAGGGTGGGGAGGTTGGGTTGCAGTGATCTAAAGGGATTCCATCTCCTTGACCAGATGCCCATCCCACAGACACCCTCATTTGAATGCGCCCACCTGAAGGTAGGAGATCGGGACAGAATAGGGAGACTTGTAGTGTACCGACCACCTCGCAACACTACAACCTCCCTACCTGAGCTAGCCGGGGTGATCTCAGGCCTGGCATTGGAGTCCCAATGGCTTATAGTGCTGGGGGACTTCAATGTTCATGCAGAGACCTCCCTGTTGGGAGTGGCTCAGGACTTCATGGTAAGCATGGCAACTGTGGGGCTGTCCCAAGTGGTTTCTGGCCCTACTCACAGTACTGGACATACATTGGACTTGGTGTTCTGTCAGGGATGGGAGGAAGGTGGTAGCATGGAGGAACTGTCTTTAGTCCCACTGCCATGGACCGATCACCACTTGGTCAAGTTTAGACTCACTGCACTCCCTAGGAGGTGGAGGGCCCATTAAGATGGTCTGCCCCAGGAGGCTTATGGATCCAGAAGGATTCCTGACAGCTCTTGGGGAACTTCCCACCACTGAGGTAGGTGATTCTGTTGATGCTCTGGTCGCTTTCTATAACAGGGAGATGACCAGGGCAATAGACACAATCGCTCCGGAGCGACCCCTCTCAAGTAGCAGAGCTAAACCAGCCCCCAGGTTCAACGAGGAGCTAGCAGCGATGATGCGAACAAAGAGGAGGCTAGAGAGCGTGTGGTGGAGAGATCATCTCGCGGCGAGTCAGACCGAATACCAGACCCAATTCAAGGTGCAGGTTCTTACCTACAAAGCCCTAAACGATTTGGGACCCGCCTACCTGCGTGACCGCATTTCTGTGTACGAACCCACACGATCTCTCCGATCATCTGGAGAGGCCCTGCTCGCGCTCCCACCTCTGTCGCAGGTGCGACTGGTGGGGACGAGGGAGAGGGCCTTCTCGGTGGTGGCCCCTCATCTCTGGAATTCACTCCCTAAGGACATTAGGCATGCCCCAACTTTGGCAGTCTTTAGGAGGAGTCTGAAAACATGGTTATTCCAATGTGCCTTCCCAGAATAACTCCTAGCAATCTGTCCTTAAATGCACTTTATTAATGACCTAGGATTGTTTTTGCATGCCCATCACTTCCCAGAAATCCACCCTAATCATATTTTACCTGCCATGTCCAGCATATTTTAAAATTTTAATTATTACATTTGGCCCAGCCATAAGTTTTTAAATGTCGTCGTGCTATTGCTAATGTTTATTGTTTATTTGCTGTTATGAGTTTTTATTTACTGCTTGTATTATTGTTGTTTTGCTTTGTTATTGCTGTGTTGCGGGCTCGGCCTCATGTAAGCCACACCAAGTCCCTTGGGGAGATGGTACAAATAAAGTATTATTATTATTATTATTACTATTATTATTGCCTCTGTGAGGAATTGTCCAGCTGAGCTGTTTTGAATGGTCAGAGGTTTGTTGAATCACCACCTATGCGGCGTCTCTGGCTCTTCGACAGCTCGCTGTGAGGCATTTTACCTGTCTGAACGCATCTCCTCCTATGAACCACCACGGAGATTTAAGATCTTCCGGGGAGACCCTGCTTTCCGTCCCGCCATTGTCACTGGCATGATTGGTGGGGACGAGAGACAGGGCCTTCTCAGTGATTGCTCCCCGGCTATGGAACTCCCTTCCTGGTGAGATCAGGTCAGCCACCTTCTTCCTGTCCTTTAGAAGGATGGTAAAAACTTGACTGTGGGACCAAGCTTTCGGGACAGGGTAATAAAGCGGCAATAGGAAAGATGACCAGACCAATTAGATTATACGCGGATGACTTGGGCAGTTTTAAATGGGGTATTTTAATATTTTGATAAATGTTTTTTAATGTTTATGTATTGTATGTGAATTTGTACATTGAATGTTTTCCGTATATATGCTGTGCTCCACCCTGAGAAGGGCGGAATATAAATGTTTTAAATAAATAAATAAATAAATGTTTTATTCAATTGTATTTTAAATTGTGTTTTATTTTATATTTTGTTTTAGGCATCTTGTGTTGTGTGTAAGCCACCCTAAGTCCCTTCGGGGAGATGGAAGCAGGATAAAAGAATAAAATTAGTAATATGATTATTATTGGTGTAGCTGCTGCCTGTCTTTTAAAGTGGTTTTGTGGAGTCAGATAGGAAGATGGACATTACATATATCTACCTTGCAGATTCTTTGACAAGATTTCTGGTTTTTTGTTCTTGTACTAGAATTTTGAGAGCAACAATTTATTTTATAATTTTTATAGGAATCTGCATGTATCTGCTTCTTGTTTTCTGTACCCTTATGGAATCAAGTGGGGCATGGCATTGTTTCAGATATACACACAGGACACAACTTAATAGATTTATTTGGTTATCCAGATAAACTAAATAGAAATTATTTTCATGTAAATTTCCCTTTCATAATTTATTTATTAGATACTTCTTGTGGGGGTGTTGGGCTGTTCTCATCAGGATTGAACATGCTGAGAGTTTGGATTCTATTTACAGGTTTCTGTTTTCAATGGCCAGTCCACTCAGTAATAACCAAGAGAAAATACATCTACCCAGTCTCCTTTTGTGATTGTGTTCTTACAGGGCTTTGTGTGATGAGATAACTGGGAGAGCTTTTGAGCATGCCAGAACAAAGGAGATACCTATAAAATATATAGGACAAAAAAGGACTTCAAGCTACCAGACAGACATTAATTCCAATGATTCAATCTAGTACAGAAAAAATATAAAGCCAAGTTAGGTTTTTTAATATTTTGGGCCCAGCAATCTTCTGTTTTATCAATTGGATCCAAATTCATAACAATGGCTTGTATTCCTGTAGGTTACTTCCAACTATTCAATCAATAGTTGAATGGTAAATCAACATATTGGTAAAACAAATGAATCCAGTGTGTATAATCCCATCAAATGGAGTTTAATAACAGAATTGAGGGCTATATCTGTATCATCACAATTTATCTTTTAGTGTATTTTTCTCTTTTCTCTTAAAGATCTCCGTTTAATGAATGGCACAAGTCCTTGCTCTGGGAGGGTTGAAGTTTTTCACAATGACACGTGGGTGACCATTTGTGATGCTGGCTGGGATTTACAAGATGCCCAAGTGGTCTGCAGGGAGCTGGGCTGTGGCAATGCCTCCAAAGCATTGGGTGGAGCACACTATGGCCAAGGATCGGGCCCCATTTGGCTGGAGAGCATCAACTGTACAGGAGAAGAAACATTCCTGAAGGAGTGCCAGAAGGGAGGCTGGGGAGAGCACAGTTGCAGCCACAGCCAGGATGCCAGCGTGGTGTGTTCAGGTACACGTCTTTCACACGTTTCACTTCCTGAAACCTAGATCAGGTTCATGTCTCCCAAAAATGATCATGGTCAGGATAATTCTCACTCTTGTATAATCATCAGCTGTTCTGATTAATATAAACTTTTGAGTGCAGTTAGGATGACTGAATTTCTCTGGAAATTTCAAAAAGATTGTAATCCAAATATTCAATAGCTTCTTCAACACACAATACTAATCTGAGTATTGTTTCCCCCAAAAGATGATAATCCACCCAAACCTGCTCCTAGTGATTACCATTCTGGTTAGCCAACTGCAAAAGCTTTATACCTTCGGTTGTAGTAGGTTTTTCGGGTTGTAAGACCATGTTTTAGAAGCATTGTCTCCTGACATTTCGCTTGCATCTGGGGCAAGCATCTTCAGAGGTTGTGAGGTATGTTGGCAACCAGGAAAATTGGGTTAATATATCTGTGGAAGGTCCAGGGTGGGAGAAAGAACTCTTGTCTGTTGGAGCCAGGTGTGACTGTCTCAGTTGGCCACCTTGATTAGCATTTGATGGCCTGACTGTTTTTAGGTGTGGCTTGTTACTGCCTGTGAAATTCCTTTGTTGAGAGGTGATTAGGTGTTCCTGATTGAAATTTAATATAAGAATACTTGCTGTCCTACTTGGGACATTTGTGTACTATAAATTTGATCATAAACATAGTGATATGAGGAATTGATTCCAAGCTAGTTACCCCAGTCTTCTCTGGAGTTCCCCTGTGTTTTGAGGGTTGTTTTCTAAATTTTACTTACAACTTTAGAGGGTTTTTTTAGTACTGGTAGCCAGATTTTGTTAATTTTCATGGTTTCTTCCTTTCTGTTGAAATTGTCCATATGCTTCTTGTGGATTTCAATGGCTTCTCTGTGCAGCCTGACATGGTAGTTGTTAGAGTGGTCCAGCATTTCTGTGTTCTCAAATAAATATGCTGTGTCCAAATAATATGCTGTGTCCAGGTTGGTTCATCAGGTGCTCTGCTATGACACTAACAAGCCACATCTAAAAACAGTCAGACCATCAAATGCTAATCAAGGTGGACAATTGAAATATTCACACCTAGCTCCAACAAAGAGTTCTTTCTCCCACCCTGGTAATTCCACAGATATGCATAATCCCAATTTTCCTAGTTGCCAATATACCTCACAACCTCTGAGGATGCTTGCCACAGATGCAGGAGAAATGTCAGGAGAGAATGCTTCTAAAACAGCAACCGCTGTACCACCTTTTATAAGGAATATCTGGGGGAAACTATACCAGCCGATTGCCACTAATTATAAGGAACTTAGCAGGGAAAGTAATTAGTAATAGTAATTCCCCCAAGTTACCAACTAAATTATATCAATAGGGGGATTTTTTAAACAGGAAAGAGGCAACTTGATATAGCTTTGAATTAAGACTGAACTGGGAGGTTTTGAAACTGTTTCTTCAATTGTTTTCGCTGCCACCTTTTTGTTTGGTTATCAGGCTGAGTTGTATGTGGAGAGTATATTGTGTTACAATAGTGTTTTCTTTAGATGGTTTTAAATCACAATGATGTTCACACTGAAGCTGTTATAAGGTGTTAACAATAATAAAACGTTTATTTAACAGGCTTAAACTTCTTCTGGTACAAATGCGTAGTGGTTTCAGTAAGTTACTGGTACATAAGCTTCTGGTTACGTTTGATGTACAATTCTTAGATGGGTTCTGGGTTCAAATCTTGATGTTAACAAAACAGGAGATTATCTCAGGAAATTAATTGCTGATAATAATTCCAAACAAAATTCCCCCCTTTCTGGAATCTAGCCAATAACCTTTGGCCTAGCCTTCCTCAGAGATAAAGAACAGACCACACACAGGGTCCTGTTCCACTCAGTATTCTAGCTATCTATTTATATAGCTCTTGAATACCTCAAAAGATTAACCCAGCTCTCCTATCTAACACCAACCAACTGTTATCACCAACTGACAAACTCCCAATGGACAAATTCCAACTGCCAACTCAAGCCTCAGTTCAAAAGGTACATTTTTTCCTTTTTGAACACTAGGCTCTGCCCCCTATTTTCTAACAATCCTGGCCATCTAATCTCTGCTTCCTGGATTAGGACACGCCTCCTCCTCCTCTAGAAAACCCTTAACTAAGATGGTGTCTCCCTGTTTCCCTATCCTAAGATGGCCGCCAGGGCCTCGCCAGGTCCATATTCTAACCGCTTAAGGTATGGAGTTCTTTACACCATACAACTCGAAAAACCTGCCTGCAGACTCCAGCCATGAAAGTCTTCAACAATACTTTATACCAGGCATCCTCAAACTGTGGCCCTCCAGCTGTTTTGGCCTCCAACTCCCAGAATTCCAGAGAATTGAACAAGCTGGCTAGGGCTTCTGGGAGTTGGAGGCCCAAACAGCTGGAGGGCCGCAGTTTGAGGATGCCTGCTTTATACATTCAAAATTTGGACTTTATTTCCTTTATCTTTGAAAGAAACAGTGGAGAGAGAGAGAAAAGGCAACCACTTTCAAAGTCCCTAAAAGGCCATACTACATCTATTTAGCACTTATCAATATACCCTCCCATCTTTTTTTCTGAGCATAAGATATTTGCCTGACTATAAAATATTTATGTAAATAAGACTAGGTGCCAGAGGAAGGGCAGCATTTGTTCTGAGGATCTCCTTTTAGGGCAGGGGTCCTCAAACTGTTTAAACAGAGGGCCAGGTCACAGTCCCTCAAACTGTTGGAGGGCCGGATTATAATTTGAAAAAAAACATGAATGAATTCATATACTTACTTACTTACTTACTTAGGCGATCCCTCGTTGGACGAGTAAGATGGTCTTCCATTATGGATTTCCTTGTGGATCCGTATGTGGCTGTGGAGCCCTATTCTTGCTCTGCATCTTCTTCCGCAGTGAGGGCATTGGTTTCCAGGTGGAAGGCGGTCCCGGTCGGGGTTGGCTTGACGCGCCTTCCTCCTGGCACGTCTCTCTCCCTCACCCTCCACTCGTGCCTCCTCAAATTCTGCAGCACTGCTGGTCACAGCTGTCCTCCAGCTGGAGCGCTCAAGGGCCAGGGCTTCCCAGTTCTCAGTGTCTATGCCAGAGTTTTTAAGGTTGGCTTTGAGCCCATCTTTAAATCTCTTTTCCTGTCCACCAACGTTCCGTTTTCCGTTCTTTAGTTCGGAGTAGAGCAACTGCTTTGGGAGACGGTGGTCAGGCATCCGGACAACGTGGCCGGCCCAGCGGAGTTGATGTTGGAGGACCATCGCTTCAATGCTGGTGGTCTTTGCTTCTTCCAGCACACTGACGTTTGTCCGCTTGTCTTCGCAGGAGATTTGCAGGATTTTCCGGAGGCAGCGCTGATGGAAACGTTCCAGGAGTTGCATGTGACGTCTGTAGACAGTCCACGTCTCACAGGCATATAGCAGGGTTGGGAGGACAATAGCTTTATAAACAAGCACCTTGGTATCCCTACGGATGTCCCGGTCCTCAAACACTCTCTGCTTCATTCGGGAAAATGCTGCACTTGCAGAGCTCAGGCGGTGTTGTATTTCGGCGTCGATGTTGACTTTGGTGGAATTCATATGCACAATGCACATATCTAATTTGTAGTGCAAAAACACTTAAAATAATGCAATAATTAAAATGAAGAACAATTTTAACAAATATAAGCTTATTAGTATTTCAATGGGAAGTGTGGACCTGATTTTGGCTGATGAGATAGGATTGTTGTTGTTGTTTTGTGCTTTCAAGCCATTTCAGACTTAGGTTGACCCTGAGCGAGGGCCGGGTAAATGACCTTGGAGGGCCGTATCCGGCCCCCGGGCCTTAGTTTGAGGACCCATGTTCTAGGGTTTTGTTAAAGCTGCCAATAGAGTACATCATGTACAATATTCTCGCTCTTCAACCAGAGCAAAACTCCTTGTCTTGGTACATCATTTAAGGGAGTCAGTAGCATCTCCTTAACTAAGCCCTAACATAGATTTCCAGCTGTTATTACTGTACAGCCAAATGAGTGTACATAGTCTACTTCTTGCAATACTAGAACAAATGAAAAGCCACAGCAGGAAAAAATGGCTTCCAGAACTCCTTTATAGGCTAGATAGAAGAGCAAAATACTGTACAATTGGAACGAAATCTAACTGGGCTCCCAGCTGAAAGAGACACCTGTAATAAATCAGTTAAATGTTCCATAGCAATATACATCATTTCCATTTCAACAACTGATTCTGTTAGTCTCTTTTGGTTGGGAGTAGTGATTGAATCAAGGACACTGGGATGCCATGTGTGATGGAAGAGTTCATTAGGAGGAGCTCCAGCTGCAGATCTCAGGATCCCTGGTTTGATACTCATTTTCAGTACACAATTTTCCTTCCAAATTTTAATTTGTTCAGTAATTGGTCCTACAGTAAAGTCTTGCTTATCCAACCTCCGTTCATCCAACATGCTGGATCATGCAACGCAATCCAGGGTAGGAGGAAAAAGAACCCTAGTCTGTTTTGGTACTAAATTCATAAATACAGTAATTACTATATAATACTACTGTGTATTGAACTGTTTTTTCTGTCATTTTGTTGTAAAACATGATGTTTTGGTGCTTAATTTGTAAAACATAAATAATGTAATTTGATGTTGAATAGGCTTCTCCTTAATCCCTCCTTATTATCCAACATTTTCGCTTATCCAATGTTTTTGTTGGATAAGCGAGACTTCACTGTACTTGTAATTTGGCTTTTCATTCAGTTTCTGGACTTTTTAAATGCTTCCTTTTTGCTGCTTGATTCTGTCTATTATTGTTATGCTGTGTTATGCTTTTTAAATTGCAATTTGTTATTGCTTTGCTTTTAACTGTATGTTGCCTGGGCTTGGCCCCATGTAAGCCGGCCCTAGTCCCTCCAGGGAGATGGCGGTGAGGTAGAAAAATAAAGTTCTTCTTCTTCTTCCTTGGTGGCAATTCGTTTTATCCATGCCCATTGGAGGAGGTTAGAGGGAGAGAGAGCTCTTTTAGTGGGGCAGAGTTCTTTTCAATGATATCGGGGGCTCACCAGTTCAATATCAGCCTTTTTAAATTTTTGCACATATATACATACATACATATTAGGCTTGGTTGATCAAGAAAAATGGTTCTAAACTCGTTTCGTATATAGGGGGCACTGGCGTTTCGATTTTAAAATTATTTCTCAAATTTTCTTGAAAAAAAGATCGGAAATAGCAAAAATCTGAATAGCTTCGTTTACTTCGTTAATGGAAGGTGCCCTCCCCCATTAGTTTAAAATCTCGCAGTTTCCCTGGCCTCCCTGGCGACAAGCGGCGATGCAGTTTCCCCCAGTGGCCATCAGGAAGAGCTGGGCATAGCCACACCCACCTCATTCCCCTGCCACCCATCGCCGTTCGCAGTCGCTCAGGGAAGGGAAACTGTGATATTAGTTTAAAAATCTCACAGTTTCCCTTCCTGGGTGGGTGACTGCGAATGGCGATGAGTGACAGGGGAATGAGGTGGGCGTGGCTACTCCCAGCTCTTCTTGACGGCCACTGGGGGCGTGGCCTTCTGGAAGAGCTGGGCATAGCCACGCCCACCTCATTCCCCTGCCACCCATCGCCGTTCGCAGTCCAGGGAAGGGAAACTGTGAGAGCCCCCAGTGGCCTTCAGGAACAGCTGTTCTTACCCATGCCCCTCCTTCCTCTTTGCATCGGCGGCTTTGCGAGGTGGGCATGGCTACGCCCAGCTCTTCCGCATCGCCGCTTGTCGCCAGGGAGGTAGCCACTCCCACCTCGCAAAGCCGCCGATGCAAAGAGGAAGGAGGTGGGCATGGGTAAGAACAGCTGTTCCTGAAGCCCACGCCCCCAGCATTTACGATTCACTGGTGGAAATCGTAAGGAAGATGGCGGACGCGGCTTCGATATGGCAAAAACACTTCCGGGTTGCCAAAACGTGTTGATCTCTTCAAAAGGTAATTTATTTACAATTTCATTACAAGTTAAGAAACTTATAAGGAACTGGATGAACCTTAAGGTGTCTCTTATGGGAAGGATTGCCGTCATTATGATGAATATTCTTCCGAGACTTCTCTTTCTTTTCCAAAATCTTCCAATTATACAAAGTAAAAAAATATTTAATGACTGGAACAAGGAATTAAGATGCTTCATCTGGAAAGGCAAGAAACCCAGGATCAAACACATCCAAATGATTGATGCAACCAAGAGAGGAGACCTGGGTCTCCCAGACCTGAACCTATACCATGACGCCTGTGGAATATCATGGATCAAAGATTGGATCCTTTTGGAAAAAGAAAAAGTGTTAGCCCTAGAGGAGTTTGACCTGAGAGTTGGTTGGCACTCGTATTTGTGGTAGAATCAAACTAAGAAGGAAAAAAACTTTTACAATCACGCTATAAGAAGGCCCTTACTGAAAATATGGGGAAAATATAAGAAATACCTCTACCCGGGGAAAACTCCCATGTGGCTATCCCCTTTAGAGGGAGATCAAAAGAGACTGCTTGGCTGGAGGAAATGGCCTACTTACAAAACCTCAACCATCAAAAAAGAGGGGATACTCCAATTAAAGACGAAAGAAGAACTCTCCAGAGAATTCAAATCATTCTCTTGGCTTCATTATTTTCAACTAAGAGACCACTTTCTGAAAGATCAAAAAGAGGGCTTCATGGAGAAGGACGACTTCTGGGAAAAGATCTTATGAAAAGATAAGAAAAACATAACATCCATCTACAACAAATTATTAGAATGGGCAACAGAGTCAGAATTAATTAAAGACTGCATGGCAAAATGGGCAAAGAACATCGGCAGACCAATAATGCTTCAGGAGTGGGAACAAGTATGGACTAAGAAGATCAAATATACTTACTCCATAGTACTAAAAGAGAACTGGTACAAAAAGCTCTACCGTTGGTACATGACACCCCAGAAACTGGAACAAATGTACAAAAAGAATTGTAACAAGTGTTGGAAATGCGAAAACCAGATTGGAACTCTTTTTCATCAATGGTGGTCATGCCCCATTGCCCAGAATTTTTGGAAAAAGGTGAATGCAACCTGTGAAAAGATTCTCAAAATCAAGATCCACGAGAAAGCAGAATGCTTCCTACTAGGAATATTTAAGGAGGAATGGAAGTTGAGCACAAACAAAGACATACTCCTCACTTATCTCACGACAGCGGCAAGATTAGTATATGCCAGGAAATGGAAATCAAAAGAAATACCAACCGAAGAAGAATGGATGGAAAACGTTCTAGAGATAAGAGAAATGGATATGCTAACCTATGCACTAAAAGACTCATATGGACGCCCTCTCAAGAGAACAGACTGGAGTCCATTAAATGAATTTATGAGAGAGGACTAGAACCATAAAGAGATGAGAGTAGAACAAAATACAAGAGATAAATAAGAGTGACAAGGGAAAAACCACGAAACGAGTCTGACCAGAAGAAATGAATTCAAGAACGCGGAATATAGGAATCGGAAGCCAAACCCCTATATAAACCACCTTTCCTCTTGTCCCTTCCCTCCTTCCCTCTCCCCACCCCCGACCCTAGACTTAGCTGAATGTCAGATAGGGCACCCCTCCCCCTACCCTGTCAATCCCACACTACCCTGTTCATACCTTTCCCCCCCTCCCGGTTTTAACTCTTTATGTATATTCTAACCCCCCCCCCCCTTTTATACTTGTTGTATACAGTGAAATTTTCCTAATAAAAATCAATTTTAAAAAACAAACAACAGCATTGTCTGTAGCCTCCAACAATTCCTCCTCTGTACATGAGGCAGGGCATAGTGGACAAGCATACAGATGTGGATTTGTTTGGTCTGCTCCACAATTGCACAAGGCGAAGAGTTCTTTTAGGGAGTGTGTGTGTGTCAGGAGTCGCTTCTAGTGTAAGAGAATTGGCCATCTGCAAGGACGTTGCCCAGGGAACGACGGATGCTTTGATGTTTTACTACCTTTGTGGGAGGCTTCTCTCATGTCACCACATGGGGAGCTAGAGCTGGCAGAGGGAGCTCATCTGTGCTCTCCACTGATTCGAACCTCTGACCTGACGGTCTTCAGTCCTGCCCGGCACAAGGGTTTGCCTTGCGCCACTGGGGGCTCTTGCTTAGGAATGTGGGGAGGAGGGAGGAAGCTTGTTTTCTGCTGCCCTGGAGACTAGGACACAGAACAATGGCTTCAAACTAGAAGAAAGGAGATTCCACGTGAACATTAGGAAGATCTTCCTGTGAGAGCTGTTCAGCAGTGGAACTCTCTGCCCCGGAGTGTGGTGGAGGCTCCTTTGGAAGCTTTTAATATGAGGATGAATGTCAGGGGTGCTTTGAATGCAATCTTTCTGCTTCTTGGCAGGGGGTTGGACTGGACAGCCCACGAGGTCTCTTCCAACTCTATGATTCTATGGCAATCGGTGATTCTGACACCCCACGCATTATATACATTGGGACTTGATTTTGGGATCCGGTTCACAAACCCAGCCGATGCCAATACAGATACATGGCCTTCTTCAACGTCTGTCACACTGACTAGGATCTTCTTTCTGAAAGTAGTATTCATGTGGCCATCTTGCTGTTTCGTCTATAAAACGTTTCCCAATGGGGCTTCTGCTTGGGGTGAAGGGCAAGCATCGACTTCCGGATCACGAGGAAAACATATTGCGTGACCCCC
>NW_026845477.1:313613726-313630270 GCF_025583915.1 Anolis sagrei ordinatus | reverse complement strand
TAAGAACCACTGTTATAAACCCTTCTGAGAAGTAATCAGAAGTAAACCAACAAAGGAAATCGTGGAAAAAATCATCTACTGGATATGGAATCAAGCAGTCTAGGATGGCGTGATAGAGAGGTGTATCAAGAACGCATTTTAGAAGTATTTAAATACTTAAATATTTTCCTCCTTCTTATACTAAATTAGATAATTCCAGATCATCTTATTCCAAATCAATCTGGTAATGGGAAGGAATCATATAGTACTCCAGATATTACTGAAATGTAAGATTAGGGTTTATATAAATTGACCACTTCATCCACAACCAGTCTAGAGCAGTAATAGCCCAAGGTGTGGGGCTGTTCCAGACTTCACTCAAACTCCAAAACATTCCCTGACTTTTGTTAGCATGGGGTTGAACATTTTAATCCAGTTTACCCCATAAGAAGGACCAGAAGTCTCTAGATTTCATGGAGGCATCCAGGAGTGACCTCTCAGCCACAGTCTGTCATTGAGTCCATGTAGAAAAACCCTTACCAGCCTAACCAATCTTGGGCAATGCTATGAGTCAGGAGTTGAAAGGAGGGGGATTTGCAACCCTTATGAAGTACAGTCCATGCAAATTAATCAGACTGTTGTATCTACTAAAGGCTGATTTTATGTCAACATGTGGCATCTCCAACTACTCACAGCCTTTTAAAGTTAGGAAAGGCCTCCATCACGCAAAATAACTCAACTGCATCTGACACAACCAAAGACATGATTCTCTGGTTGAAACTTCTCACCTTATTTGAAACTCTCTTTGGTAATGTTTCTCTGATGAGGCACATTTATTTTATTTTTTTGCATTTTCCTGTACAGACTGCTCATTTTTGTTTGTTGTTTACAGGCTGTCTTTCACAGGTCTCGCTGGTAGAAATGGGAAGAGAAGGCATTATAGCCCCTGGAAGTTCCCTTAATCTCTCCTGCAAAGCCTCTGGCTTCACTTTTATTGACTATGAAATGTCTTGGGTCCGCCAGGCTAAAGGGAAAGGCCTGGAGTGGGTGGCTAGAGTTAGCAAACCTACAGGAAATAGCCAATGGTACAACCCCAAGGTCAAGCGAAGACTCATCATCTCTAGAGATAATTCCCAGACTTCAGTTTATCTTCAGATGAACAGCTTGAAGCCTGAAGACTCCGCCATGTATTATTGCACAAGAGGCACAGTGGTACAGACTGTGTCCGGTTTGTACAAAAACATCAGAGGTCCCCTTGGAACAAAGAAAAGCAATCCCCTGCTGCAGTTTTTGCAGCTGTGACAGGGCTACCACAGAATATTGGTGTCATTAATGACTTTTCAATAACTTTATTTATTTATTTATTTCATTTACTTATACCCCGCCCTTCTCACTCCGGGGGGGACTCAGGGCGGCTTACAGTAGGGGCACAATTAGATGCCCAAAACAATTCACAAGCAATACAAATACAAACAATTCAACAATTAATTAAAAACATCAGTACATAATAAAATTATTTTTATTTATTTAAAGCATAGGTTCTTTTTTTTGCAGTTTCCTGTGTGAGAGGGTATATCAGATTACAGAAAAACATTTAGACAAAGAATGACATTGGACAAACAGATATATAGTTTCTATGCAACTACAATAGATCTATAATTACAAGGCTAACAAACAAACAAAGATAAATTACATTTTCACTCAACATTCACACGCATGTACATGCATTCATCCTCAGGCATTCAAATATTACCATATTACTTTCTCCCACCTTGGAGAAGCACCTGTTAGGCCATACCCTGCTTTCCTGCAGCCTGCCAACACATAGTTCCAAAACTTCCATAATTTCAAAACTTCAAAACTCCAAAATGCTTCTTTTCCCTAAGCACAATGCCAAGGACCAGATCTCTGGTTTCCATACAGCAGAATCTGACTCCCTGCACACAATCTAAGACTCCAAAAGTGCACTTCTTCCTCTTCCTTTGAGAAAGAAGCCCCCAAGTGACCAGAATCATGCTTTCCCATAGCATATCTGACACTCTCCGAATACACCATCTCTGTCCTTCCCATGGAGCAGTGTGAGGCAGGTGGAACAGACTCCTCAGGTCTGCCACACTTTGAGCATTATTAGATTGAGTCTCTTATAGGAATATTATGCTGATGTAGTCCAAAATTTGTAAATGAATGAGAGACATCTTCCATCCTGGCTCCATCTCCGGTTCCTGGACAGATGCTGACTCTTCTTGATTGGTGCTGACAAACACAAGGCTTGTGTTGACTTCCTGATCATTGATCAGGAAAATGAGTCTCATGCTCGTTGACCAGTCTGTTCTAATTTCATAAATTTCTGTACAGGCTCTTATTACCACAAATAATGTTCTAATCAAAACACAATATGTTGGATTGCATAGGCAGTCTGGTAGTCTTTTACCTAAATCCCTGTTGCAGTTCCAGTTCACAAAATCATGAGAGAATCTCGGTGTACAAAATGAATATATATATATATTCATATGTATTATGATGCTATTATGTTTATTCTATGTGTGTATGAATTTTCTGCTGTTAGCCGGCCTGAGTCCCTCTTCGGAGGTCGAGAAGACCGGGTTATAAAAGCTCTAAATAAATAAATAAATTCCTTCGTAGCATAAGGAATATTGCAAACATTTCCTTAACTTGAAAGAACCATTGTCACCATTCTTATCAGGGTTTACTTTTCAGTTCTTATTAGCAACGTTTAATTACAGTCCAGCAAGCAGGTAGTTGTCATTGCAGGCCTTTATATTATATTGGTGCTTCCAAAATTATTAACTCCATCCATACATCCTCCAATTCATACCCACACATCATTTTACATTCACATTTATCAAATCTGCATATTAAATTTTTGTGACAGTGGTTGCCAGAAATGCAGCAAGAGAACATGGGGATCAGCCTCCTAGCATTTCTTTCTCCTTTCATCTCTTCCTTTCTCTGGCATGTAGATAATGCAAAGGTCCTCAAGGATCCCCAGAAATGAAAGTACACAAGAAGAAAGTCTGTCCTATTGTGGGTTATAGGCCTGGGTAACAACGGAAAAATTTGTTTCTAAAATCGATTTGTATTTGGGGGGTTTTTTGTTTCGATATTTAAAATAATTACAAAATTTTCCTTTTAAAAAGTTCGATATTTACGAAATTTCGTAAATGGTAAAAAATTAACAAATCGATTTCCGAAACAATAACGAATCGATTCGTTAATGGCGGACGCGACCGCGAAATACGCTAAAAAACCTCCAAAAACTTCTGAAGCTTCCCTCTCCCTCTGTTCTTGACTGTTGGTGTGATATTATAATTTTTTTTCACTAATTAAACCATAAAACTGGCCCAGACATGCGGAAATAATAATGAAATGACCTCAGAACAATAACGAAACGAATACAATAACGAAATACGAAGCATTTACAAAACGTTTTTAAAAATTCGTTTTTTTTTAATAATTGCTCCAGAATGGTTCGTTATCGTTTTGTAATTGAAAAAATTAACGAATTATTAACGAATTACGAATTAACGAAACGAAACCGCCCAGCCCTAGTAGTTAGAATTCTCTTTTCAGGAGCTCCAGTAGTGTAGTTGAAGTATTTTGGATACAACTTGCTTCCTTTATAAGATATTCCAACACTTCAAATTGACACTGATATTAATGCATAAATATTAATGGTGAAGTCATCCTGCTCACTGCACAACAGGACCTGTGCCTTTGATTCTTTTGCAATATTAAGAATAAAGAAAAATAAACTTTCCATGCCCCAAATCTGTTCCATGTATGAAATCAAACTAGGGAGAATGCAGAAATTTTCTTCCATCACTAAACACCTTGGTACAATGGATTAAACTCTTGTGCCGGCAGGACTGAAGACCAACAGGTCAGAGATTCAAATCCGGAGAGATCGTGGATGAGCTCCCTCTGTCAGATCCAGCTTCCCATGCAGGGACAGAAGAGAAACCACGTAAAAACATCAAAAACATCTGGGCGGCCCCTGGGCAATGTCCTTGCAGACGGCCAATTCTCTCACACCAGAAGCGACTTGCAGTTTCTCAAGTTGCTCATGACAAATTTTAAAAAACTAAGCACCTATCTTTAGTTTAAGATAGACTTGAATCTTTCTTCCTGTCCAATATAGTCCACTCAGCATTCCCATCTAATTCATCTTTATAAATATTGTTTATAATTTGACCTTCTGCAAATTGTGCATATGTAGAAAAACACTGGGTTGTCAAAGACCTCTGTTGCTTTTTTATGGTTGAGGATATGCAAATACACAAATGACGTCCCGTTCAGGTTAATGATATACTCTCCCTGCCCCAACTACATCCATATAGATAATATTGCTGGTTGTCTGTGATCATTTAAGCTTCATCTCTTTCGCAGAAAAAGAAGAAATGATCCATTGGATCCATCTCCTTGTCTTTTTAACAGTTTGCCATGGTAGCTTTTGTTTTTTCAAATAAATAAAATTGTGATGTTATCAAATGCTTGAAAAATTCATGCTTGTTTTTCCCTTCCAGATGCACAATCAGAGATCCAGTTGGAAGAGTCTGGAGGGGGTTTGAAGAAACCTGGAGGCTCTGCCCACCTTACCTGTCAGACCACTGGGTTCCCCTTCAACAGCTACTACATGGAGTGGGTGAGACAAGCTCCTGGGAAGGGCCTGGAATGGGTCGCACGAATGCATCCAACACTTTCATCCCGCATTTACTACTCAAATGCAGTGAGAGGCCGCTTCATTATCTCCCGGGATAATACAAACAGTTCACTATATCTGCAAATGAACAGCCTGAAACCTGAAAACACTGCTGTGTACTATTGTGCAAGGAACACAGTGAGAAAAGAGCATGTGAAGCCAAGTAAAAACCTTCCTTCCAGTGCCCAGTCTTTCTACTCTGATTCCTCCCTGCTGTGTCTGAAGGAAGGAACTGTATCTCAGTGGGGATGTATGCACAGAATAGCTATGCTCCATTAAGCCCAGATGGTGCACCCTAACCTGAAGGTTCCTGACCCCAATTCGTTGTGAGGACACACCAACATCAAGGCCCTTGTAATGGTTTATTCTCAAGGGTTTGCAAGAGTTCTCCTTTCATGGCCTCATTTCCAGGGCAACTCTTTCATAAGAGGGGCCAAAGTTACTAAAGCAAGACAGAATAGGTCTCAATCAAGAAGAATCTGACACAATGACCTCCTTGAAAAAGGTTGCTTAAATAGGGCATGTTGGTGTCCATTAAAGATATTGTCCAGCAATCTTATTTTTGTGTTGTTGAAGACTTTCTTGGTCAGAATCACTGGGTTGCTGTGAGTTTTTCAGGTTGTATGGCCATGTTCCAGTAGCATTCTCTCATGACATTTTGACTACGCCTGTGTGTGGCATCTGAAGATGCCACCCACAGATGTAGGCAAAAGATGCAGGAGAGAATGCTGCTGGAAAATAGCCATACAGCCCAAAAAGCTCATAGCAAGCCAATCTTGTATTTTCTTCATTAGTTGATCTTCTCCTCTTAAGAAAATTTAAGAAAGTACTGTTGGAAATTATGGGAGAAGTATGCATCAGTGCCCCCGGTGGCGCAGTGGGTTAAAGCACTGAGCTGCTGAGCTTGTTGACCGAAAGGTCGCAGGTTCGATTCCTGGGAGCGGTGTGAGCTTCCGCTGTCAGCCCTAGCTTCTGCCAACCTAGCAGTTCGAAAACATGCAAATGTGAGTAGATCAATAGGTACCTCTGGCGGAAAGGTAACAGCGTTCCATGCAGTCATGCCGGCCACATGACCTTGGAGGTGTCTATGGACAGGCTCTTCGGCTTAGAAATGGAGATGAGCACCACACCCCAGAGTCAGACATGACTGGACTTAATGTCAGGGGACAACCTTTAACCTTTTATGCATTGGTACCACCTGGTGGCACAGCAGGTTGACATGGGTTCAGCCTCTGCTGCGGGTGGCAAGCCTCCTCCTCCTCTTGCTGCCCCATAGTCCTGACAAGAGGGCAGGGAAATTCATGCAACAGCACGCCTTTAAATGCCATGGCTCCATGCTATGGAATCTTAGGAGTTGTAGTTTTTCAAGGTCTTTACCCTTCTTTGTCAAAAAGTGCTGGTGCCTCACCAAACTACAAATCCCAGGATTCCAAAGCATCAAACCAGGGAAGTCAAAGTGCCATCAAACTGCATTAATTCCATAGTGTAGATGCACCATAATTTTGGTTTATAGTTTGGGAAACATACACTGCAGAAGAGTTATTAGAAGCATTGGTATAGGGGAAAGGTGAGCTACAGAAGGTTGAAGGAAGGCAGATGCAGAAGAAATGGGAAGCTTCCATTTCTCTAGAACAATCCCTCCATCCCCAGATTTGAGGGCGGTATCTAAGGTACTTGATCTATGGAAGTGGTTCCCAACTTTTGGGCTTCTATAGTAGGTGTTTTGGGCTTCAACTCCCAGAAATCCCAGCAACTTTCTAGCTTTTAGGAACTGTGGGAGCTAAAGTCAAAGACACCTGGAGGCTAAAAGGTTGGGAGACACTGATCTATGGTGTGATATGGCTCAGTGCCTGGAACAGTTTCTTCAAAGTTTCTTGGACCAGAAATCTGGAGGGAACTTGCTACCCAACTGTCATGGAGCCACTAGTTGGAACAATGGCATTCTCCTCTCCCACTGCTTAACACATCCTTCCACTTCCTGATAAAGCAAAGAGCATACATCAGCCAACTGATCAAAGGGTTCCTTTCATGACACAATAAATTATTTCATAAAACAAAACATGAGCAGGACCAACAATATCAGATATCAGATCGGCTCCCTCCCTTTTAACATTTTGTAAAAAAAGTCAAAACTTGGCTTTTTGAGTAAGCGTTCGCAAATGCAGTATAACACGCAAACATAGGACAACAGAACAACTGGATGAAGTGACTGTACAATGTTTTTAACAAGGAGATGCTGATGATATATGTTTTATTGATCTTGTTATGGTTTTATACTATATGCTAATGTTTTTTATTGCTTTTTATGGTATTGGGGCATTGAATTGTTGTCGACTGTAAGCCGCCCTGAGTCGCCTTCAGGCTGAGAAAGGCGATAAACAAATATGGCAAATAAATAAATAAATATTGTACATCTTCCAAAGGAAATCAAGAGCCTGAGCTGGTGTAGGATCATTACAGCTGAAACTGTACCTCTCTCGACATTAGCTGCCATATCACACAAATAAGAAAACAATCTAAAATATGCAAAGAGGCAGATTCATACAATGATGGGTTAATCTGCAATGGTATGTGGAGGTTTGTTCCACCATACTTTTCACATCACATCAGCCAATTTTGGAGGAATCTTATCTCCAGTGATGTCATCACTGGAATCATATGGGGCCACAGTCTGGAGAATATATTGTATTCTGCTTCCAATGTTTAAATCAACAGACTCTCCACCATGGCATGTCATTTACCACATCTTGGGAAACATGATTCTTTTTCCTCCTTAGAAAATCAAAAAGGCAACTGTGCCAGTATTGGGTCGGTTCTCCCTGATCCCTCTCCAGATAGAGAATATTGGGTGCATCTCAATGTAGAATTAAGGTAATGTGATCCCATTTTAACTGCCATCACTCCATGTAATGTAATCCTGCAATTTAGAGAGGCACCTGCCCTCTTGGCAGAGAAAGCTAAAGATCTTTAAAAACTACAGCTCCAAGGATTCCATAGCATGGAACCATGCCAATTAAAGTGGTTGTCAAAGTACATTAATTCTACAGTGTAGATGCATCTTAAAAGTGGAACATAACATTATTTGGTTGCTTCATGGCTGCAACACGAAATTAGTCAATGGAGCATATATCTACAAGAATATCCTCATAGACAAAGCTTAGAGCAGCTGGTGGGAAACTAAGGGCAGAAACATGATCACGATTTCTAACTTGTCCAGGATCTGCTATTTTGTCATGAACCCTTTCCTCCTGCTTGTCGCAAGAGGGCACCATTGAGGTGTAGAAGAAAAAGAAATAAGCAACCCCAAGCGCATGAAAGAAATCAACATCAGTTGGCCAAACATGCATTCAGCTGCGGGCTGGTTATTTCTGCAGTTTTTTTGTTGACAGTGATTAATGAACCAATTCCTTAAGAATCTGGGGCATAAAACAATTCACTGTGAAAAGCAGAGGCAGCTTCAACTCTCACCCTTGCTTATATACATACCTTTTTAAAATATGTAGAGTGAGTAGAATGACCATGGATGCATTTTCTGATCCAGCTTACTTAAATCATCTAACCTCTTTGTGGCCTTTTTGCTCTTTGCTCTTTGTTTCAAGCTACCATGGATGGAAATCAGTTCCTTCTATTTCTGAAAAGGACACGTTTTGTTAAATTCACAGTTTCATCTTCCTTCCAATAAAGTACCTTGGGTTTAATATTTTTCCCCGATTCTTTACTGTAATTCTTCTCATTCCTCATATCTCATAGAGTGGGTTGCTGAAGCTGAAGATTAAATGGCTGCCTTTTATCTTAGGCCAGATCCAGACAGCCCGTTATCCTAGAAGAATCTGTGTTAAAAAAAGAAAAGCACAGATGTTTCTGGGGGCCTGTCCACACCCACCCCAGAAAGCGTGCACTTTCTGGGGTGGGTGTCCAGACGTTCTCTTGGGACTAGCCCGAGAGAACATCTGGAGGCCCTACCCCGCTCCTCCCAAGCCCCCAGACTCCCATAGAAAAGTAATAAAAACTTACCCATCCTCTATTACAAGCTCTCCTGGCATGTCATTTCTATGCACTGGGATAGCCAGCCGAGGCTTATAATGGAGGATGGGTAAGTTTTTATTACTTTTCTAAGGACCTGGGGGCTTTGGGGGAGGGGTGGGTATTCCACAGTTTACCAGGCTTATTTAGCCTAGTAAACTGTGGAAATGGTGTCTGGATTGTAGTCCAGACACCGGAAATAGTGAATTTATCCCGTGCCTTCCAAGAAGGCACGAAATAAATCCACTATCAAATTAATTCGCTACAAACCAGGGTTTTTCTGGTTTGTTGCGAATTGATTTGGGACTGTCCAGAACATTGACTGGACAGCCCCTCCTTTATTGTGGTAGATATTGCAATAAAGGTCCTGTCTGGACGGACCCTTAGTAATCCTACTCTACTACTATTGCATCTACAAATACCTGTATAGTAAATGTGGTTGTGATGTGGTTTTCACTAAAGCATGCTGATGCACATTAAGGGTTCTCTTTATAAGTATCCCATTACTTTGCTTATTCCAATATACATCTCTTAACACACATTGTTGTGTAAGGTCACTTCAGGTATCAACTAAACACCACACTGAAAAGTTGACTTCAAACTGCATCATATGGTTAGTGTAGATGTGTCCAGAGCTGTCAGAGTAAAAAACAAATGGAGATTCTTCCATTTTTCAGAAAGACCAGTATTCTAGATTCTCATTTGGTCTTAATTCTGACCTCTCATTTTGGCTGATAGATTTATGCAAAGTCAAGAATGGGTTCATTTCCTTCTTAAACCCTCAAAGCTTCCCATCTCACACAGACTGCTTAGCACAAGTCGCAGTTGTCTTTTGATATCCAGTTGGCATCCTACCATGCTTCCTCTACTGCATATATTCCTTGCATTGATTGCATCCAACGCATGTATGCTGCGGTTTGACTCTCAGGGATCCTGTTATTAGCCGGGTTTGTCATTAATGATTCTCCTGACTTCTTCATTGATGTTTCTCCTGACTTCTTCTAACAGGTGTCTTTGGGGAAGTGGTACTAACTCAGTCAGACTCAGTCGTGAAGAAACCAGGAGAAGCCCACAAATTGATCTGTGGCACAAGTGGACTCACACTCATTAGCACCTGGTGAGGAAGAAACCAAGCGGAGGCTTGGAATGGCTCATACACTATTATAGCACCGCTTCTGGGCACAGTGCCTATTCTTCTGCCATCCAAGGGCGATTTGTGGCCTCTAAGGACAGCACCAACTTCTATCTGCAAATGAACAATCTCGAAGAAGATGACACAGCCATGTATTATTGTGCAAGATGCACAGTGAGAGAGATCCTCTGAGACTTTAGGCAAAAAATACCATTAAATTAATACAGATGTCAACACATCTGCTCCAGAAAACCACAAGTCACAGACTGTGTCAAGTAGAACAGAAATAATTCAACTGCTAATCATACTTTTCTGTCCACTCTTTGGCACAGAACTAGCCTACTGAAGTTTGCTCCACAATTTTTTTTCTGAACTAGCAGTATTTTAGTATTTAGTATTTGAGTTCCTTTGCCTTTGCAACTATCTAAATATTTATATTTGCCTTCTTCGTCATTAGATTGCACACTAACGACAGCCAGGTGAACCTTTTGGCTTTCTCCTTTAACTGGCCTCTGTATGAGTGAAAATATTATCTGGGCCCACACATAGTATACAATTATAATAATATTATTCCACTTTAACCACCAGCGGAACATGAGTCTACAATGGAATATGGCAGATTAAAATGCCAAAGTGATTCTTCCCAGCATTAATAGGAGTACAGGATCAAGGCTGAGGGAAGTCATGACAATTCAGGAAAGATGTTGACAAGCCTGAACATGCCAAAAGAAGGGGATCCGAACGGTCAAGCCTGTAAGCCAAGCCCTATAAGGAGCAGCTTAGGGAACTAGGGAGGTTTAGCTTGGAGAATAGATGTTTGAGGGGACATGATAGCTATATTTAAATATTTGGGGAAAATGTTATATTGAAGAGGTCTCTACTGCCCCCGAGACCAGGAAAAGTAACATTAGGAAGAGCTGTTTGGCAGCAGAATACCTCAGAGTCCAGTGAAGTCTCCTTCTCTAGAGGTTTTTGAATGGGTAGCAGAGGGTCATCTGCCAGGAGTGCTTGGATTGGGTGTTCCTGCATGGCAGAATGTGGTTGCACTGAATGGCCCTTGTGGATTCTTCAAACTCTATGATTCTATGGTTCTAAATTAGAAACAATAGACCTCAATGCTAATATATAAGATGAAAACACAATCATTTAGAACAGTGGTTCTCAACCTGTGGGCCCCCAGATGTTTTGGCCTTCAACTCCCAGAAATCCTAACAGCTGATAAACTAGCTGAGATTTCGGGGAGTCATAGGCCAAAATACCTGGGACCCACAGGTTGAGAACCACTGATTTAGAACAATGGTGAGTTATATGCAATCGTCAAAAAACACCTCCAATCTTCAGGGTACTATACTGATCATAAATGTCTGCTTGAAAACTGGTATGTGACCCAGTCTCCCACAGGAATCTGACCTCAACTCAGGATGATGCCTGTTCAGTATTGTGGGGAACAGTTATTCAAATTGTTTAATTGGTTATGGGGGGGGGGGGTGTTCCAAACTATTAAAACTTCTTGGGGAACTTCACAGTCTCTTGACTGTGAATTTCAGATCAGAAAAAAAAATCACACACACCCACACCCTCCATTTTGAATCAAAAAATTACCCTTAACAAACAACTTATCAGATTTTAAAAAAAAAATCATAGGTCCCTGGGGTATTCCTGCCATAAAGTCTGAAAATATGTCACATTGTTTCTATTCTCTTTTGCAGTGGATTTCAGCTGCATTTATACTATTGAATTAATACAGGTTGACATCACTCAAACATCTAGGACTCAGTGCTATAGAATTCTGGGAGCTGTCATTTTACAAGGTCTTTAGCCTTCTCTGCTAAGGAGTGCTAGGGCCTCACCAAAATATTAATCCCAGGATTCCATAGCATTGGGCCTTGGCAGTTACAGTGGCATCAAACTACATTAATTCTACAGTATAGATGCCCCCAAGTATTCCAAAGCAGAGAGATTCTTGTAGCCCTTATCATATGCAGCCCATGCAAATTAGTTGTCACTTCAACTCCTTAAGGACTGCTGTGGTGAGGTCAAGTCTGCAGTTTCGGACCACTTAGGTCCTATAACAATAGCCTATTGAGAAGATGTTCATCCCAATGGCTTCTAATCCTATTTGTGGCATAATGCTCTGGATGAATCTCATCTTCTTCTTTCTCATTCTGTCAGGTAACATTATTTTCAGCAGAATGCCAAACACCTATAATGCTGTCCTGCATGGAATCCTTCTGACTCGCAGTATGCTCTTCATTTTCAGGCTGCCATTCAGAGGTTCAGCTGGTGGAGAGCGGAGGAGGTGTGGTAACACCTGGAGGGTCCCTTCGCCTCACCTGCAAGGCTTCAGGATTCATCTTTACTAACTATAGCATGAACTGGATCCGCCAAGCTCCAGGGAAAGGACTAGAGTGGGTGGCTGTAGTAAGTAGACCAACAGGAAGTATTCAGTGGTATAATCCCACGGTCCAAGGAAGGTTCAACATCTCCAGGGACAACTCCCAAACTTCTGCTTATCTACAAATGGAAAACTTGAAGCCTGAGGACTCTGCTAAATATTATTGTGCAAGAGCACAGCGACTCATTTCTCCTTCCCACTTGTACACAAACCTCAAGATTTCTTTTTCAGAAAACAGACCACAAACAAGAAACCAACAGCCAAAATGTTTCCAGCTCACATTAAGTCACAGGATTTCAGCTTGTCAAAATGTAGTAGAACCAGAAATTTCAGAAATATCTAGAATAAACTTGAGAATGTATTAGAAGTTCTCTATCTCACCTTAGAAAATACACTTTCAGGGTTGATAGGGATAACCACATCTCACAAAAGAACCACCATGCAGGCATTGAAAAAAATGTCTGCAAATCACAAAGAAGAAAAGGATGAAGCACAGAGAAAAATGTAAGAGAAATCATAACTTGAGTGCAGGGAGCATAACAGGAGAAAAATATCTTCATGTGTTTATAGAATAGATCTAGGATCTTGGTTACTGGTTGTTTTTTTTATTCTGTATCAGTTGATCGCAATAGCTTTTAATCCTATTTGTGGTATATTGCTCTGGATGAATGTCTTCTTATTTACCATTCTGCCAGATAACATTATTTTCTGCAGAACACCAAAAGGCTTGTATTGATCCCTTGCATTAAAATGTCCTTCATATCCCAAAATAGATGAACTGAACCAAAAATCACAGAAATACCTGGAATCGACTTGAGAATGTGTTGAAAGTCTTCCATTTCACCATAGGAAACACACTTTTGGGGGTGACAGGGATAACCTCATTCCACAAAAGAAACCCCATACAGTCATTGAAAAACTGTCTGCAAAATACAGTGAAGAAATGAATGGAGCTCAAGAAAAAAATGTAAGGGGCACCATAACTTGAGTGCAGGGAGCTCACCAGAAAAAAATAACTTCATGTATTGTCGAAGGCTTTCATGGCCGGAATCACTGGGTTGTTGTAGGTTTTTCGGGCTGTATGGCCATGTTCTTTTGCCTGCATCTATGGTTGGCATCCTCAGACCTCACAACCTCTGAGGATGCCTGACATAGGTACAGGTGAAACATCAGGAGAGAATGCTTCTAGAACATGGCCATACAGCCCGAAAAACCTACAACAACCCAACAACTTCATGTGTTTACAGACTAGATCTAGAATCTTGGTTATCAGGGCTTTTTATTCTGAATCAGTCCTGCCCCTGTGTTTGCTGGTGGGTTTATGCAAAGGAAAGAAGCCCCCCCCCCTTCCTTCTAAAACTCAGAACATATCTGACCAGAGACAGACTTTCCTGTTGCAGTGCAAAGCAACAAAGCTCCAATCCGTCCTTTTGCAATGCAGCGACTCTGGTTGATATTCATTGCCCTGGCTGCCTCCTCCTCATGTATGTTGGCATGTTCACTTTGGAAACTCTATATTATTGTAGTTATGGTTGTTCTGAGTTTCCATATCTTAAGAAGTTTTCTTCTCCCATCCTTCTTCTTCCAGGTGTCCTCCCACAAGTGGTGCTGACCCAGTCAGGTCCGGTGTTAACAAAACCTGGAGAATCCCATAAGATGACCTGTGTCACCAGTGGATTTACTCTTCTTTTTTTTAATAATCTTTATTAGTTTTGCAAATATATACACACAAAAGGTGGTGAGATAGTGAGGGATGGGAAACAAGTGATGAAGGGAGGCTTCAACAGAAATGGGGTAGGATGGGGTAAGGTGGGGGGGTAGGAAAAGGGAATAAAAACCCATTAACCCCATGCATTAACAATCCCCACCCAAATTTACTCTTAGCAGCTACTGGATGGTCTGGGTGAGACAGAAACCAGGCAAAGGGTTAGAATGGCTTCTTTGGTATAAGAGTGCTTCAAGCAACAATTATTCCCCTTCAATCCAGGGGCGATTCACAGCCTCTAAGGACAGCACCAACTTCTATCTGCAAATGAACAACCTCAAAGCAGAAGACACTGCAGTCTATTACTGTGCAAGAGACACAGTGAAAGGGATCCCAGCAGAGCTCAGACAAAATCCCTTGGCTGAAAGAACTTGAGAACATAGTCCCCAGAGGGGGCAGAGGAAAGCCACAAATGACAGACTTGTAAGGCAGAAGAGATATACCAAAGGAGGGGGAGATTCATCACTTTACACTAGGTATCCTCAAACTTTGCCCCCCCCCCCAGCTGTTTGGGCCTGCAACTCCCAGAAGTCCTAGCCAGCTTGTTCAATGACCACGCATTTTGTGGGTTGGAGCCCCAAACAGCTGGAGAAGTACAGTTTGACCACGCCTGCTTCAAAAGATCCAAGCAACCTCACATCAGCAATTATTTGTCTATCTGTATGTGATTTGCAGTTGTATAGGTAACCCTTTCCTATAGCCATTTGCTTGAATAAATTCCATGTCCTTGTAGGGTTCAAATCCCTCGAGAGAATTCTCTCTGCTGTTTTTAGGAGTCAAGATATGACTTGACTCCTACTTGGAGAGTGAACAAATTGCTTAGGTGTGGCTATACAGCATGATTAAATTGTCCTTCTTAACACATCGTAGATCTCTCTTCTTTTCAAAATTAATTTACCAACCTATTCTGCCTACTGTTAAATATTATATATTTCATTTGATCACCAAAGGTGTTAGAATAGCATAGTATGCTTCTGTTTGTAAAGCTCCATCTCATGCATGTATTCTAGCAAGGACATTAGATCTGTATCATATGTCAAGATAAGACTTCATGTGGAACAATATTTCCATTTCACACACTCTCCTTTTAAATATTGGAGATTATTTCCTTCTCAGATAAGAAGTTTGCACATTTTGAAGGATGAAGGTTTTGCATCTTTTTAGATCTGCAGATCCAAAAGAGAGGACAAGTTCAGCATAGAGATCACCACCTTGTACTTGCCTGCCATTTAGCTGTAAAAATGGGAAGAGTTTGAGAGAGAAAATGAGGGAGTGGCAACTCAATTTCAGTATCAATATACTGTATTTCTTCCATTCTCAAAGGGCTCTTCCAGAATATCAAGGCAGAAAATCCCACATTTTCTGAGTTTGGACTCAGACAACCCAGTTCAAAGCAAATATTGTGGGATTTTCTGCCTTGATATTCTGGGATATAGGACTGTGTGGAAGGGCCCAAAGATTATTGCCAGTAGTACTTCTCTAGTACCTTGAATATCAAACACCTAAGATTCCCTATTATCTCCTTCCAGGCAACAGCTACTGCAGCTGGTGGTGGTGGTGCTTGTTCTGTCTCCCAGGAGCCTGGTTTGCTTTACCTTACAGTTGCTTGAAGTTGCTTCCCCTTGCATCTTTCCCAGGGATGCTGCAGCTCTGCAGAGCCCTGAAAGTTAACAGTTTCAGAGGCTGGAAAGCCAGTCTGCAGGCCTTTTGCAGCTATTGGCTTGGAAGGTATCTTTTGGGGTTTAGAGACCGCCCTTTTTCCCAGGGAAGATATCTCCATTTTGGAATCTCCCCTGCCTTTTTAGTTTAGAGAAGGAACTTCAGATGTGCTGGTGGTTAGTCAGGGTAGCTCTGGGAAAATCATTGTAAGTACTATTAAGACTATTAAGATACTATAGATAGCTAAGCTTGATTGAGTGATTGAGTTATAGCTGATTGAGAAATTGAAGATTGAGATATTATAGATAGATATTGAAGATTGAGATTGAGATACTATAGATAGAGAAGACTATTGAGAAACTGAGTTATATAGATATAGAAAGAGAGACTTCATTGCTTTATCTCCAGAACTAACCATGAGCATAGATAGGGAAAGACCTGGTCTTTCTAAAAAGTAACAGCTTAGGGTTAGGGTGAAAAGATTCCAGGATCTTCTCTGCCTTCTGGGGAAAAGTTAACTCAGTGACTGGGGAAATCTTTGTGATTTCATCTATTGACTGTTCTGTTTGTAACCTTGATAAGCTGTGCCAAGTCTGCAAGGACTTTGAAGAATAAATATTCTTTTTTGATGTTCAAAAGACGGTAATAGCCTCAGTTGCTGAATATCTCAAACTTCTTAAGAAAGACACCCGCAGTTCGCTCAGACATAGAGAGCAGCACATCTTAGTTTTATTTTTATGTTGTCTGGGTTTAACGGCACAGTGCTTCTTCTTCTTCTTTTCTTTTTTCTTTCTTTCTTTTGGGGAGGGGGGCAGGGAGATAAGGATTGGAAAAGGATTCAGGGTAATGAAAATACACCCAAGTCCATTGC
>NW_026845477.1:313482839-313505066 GCF_025583915.1 Anolis sagrei ordinatus | reverse complement strand
TTAAGATCTTCTGGGGAGGCCCTGCTCTCAGTCCCACCACCTTCGTAACTGCGGTTGATGGGAACAAGAGGCAGGGCCTTCTCAGTAGTGGCTCCCCTACTGGAACTCTCTTCCCAATGAGAATAGATATGCTCCCTCCCTCCTGGCCTTTAGAAAGAGAACAAAGACATGGTTATGGAACCAAGGTAAAGACCTAAAGGTTTTTAATGATCATGTAAACATTTTACATATTTTTTATTACAGAAATGGCCAAACTTGTACAGTCATGTTTTCTATGCTCTTATGTGTTGTACAAAATTTCAGAAGTCTTTGTCAATTGATTTGGGGAATTTTGGACTGCCTCCCTTGATTTGAGTGCACTGGACTACAATTCCTTTTATCTATATCCACTATGAGCAAGGTTGGAGTTGATGGCTAAAAGTAAAGGACATAGAAGTTCATGTAGAATTGATTTGATATAAGAGGTCATATTTTGCTGAAAGACTCTTTGAAAATGCTTCTGCCCTTCCCTCAACTCAAAATGTCCCATAAAACAATTGCAGCAAAGCTTCACGGATGTTCCCCTGTTTTGATATTTTGCAGAGTGAAAGGACTGGACAAGGCTTTTGATCCAATGGCCCCAGAGACAAAGATTGGGGTGGCCCAGTGGATTGTGCATACCCTTCAAAAAATAGGTGAGTTTTGCAACTTTAAAATATGGACTCTGATGCAAATATTTAGCTGTTATGCTGAGATGGCCACGAGGTCCAATTTTCTGCAAACAGGATTTGATCTTGGTCCCTTTTGCACAAATACTGTAGGATACAAGTTCCAGAACATGGGGGAGGGGACATTTTTGGACTGTCACTTTCAGAATCTTCCAGCCAGCATTTTGGGAGGGGTAGTCCAAAAAGAAGAACCTTCCCAAGTCCAGACAGACTGCCAAGCAATCCCAGGTGCCCTAAGCTCTATTTCAAAGGAAGGGACTGGAAAAACTACTTCTAAACAGTCCTTTTCATAGAAAATGTCGTACACCAGAGTAGGAACACCTCTGACCTTAAACACCACACCAGCTTGGTAAAATCAGCAAGCAGTTTATTGAAGAATATAAGTAGGCAAAGCAGTAAAATTAGCAAAAACAGTAAGGTTCCAAAACAAAGGTTAGTCCACGAGCTTTAAGGCAAAATAAGATCCATTGAAACAACAATCCATGAAACAAGGCAGCATGAAAAATCCAATACACAAATCAGGAGCTTGGCAAAAACTTGGTACATGAAACTAAGAACACTTGAAAGCAAGACCGTCATGAAATTCCAACGTTGACCCAACTGAGGCAACTCTTTCCCATGAATCAATATAAGTCTTTTCCAGATCCCAAAATGGAAATGAAAGCATTTCTCTTGACCTTACCACCAGATAAAGGTTTCTTATCTCTCTTTTCCTGTAAATGAACTGATCTTCTTTGTGCCTGGGCACTCTGTCTCTGTTTACAAAAGCCTCACTTTCTATCTACCCTCTCATTAACTTGACTCTCATTAACTTTTGCACCTGACAAATCATCTTCAGACAGTTGCTCTGAGAAAAACTGTGAAGGGCCCCTCCCAGGAATGTGACCTTGTGAATCTTCCTGAAACAGCTCGGGCCTCTCGTCTGAGCTTAACTCAAGTCCAGGCAAACCCTCATCCCCATTGCCAAGAGACCCAGGCCAACTATCAAGAACATTATCCCCATTCCCATCATGAACATCAGACACAATCATAGGCTGAACAGGCTGACATGCAACAGAAAACCCTCTGAAATACATTGGGTTACTGTAAGAAAACACGTGACTAGAAGGCGCACATTTATAAGAACTTCTAAGTTCTACAATAATTCTCTTTGCATTTTCAGATTGCCAGGGAACAGAAAACTGGCTACCCCTCCATTTCCAGAGATTCAAAACTGTTGTGAACATCACAGACTTGATGGCTCTTGATCCCAACTTCAATGCGGTGAGAGGTTCTGGTCCTGATCCCCATGTTACTGCAATAATATGAAGTCCTCTTTATGGAGGAAATATGTGGGCAGGGCATTTGATGCGGTTTCTTCCTTCTCCAGTTATTATTGTGTCCTTTCAAATTGATTCCAATTTTGCGGCAAGATTTCTTCAGAGGGGGTTTGCTATTTCCTTCTTCTGAGGTGGAGGGAGTTCTCCTCAAGGTTAATGCAGGCAGCTCTTGGTGCTTCTCTTGCATCCAGCTGAAAGGATAGGACTTCACATGAGAGCATCTTAGCTGCTATTTCACCTGTGAAGCTAAAGGCATTGCACAAGAAGGCTTTTGCTACCTCCTGCTGTAATATCCCTAGAAGTACATTATTCTGGTTAACTAGGATTATGATAATGTATCCGTTGCACACCAGGGTTGGAGTTGGCACCTTTGAACCTGTAAACACACCAATGTTCTCTAATAAGCAAAGCAGTTTATTGAAGATTAATGTAACAATAGTCAAAAAGGTGAAAAGCGTTCAAACAAGGAATAAGGAAATGTCCAAATAATAGTCAATAGAGCAATGTAATGATATCTAGTCAAAATCCAAGTCAGGAAACAGAATAGTTCCAAAATCCAATAAACAAGTCCACAGGAGTAAAGCCTTTCAGTTCCAGAAGGTTGTAAAGACCAAAGTCCCTTGAAGAAACAGGAGCAAACTTGAACCAAATAATCCAAATGCAGGAGCTTGAAACCAATACTAACAGTTTACAAAAATCTCAGCATGAACATGAATTCAAAGCAGGATTATACATGAATCTCAGTATGAACAGGAAGGCATGGATCAGGCATGAAAACCAAACGTTGGACTCACTGAAGAGTATAGATTCACAGGCCCTATATTTATTCAGAAAGCCATAGCAAAAGCATTCCGTTTCCCTTGGGAAACCTCTCCTTGACCCCTCTTCTCTCTCAATCTTGCTGAGTGCCTCCTCCCTAAATCCAGATGGCGATCCTGATAAATCTGGCCTTTGCGATCAAAGAATGCCTCCCTCAGTTTGCCAATTAGTACATTCCTTTTGCTATCTCTATCCGTCTGCATCAAGGCTGATATGAACCATCAAGAGTGTTAAGATCATCTGGAGAGGGCCTGCTCTTGGTCCCACCATCTTCACAGGCGCATCTGGTGGGGACGAGAGACAGGGCCTTTTCTGTGATGGCCCCTCGGCTATGGAATTTCCTCCCAAATGAAATTAGATCTGCCCCCTCCCTCCTGACCTTTAGGAAGCTAGTGAAAACCTGGCTGTGCAACAAAACTTTTGTGGAATGATGTCTGAGACTGGCAATCAACTATATATGGACTGGACATATATAGACGATTTATCCTGGCGAACGGCTTTTATGTAATTTTATGTAATTTATGTAATGTAATTGGTAACTTAATGTTGTGTATTATGTTTTAGATTTTCAGTGTTAGCATTGAATCTTTGCTATTAGGCGGTCTGAGTCCCTCTATAGAGGTGGAGAAGATCGGGATATAAAAGTTTTGTTATTTATTTGTTGTGTCAGGGCAACCAGTCAATTATATTACATTTTTAACAGAGCAAAGCCAACAAACAGACAAAATACAAAAATTGTGAGTTTGGTAGTTGGTTAAATGTCCTTTGACCAGTATCTGGCCACTTGGAGTGCCTCTGGTGTTGCGCAAGAAGGTCCTCCATTGTGCATGTGGCAGGGCTCAGGTTGCATTGCAGCAGGTGGTCAGTGGTTTGCTCTTCTCCACACTCGCATGTCGTGGATTCCACTTTGGTGCCCCATTTCTTGAGGTTGGCTCTGCATCTCGTGGTGCCAGAGCGCAGTCTGTTCAGCCCCTTCCAAGTCGCCCAGTCTTCTGTGTGCCCAGGGGGGAGTCTCTCTTTGGTATCAGCCATTTTGTCTTGTGAACCATCTATCCCAGAATCCTCAGTTTCACTTTGGCTAACTGCATTCTCTTGACCCTCATCTCCATTCACAAACCCCTGAGTGTCAGCAGAAACCTAATCATTTAGCTCAGACATTGGAACCTCTGCAGGTTCATGATCATTCTCCTTTGAATCCTGTGGCAAAGAGATAAGCACAGGCTGAGCCCCTACAGTATCCCACCTACAAGATTCTGTAGGTGGGATTCTTTTACATGGAGTAAAAGGGTGAGAGAGTAACTGTTCTTTCCATTTATACACACCTTTTGTCCACTACAGACAGCCTACCTGGGGGACCTCTCACCAGTACAACTTGGCCAGCTGACTGCAACTGAAGGAGTTCTCAGCTCCGTGAGTCAGGTGGAGATGATCTTTGCACAGCTGTCCCAATTCCACAGTCTTGAGGAATTAGCCGCTTATTGGGACGAGTTCAACATTGCCTACGAAAAGGTACATATACCAGCCAGAGGGAGGGCTGTGTTTCCTTGGTCCAGTATTACAAGTTGGGGTTTCTTATGGGAATGGGAAGACTTTGAACCAGTTTGAAACTAGTGTGGTCCTCCAGTGTCATTCGTTGGAATCCATTCATCTGTTGGTTGTTTTATGTGGGTCATAGGTTGGGTGTTTCTGTCCAATTTGGAAATATTACCAAACTGAAGAGGATCATGTGGCACTGCAGTGCATGGGTATATGCATTATGCAGTGCTGCATGATTACACATTGTGCCTTGGTGCATGGTTATGCATTGATGTCCATGTCTGTACGCACATTGTGCATTTGGTTGAATAACATTTAAATTCCTAGCTAGTTGTGCAACTGCTGTATACATTTCATGAGCATTCTTTCCACTTGATATAGGACACTGATTTTGTTTGCCCTTTTGTCAGCCTCCACATTCACTTATGTTCAAGGCACAAGACCTCCATGAAACTGAAGAACTGTAAATAATGTATTGTCGAAGGCTTTCATGGCCGGAATCACTGGGTTGTTGTAGGTTTTTTCGGGCTATATGGCCATGTTCTAGAAGCATTCTCTCCTGACGTTTCTCCTCTGCAGCAGGCATCCTCAGAGGTTGTGAGGTCTGTTGGAAACTAGAAACAATCAGCGACAACTAATCACCTCTCAATAAAAGATTCCCTCAGGCACAAACAAGCCACACCAAAAAACTGCCAGGCCATCAAATGCTAATCAAGGTGGCCAATTGAAACATTCACACTTGGCTCCAACAGACAAGAGTTCTTTCTCCCACCCTGGACCTTCCACAGATATATAAACCCTAATTTCCTAGTTTCCAACAGACCCCACAACCTCTGGGGATGCCTGCCATAGATGCAGGCAAAACGTCAGGAGGGAATGCTTCTAGAACATGGTCATATAGCCCAAAAAACTTACAACGACCCAAGTGTAAATAAAGTAATTGCTAATTTTTATCTCTGTAGACATGTCTAGCACAATTCTATGGTCAACATTTGCCAGAAGCAGATTGTACAATCTCATAGGAAGACCTAGAGATTTCTAGAGAGGTGTTCTCTCTCAAAATCTCTAATTTCTCCGGCTTTTATGGATGAAGTTGACCATAGAATTCAGGATCTAAAGCTTCCTAGAAACAACATTTTTAATTATACCTGTGAATAATCAAATCCACAAAAGTCAAATCTGGAGGGAGGTCTGTACCACTGTTTCTGTGAAGGTCCATGGTCGTAAGGGTGGGTGGAGTGGGGACAAAAGTTCACTTTCCCTGAACTTCTGAGGCCCTTGTCTGACCACAACCTTTCCTTCCTACTTCAGTAAGTGTATTACTAACTTTTATTAGGCTAACCAAAGAGATGTAAAGTCTCAAGAGTGGAGACCGAGAATCCCCCGGTCTTTGCCTCAGGTAAGGTCTTCTGCATCGTGTAGAAAACCCCACTGTAGGCCTGCAAATGTGGCATGAGGATTTACATCTAGAACATCTCTGGGAGCTAGGGTGGTCGTATCCAGGTGATATCTGCTTTGAAGGCACACTTGCTTCGGAATGCATGTTCCAGACAATTCTACCTTGGGGCAGAGTGGCTGTTTTTAACCACATTGGCTTATCTCAAACTTTCAGCAATGTAGCACTAATACCAAGTATGGCTTGATGGAGAGGTGCAATTTGGCATGATCTTGGCCGGCAAAAACCTATCATGGCAGGCAAACACATCTCACTTGAATCATAGAATAGAATCAAAGAGTTGGAAGAGACCTCATGGGCCATCCAGTCCAACCCCATTCTGCCAAGAAGCAGGAATATTGCATTCAAATCACCCCTGACAGATGGCCTACAACATTGACTTACAACATTTTGTGATATCAGAGGCACACAAAATTGGATGCGGTCCTTCCTTCACCAAAACTCTTGGGACTCCTTGGGTGATGGATCAACAAGATAATCACAATAAGGCACTTCACAAATCTTGGCTGGCTAGTGGAGATGTGACCAGGCACTTGTATGGTCCTGCCTTTTTGCACTGAGGTATGGGACAGCTTTGTGGGGCAGATTCAAGGGGACTTTGGGTCTTGCAGAAGGAGGAGGAGAATACCAACAAATCACAGAACCATAGAATCATAGACTCCTTGAGTTGGAAGACACCTTGTAGGCCATCCAGTCCAACCCCCTGCCAAGAAGCAGGGAAATCATATTCAAAGCACCCCCGACAGATGGTCATCCAGCCTCTGTTTCAAAGCCTCCAAAGAAGGAGCTTCCATCACACTCAAGGTAGAGAGTTCCACTGTTGAACAGCTCTCACAATCAGGAAGTTCTGCCTCATGTTCAGGTGGAATCTCCTTTCTTTCTTATATTTGAAGCCATTGTTCCATGTCCTAGTATCCAAGGCCGCAGAAAACAAGCTTCTCCCTATGACTTCCCCATGATATGTAAGGGACACTGATGTGTATCTCCATAAAGGAATTCCGGGCTAGGTCACACACTGGTATCCATAATTCTTGATATTTGCAAGAAATAAGAATGATTTAACTCTATCCTGATCTGTTAGGTGAACCTAACAAATTCTACCTTCATGAAAGCTGACATCTCTGCATGTTTTGTATTGTTTCCTGAGCTCTGTCATTTGTGCTGTGCTAAAAATGCAGTAGCTACTATATCACTTGCCCAGGGCCAACAACCAAAACTATGGTTACATACAGTGCCATACTCAGTGCCATCCTCTTAAAAACAAACAACCCCTGGTTAATAAATGTTCTGTGCTGGACACAAACACCTCCGGTAAGGAGTGCTACATATGCATTAGATGTTGTTCATGTGTACTTTGACACTGTTGGATAACTCGGAATTCTTATAAAATATTGATGCTCGGAATGAACTTTATTTATCTTGACTAGAGCTGTGAGCAAAAAAGCAGGTTTTGTGTTTCCTTTGGCCAAAGTTGTGGTTTGTTGTGTTTGACTTCCTGCTTGGTTTCAGGCCTATCCCAGCACAATAGAGATTTGGGAACGCAGACATTTCATTCCTACCCAACATAAAGCCCCCATTTCCCCCCTTTTTATTTATTGATAAATCAAACCATACAATTCATCATTCTGGATACAAGATGGCAGGAAAGGCATAATAAATGCATATACAATGACTCTACTAAGGCTGAAAAATCCACTAATTTGAAGACTACTGTGAAGTTATTGCATGAATTACAATTGAGTTTTTACTAGGACCAGTAGTCAAGTCCCACAAATTTTAAAAACTTCTTTGTGCTGTCTCAAACAAGGATGTGATGGTCTTTCTCTCCCATTGCAGTCTGATTTTGTCAATATCTCCATGCAAGTGGGAGACTTTATGCTCACCAAGACAATGGAACAGCTGCGGTCTGAGTTTCCGGCCTTCACTGATGCAGATTACCAACTCTGGTTTGGGAAGAGGCTGGCGCTCGTTCTGCCGAGTGTGACAGCAGCGGTCCTCAAGCAAATACCCGCCAACATCTCCTGCGAGGCATATAAGTCTGTGTGAGTCCTTGAGTGTTCTCTGTTTCTTGAGGAATGGGATGCTTTTGTCCAATTGGTGGCTCATTCCACATCAGCATGGCACAATGAACTTGCTCTGGGTTGTATTTAGAGTGTGCTTACACTGCTGAATTAATGTAGATTTACATCACTTCAACTGCCATGGGTCAATAGTATGGAATCCGATGCCAGAGGTTTAGCACAGCTGGTAAATCATCAGCAATTATAAGATCTATCAACCAAAAGGTTGCAAGTTTGAAGCCTGGGTTGGCGTGAGCTGCCAACTGTCAGTCTAGCTCATTGTTTACCTAAGCAATTTGAAAACAGCTTTAGCTGTGATTAGAGAAATTAGGTACCGCTAAAAGCGGGGGAGGTGTTTTACGCTGCCATAAAGAAAGAAGATCAGAAAATGCTGGGTGACCAAAAGGAAGTAGGAAGCCCTTAAGGTTCTTTGTCATAGAGGATAGAGCAACAGCACTCCCTGGACTTGAGCCAAATCTTCCATGGCACCTCCTTCTGTTCTTTCTGTCTGTGTATTGTCTATACAAAGCGGCATTGAATGTTTGCCATGTATGTGTACTCAGGGGCGACTCAACCCATTACGCAAAGTAAGCATTCACAGTATAGTTGATTTTGCCCAGGGGCGCTCTTGAGGTGCTCTTGGGGGAAAAGAGACCTTGACATATGCAAGTTGTAGTTACTGGGATGTATAGTTCACCTACAATCAAAGAGCATTCTGAACTCCACCAATGATGGAATTGAACCAAATATGGCACAGAACTCCCACGATGAACTGAAAATATATATCAATGATTGGTTGGGAGGGGGAGGGGCACCAAAATACTGTTTGCTTACCATTGAAAATTACCTAGAGCCACCTCTGTGTGTACTGTGATCCACCCTCTTCAGGGTGAGAGGGGGGAATATAAATAAAGTGTTATTGTTGTTGTTGTTGTTGTTGTTGTTGTTGTTGTTGTGGTCATTTAATGTTTCACTAGAACTCTTTGGCAGAAAAGACTAAAGATAATGTAAAACTACAGTTCCCAGGATTCCATAGTATTGAACAATGGCAGTTAAAGTGGGATGAAAAAGTGCTAGTAATCCTTTTTCTTCCTAGGATTGGTGGACTGAACAGTGTTTTCTCTGAAATCCCACTGGAAAGAAGAATGGAGGTCGTAAATTACATTATTTCCTTCCTAACCCAGAAGTCTCAGACCACTGGTAAGTTATCTGAGAACCTGGAAATGTGTCTTGAGAGTTGGTGGAACCAGAAAGAAAGCAGTTTGGATGCATCTACCAGGCATGGGCAAACTTCGGCCCTACAGGTGTTATGGACTTCAATTCCCACAATTCCTAACAGCCTCAGACCCTTTCCTTTCCCCCCTCAGATGCTTAAGAGGAAAAGGAAGAGACCCGAGGCTGTTCAGACTTGTGGGAGTTGCAGTCCAAAACACCTGGAGGGTCCAAGTTTGCCCATGCTTGGTGTAGATGTACCTTCTGCATCTATAGACTTTAATTTCTTGTCAGACTCACCAGAGTCCTGTCACACTGCAGGTCTGTGGTTCCACTTTAATTTAAAAGTATTTCCCCCAAACTGCAAATCCCAGGACCCTGAAGGATGCAACAATGGTAATTTAAGTGGAATAAAAGGACTGTAATTGAGTTACTTGGAAGGACTCCAATGCAAGGGGTCCTTCCACATCTTAGTTCCTCTAATGCAGAAAATTCCAATGGCCAACTATCTAAGTTGCATGACTGAACAGTATTCTCCACACCTAAGTAACTGGAAATGGGACTTCCTTTTGGTCTGATTCCTATTTCTTCTTCCTTCTACACTTCATATTCTTCCTTCTCATTCATAGGTTGTGTTTACACTGTACTTTAGGACGGTAAGCTTAGGTTCTCTATAAAAAAAAATAGAAGTTCTTAACCTTTTTCTTTAAGTGGACTACAAATACCATAATTTTTAAGGCTATAGCCACAACAATTATCGCAGGACCAACCCTTCTCTTTGAGTGTTTCAACAACTGTGCTTCAGGGGGTTGAGGTTAGGTTCCTCAGCAAAGAATGCTAAGTACTAAATTATGAAATTATTTTGGCTGCAGTTGAGTTTGTTAATTGTGATATTTATTTATTTTATTTATTTATTATTACACTTGTATACCGCTAATATCTCAGCCTAAGTCGGCGACTCATTGCGGTTTACAACATCTAAAAACAACAATATTCAATTTAAAAGCATAAAAACACATATAAAATACAGAATTATTGGGCCACCAATAATATTAATCCCTTTCCTCCCAGGCCATCCAAATATTATAGTTTCCTAACAGAGAATTCTAAATGTTTAGATCCCAGGATTTTTAAAGGATGTAGTCCATACAGAATGGTATGAAGTATGGCTTCTACTGAGGCAAGTTGCCATGGTTTTCTTTTCTTGGGCTCTCCCTTTTAGGACCTACTTGTTCTGACCAAAGCAGTCCACGAAATTGGTTACTTGAACTCTTTGGGAAGTTCTCCACGGAAGTGCCATACTCCCAGCTGGTTTCGTATTACCGCCGACCTTTTGATGCCGTAAGTCCAAAGACTGGGACGTGGGTGGCCATATTTACTAATATGATGGTGATGGTCTCTGTAATGCAGGTTTTGGAGTACCATCTATGCTACTGGATCTGATCCATGGCTCTTTCCAATGTGTTCCAAATTTCCTCCCCAGTGCTCAGCTCTGCCCCCTTTTCTTGATCCCAGAGACACCTGCAGTATTTCTTTGTGGGCAAATCAAGAAGGAGAACACTTGGCCAAGATGCTAAGTTGACCTAGAGTAGCATAAATATCAATTTGCAAAGCATCAATGCTGAATGTCAAAGCCCATGGCTGGTAACCTTATTACGAAATGAAGGCAATATGTAGAGGCAAGGTCCATTCACACATGTTTCAGTGCCCTTCGTAGTCCTACTCACACACCTATCTCCAAACCTCCTTATCAACCTACGTTTGTATGTAACTTGCTTGGTTGGTTGGTTGTTTTGTCCATTTGTACTACAAAGGCTCTTACATCGCTTGATGGGTCTGGACCAGATTTGGCACACATAGCCTTCATGATTCAACATGAAATAATGGAAGGGTTTGAACCAAAAGAAATACCTCTTTTGGACCCAGAGGCAAAGAAAAGGAACAAAGGGGATTGACTATTCTTAGGTGAAGTGGCCCTCTCTCATGTCTCTGGGAAAGAAAGGGAGCGAAGCAGATTGTCTGTTGTTAGATGACATGTGTATGTGGAAGGAAGTAAAGAAGAGAGAAAGAAAAGGGAAGAAAAAGGAAGGAAGGAAGAAAGGGAAAGGGAAAGGGGAAAGGTAAGAGAGAAGGGAAAAAACAAAGGAAGCAAAGAGAAATAAAAGAAAGAAGAGATTAAGGAAGGGGGAGGAAGAAAATGAAGGCAAGGAATTTGAAAGAAGAATAGGGAAAACAAGGGAAGTAAGAAGAAGAAGAGGACATGTGGGAGGGAAAAGGAGGAAGGAAGAGCCACAAAGAAAAGGCATACTTGAGCAGCACCACATATACTTTAGTCTAGTGATTCTCAACCTTTGGTCCTCTAGATGTTTTGGACTTTAACTCCCAGAAATCTCAACCAGCTCACTGTTAGGAATAGTGGGAGCTGAATTCCAAAACATCTGGTGGACCAAAGGTTGATAGCCAATGATCTAGTCTAGTGTATATACACATATTATATTGGCACATATACACACCTGTATGTGTCACAAATAGGATGCTGGCTCATGTGTATGGTGGCTTTGATCTTGTCCTTTATAACGCCAATGCATCCACAGTATGGAGCCTTCCAGATGTTATTGGTTACCTGAAAACATGGATACCACCAAAGGCCATTAAATCACCCAATTTTTCGTCCCACCAAACCACAAATTTGTGTTGGAGATCCTTCAGATTTCTAGGCAGGTCCTCCAAGGTGGTAACTTTCATAGAGTCACCTGGCAAGCCTAGCAAACCCTTTCCCTCTGGATGTGGATAAACAAAGCCATGATTACAAGTTTTCCTGCAATCCTGTGGTTATCTGGGAGAACCTAACAAATTCCTATGAGACCATTTCCCCCAAATGCCGGTCAATGATGAATGTTGTCCTGTCATGGGGCATCTGAGAGTAGATCTAACATTGAAGAATGAATGCAGTTTGATTCCACTTTCACTGTCCTGGCTCAATGCTATGGAATTCTATAATTTGGTGAGACCTTGGCAATTTTCGGCAGAGAAGACAATACACTGAGCCAAACTGTAACTATTTATTTATTTATTTATTTACTCCTTTTGTATACCGCCTATATCAGCCAACAAGGCGACTACTGTTGATTCCCTAGCATTGAGCCATACCAGAGAGTAGGTGCACTCTTAGTGTATAAATCTAACATCTCTCTCTCTCTCTCTTTCTCTCTCTCTCTATATATACTTACTTCCAGTACACTGTTTTGGACCTACTAACAGCAAGCCAGATTGGGGACATGATTATCCAGTCACAAACACTGACCAGCCTGGATCTAGCCATGCGCCTGGTGGATTTCTTTGAAGAAAGCAACACCGAGGATGTCCAAATGATACTCAAGGAATTCACTAAGGCTGCAAATAGGGTATCTTTCCTTGCTCCAATTTTAAAAATGTTATTCCTTGTCCGTTGTACCTCTTGTGGGTTTTATAACAGTGGTAAAAGAGGGGGAAATCCTTTTTTCGGAGACTGGTAATAAATTTTGTTATTTTGGGCATTGTTTGCAATGCAGGAAATGTGCATAAATGTAGAAAAATTTTTGTATGTCAAAATACAGCTGTGCTTGATGTTGGAAAATATAGTCCTGAATCCTATCATAATGCAATTAAGTAGACCCACTGAATTAAGTGGAGCCCCCCGGTGGCACAGTGGGTTAAAGCACTGAACTGCTGAGCTTGTTGACCGAAAGGTTGCTGGTTTGAATCCAGGGAGAGGCATGAGCTTCTGCTGTCAGCCCCAGCTTCTGCCAACCTAGCAGTTTGAAAACATGCAAATGTGAGTAGATCAATAGGTAGGAAGGTAACGGTGCTCCATCCAGTCATGCTGGCCACATGACCTTGGAGGTGTCTATGGACAACGCCAAATCTTGAGCTTAGAAATGGAGATGAGCACCAACCCCCAGAGTCAGACACGACTGGCTTTAATGTCAGGGGAAAACCTTTACCTTTACTTTAGACCCACTGAATCCCACTGAATCAATGTGAAATATTTACACACAGTGGGGTATTTTGTAGGGCTGGGCGGTTTCGTTTCATTAATTTGTAATTCGTTAAAAATTCGTTACTTTTTTTGATAACGAAGCGATAACGAACCATTCTGGAGCAACTTAAAAACGAAACGAATTTTTAATTTGTTTCGTAAATGCTTCGGATTCGTTATGTATTCGTTTCGTTATCGGTTTGAGGTCGTTTCGTTATTATTTCCGCATGTCTGGGGCAAGTTTTATAGTTGTTTTTTGTTTAATTAGTGAAAAAAAATTATAATATCACACCAACAGTCAACAACAGAGGGAGAGGGAAGCTTCAGAAGTTCCCCCTGTCCCATTTAGAGGTTTTTTAGCGTATTGCGCGGTCGCGTCTGCCATTAACGAATCGATTCGTTATTGTTTCGTATTTGTTTCGTTAATGTTTCGTAATTTTTTTTTACATTTACGAAATTTCGTAAATATCGAACTTTTTAAAAGGAAAATTTTGTAATTCTTTTAAATAACGAAACGCAAAAACCCCCAAAAAACGAATCGATTTTAGAAACAAATTTTTCTGTTGTTACCCAGGCCTAGTATTCTGTCTTTCTCATCTAGGGTGAGAAAATCTGGGGATATTAGTTATATTTGTCAGATTAGAAATAAGACATGAGGCAGCAGCATTTCTTGGATTCCTATAATAGTAGTAGATTGGTAGGAGCCCCTGGTGGCGCAGTGGGTTAAACCCCTGTGCCGGCAGGACTGAAGACCGACAGGTCGCAGGTTCGAATCCGGAGAGGGATGAGCTCCCTCTATCAGCTCCAGCTCCTCATGCGGGGACACGAGAGAAGCCTCCCACAAGGATGATAAAAACATCAAATCATCTGGGAGTCCCCTGGGCAACGTCCTTGCAGACGGCCAATTCTCTCACACCAGAAGCAACGCTCCTGACACGACAAAAAAAGAAGAAGTAGATTGGTTAGGTAAAGTAGTAGTAGTAGTAGTAGTAGTAGTAATAACAATAATAATTTCATTTCTTGCCCAAATCTCCTCACTGCCTGAGGCAGGTTACAACATTGTAAAACACACATTCACTGATAAACATTATTTAAAACACACATATTAAAACATGTATGTCATGGAATATGATTTATGGTTTGAATGGAATTGTAGGAAAGATGTATGGTTGGGATCTATATAGTCTAGAGATGCCATCCTAAGGAATGAGGTCTGGAAAACTACAAGAAGGAGGTGAAGAATTCATGGGTTGTAATTAAAAGTGGCTCAGTTGCTGACATTGATGACCAGAGACAAATGATTAGCTGTTGAACCTCTGAAGGGAAAACAACATGTTTACATTGTCTGAGACAATGGCTCTTTAAGTTGAGGAAATGTTTACAAGGTTCCTTACGTTAAGAAGGACGTCAACACAAGGCTCCATAGGTTACCAACACCAATTAAGGAGAGTCAACATCTGCCTGGAACTGTGATGAAGCCAGGATGTTTCAGGCTGGAAAAACATATATAATTCATTTACAACTTTGGAACAATATCAGCAAGAAATATTGCTATATAAGAGACCTTGTTACAATTCCAAAATTGTGGCAGACCAGAGGAGTATGGCCCACCCACCGCTCTTCTCCTTGGGAAGGAGAGAGATGGTGTACCTTTGAGAGTGGAAGAGCTGTAATGGAAAGTTGCTTCTTTTTTCAAGGGAAGAGAAAGGAGTGTGATTTTGGAGTCACGTTACGTTTGCAGGGAGTCTATTTCTGCTGTAAGGGAAAACAGAGATCTGATCCTTGACATTGTTCCTAGGGAAAGAGGATACATTAAATGCTCACTCCCTGTTTTGATATCTTGCAGCAAAAGGTGGTTGACCTCCCAAACATCGACGTTGCCTGGTTGCTCTTGACGGAGTATTTGGCCCTTGCGTCTCCCCAGATGGAGGCTTACTCTGCTGCTGACTGGAACACTACTTTTCAGGAAGAACTCCGCTTCCTTGCCTTTTCAGCCAATGCAACAACACTTACCTACTTTGTCCCCCAAAACTATGACTCCTATTCTGCCATGTGAGTCTTGCAAGGATTTTGTGGGAGTGAGTAAAAAATGAATGGCATAAAAACTTCAGCCCTCCATGTCTTTTGTATTCCAACTCCCATAATTCCCAACAGCTAATAGGTTGTTAGGAATTGTGGGAGTTGAAGTCCAAAAACACCTGGAAGGCCAAAGTTTGCACATACCTGGCCTAAAGGGTCCAGTGCAAAAATTGTGCGCCAGCTGTGCCCATATCTTGGGAAGTCTGATCTGGCCATGGTGGTCCACGCTCTTGTTACATCCCGAATAGATTACTCCAACATGCTCTACATGGGATTGCCTTTGAAGACTGTTTGGAAACTTCAGTTAGTCCAACGGGTGACAGCTAGACTACTCACGGGAGAGTCATACAGGGAGCGTACTACTCCTCTGTTATGTCAGCTCCACTGGCTGCCGATCCAATTTCAAGCACAATTCAAAGTGCTGGTCTTGACCTATAAAATCCTATATGGTTCTGGCCCGGTGTACCTGTCCGAATGTATCTCCTTCTACATCCCACCTAGGAGTTTAAGATCTTCTGGAGAGGCCCTGCTCTCAACCCTGCCCCTGTCACAAACACAAAAATTAGGACATCTTCATCCCTCCTCTCCTTTAGAAAGAAATTAAAAACATGGATGTGGGACCAGGCCTTTGGGTAATCTTGCAGACTTGACGATGATAATGACAACAGTGGCTATGGAAATGGTTTGTGGATAAACTTAATGGAGCCTACGATTACAGAACTTGACAGGACGATGGCCACCAGACTGGCTCCCTGTTTTTCTAGACTTTATTGTATTAATTTATTGTTTTAACTATTTATAATTATATTTTGATGTTTATTTTACTGTATTTTATGTGTAGGCATCGAATATGTGCCAGCTGGAAGCCGCCCTGAGTCCCCTCTTGGGGGTGAGAAGGGTGGGGTACAAATATCCGAAATAAATAAATAAATTGCATACCTGAGCAATGGTGGTATATACACTCGCATATTAGACAGTACAAGATCCCATATCCACTGGGGATACGCTTCTGGACTTCATATGCTGAGAGTGGATAATAGCAAACCCTATTGAACAAATGAATTCCAACAGATGCATAGAATATTTCATTATCTTTCTTGCTTGTCTCCTTTGACAGCATTGCTGGGTTTAATGGAGTCCACTTCCAAATGGCAGAACCCTCAAGAAGAGATCTCGTGCTCTGGATTGTTCAGAATCTCAAGGCATTCAAAGGTAACCTAACAGCAACATCATAGGAGATACTGGAGATGCATCTAAACAGTACAATTAACTCAGTTTCACACCACTTGACACCAATTTCCCTGGTTCAATGCTATTGACTCAAGCAGGCCTGTAGCCAGGCTTTGGATTTGGGGGGGGGGGGCTGAGTCTGAGTGAAGGAGGGTCTACCCTAGCAAACCTTTTGTATTGTTACCCCAATACCCCCATGCATATGGGATATATTGAGTATGGTGATCAGATCATGATATAAATAAACATAAGTTTAAATAATGCACCATTAAGGCCTTTTCGCGAACCACCATGAGAATTTTGGGGGGGGCTCAAGCCCCTCAAGCCCCCCCCCCCCTGGCTACATGCCTGGGAGTTGAAATTTGGTGAGGCACCAGCACTATTGGGCAGAAAAGCCTAAAGACCTTATAAAATTCCCATGACTCCATGGCAGGTAGTGTCGATCTGCATTAATTTTATAGTGCAGATAGACCCTACAATTCCCCTGAAAGATTTGCCCCTTTAAAAAAGCATCTAAGGATGGGATTCCTGAAAAACAGTAAGACTTTTCAGTCTTCAGCAGTTTCTTATATTGGTTGGATGGTTGTAGGGTTTGTATCCCTTTGAGAGGAAGAAGGGATAAGTTATGTATTGTGTATTGCAAAATACAATGGATGTGTATATATACATATTTCACAAATCCTGTTCTTGTTTTAAAAAGAGTACCCCAAGGAGCCCATTGAGGAATGGATCCAATCTGCCTGGGGCCCATTTTTCCAGGAGGCCACCTTAGAAGAAGTGAAGTCCACCAACAAAGACTTTGATCCTGTAAGTTTATCATTCGTTATTTTAGAAAGACTGCTCTTGAACATATTCATAAACAAAAGCCATCTTTTGGAAACAATATTCCTATTTTTCATGAGATCAGAGTAAAAGAATTCCTTTCATTTCACTGAAACCAGGATTTGAATCTTATTGAACCCTCCATCCACCTGAATAAAACAACGTAAATTTTGTAGTATGTACTTTGATGACTCTAAAGCTTACCCTTTTAATTTTTTTAGCAGTCTATAGAGTCCTATTCCGATTTTTGGAATTTTTAATGTATACCATATATATTGACTTGACTTATAAGCCGAGGGTGGGAAATGCAGCCGCTACAGGTAAATTTCAAAATAAAAATAGATACCAATAAAATTACATTAATTGAGGCATCGGGAGGTGAAATGTTTTTGAATATTTACATAAAACTGTAATTTAAGATAAGATTGTCCAACTCTGATTAAATCATTATTCTAACCTTCTTCAAAGTAATAATAATAATAATAATAATAATAATAATAATAATAATGAGGGCCTGATTCTGGCAGCCCAAGAACAAGTCATGAGAACCAATGCCATCAAAGCCAGAATTGAAAAGTCGACGACAGATCCCAAATGTAGACTCTGCAAGGAAGCAGATGAAACAATAGATCACATCCTCAGCTGCTGCAAGAAGATCGCGCAGACAGACTACAAGCAGAGGCACAACACCATTGCTCAGATGATTCACTGGAACTTGTGCCACAAATACCATCTGCCTGCGACAAAGAACTGGTGGGATCACAAGCCGGAAAAAGTTACAGAGAATGAACATGCCAAACTCCTCTGGGACTTCCGGATTCAGACCGACAGAGTTTTGGAGCATAATACTCCTGACCTCACAATCGTGTTAAAAAGCAAATATGGATCGTTGATGTCACAATCCCAGGTGACAGCAGGATTGCAGAGAAACAACTGGAAACGACACGATATGAGGATTTAAAAATCGAACTGCAAAGACTCTGTAAAGACTCAGTAAAGGTGGTTCCAGTGGTAATCGGCACACTGGGTGCAGTGCCTAAAGACCTTGGCCTGCACTTAAACACAATCGGTGCTGACAAAATTACCATCTGCCAGCTGCAAAAGGCCACCTTACTGGGATCTGCACACATTATTCGCCGATAAATCACACAGTCCTAGACACTTGGGAAGTGTCCAACGTGTGATCCAATACAACAGCCAGCAGAGTGTCTGCTGTGGATTCATCTTGTTGTGTTTCAAATAATAATAATAATAATAATAATAATAATAATAACAACAACAATAATAATAATAATAATAAGAAGAAGAAGAAGAAGAAGAAGAAGAAGAAGAAGAATATAGTAAGCATTAGTGTGGAACGTTATCACAATTTAGATTTGAGGAATAGTCACAGAAAATCCTAGCATGTAGAAACGTAAGGCCGAGTGGGGCATTTTCAGTCCTAAAAAAGGGCAGAAAAACTCGGCTTATACTCGAGTATATATGGTATTTACTAAACAATTATATGCACAGGATTGTAATTGTAGATACTTTTAACGAAAACAAGAAAGAAATGGCTAATGACTGACTTTTCTCTGTGTTTGCTAGCTTCCCGTTTTGAGCTTCTTAAGCGTTGGCCAGCTGGTAGAGCTTGTCCCAATGTCAGATGCGCTGGACAATGTGACCACAATGAACCAAATCCTATCGAGCCTGGAGACTGGACACTCCGAAATCCCTCTCTCTAAAATGGACGACTTCTTGATGAGGCTCAATTTGATGATTGAACAGGTATTTTATAAAGCAAAAGTATCTTCTTTTCATCAGTGACCATAGGATGAATCTACCTTGTAGACATCATGCAGTTTGATGCTACTTTCGCTGCCTTGGTTCAATACTGTGAAATCCTGGAGGCTGTAGTTTGGTGGGGCACCAACACTATTTGGCAGAGAAGGCTAAAGACCTTGTCAAGTGACAACTCCCATGGTTCCATAGAAGTGAGCCATTACAGTTAAAGTGGTTCCATAGTATAGATCAGACACGGGCAAACTTGGGCCCTCCAGGTTTTTGACTTCAACTCCCACAATTCCTACCTAGGCTGCGAGAGCCAAGTGTATATATTGGAAAGGATGTCACGTTGAGCTTGTTTTCTGTTGCTCTGGAGACTAGAGCACAACAGAGCCATGGGTTCAAATGGCAGGAAAAAAGTAGATCAGTGTTTCTCAACCTCGGTGTCAAGACCCGCTGGGGGGTTGCAAGGGGGTATCAGAGGGGTCACAAAAGACCACCAGAAGACACAGTATTTTCTGTTGGTCATGGGGGTTCTGTATGGGAAGTCTAGCCCAATTCTATTGTTGGTGGGGATTCAGAATATTCTTTGTAGGTGAACTATAAATCCCAGCAACTACAACTCCCAAATGTCAAGGTCTATTTTCCCAAACTCCACCAGTGTTCACATTTGGGCATATATTGATGATTTGTGTCAAGTTTGGTCCAGATCGATCATTATTTGAGTCCACAGTGCTTTCCATACCTTCCCCGTCCCTGCTTCAGAGAAAAGTAACATTCATAGAACTGCATGAGAAATTTATTTATTTATTTACTCTACTTGTATACTGCCTTTCTCAGCCTATTGGCGACTATGAATATTTGTGTTGCTATAAGAAATATAATTTTTTGCTTAAAGGGGTGGTCAGGCCAGCTACGTACAAGTTACCCTACTGTTACCAATCCAATAAGATTGATTCTCAAAATCCATCTCTCTCTCTGTGTAAGTCTGAATCATAAATCATATTTTGACTTTTTTCTGAACTTCTGTTGACAGGGAACTATCCCCGGTTTCAGAAACACCGAGGTGAGGTTAGAGATGCTGAGCACCATGTTAATGAACCTGGCACGCTATTTCAATAAATTCACCGCCTTAGACTACCAGGCCTGGTTCATGGAGAAGCTGAGATTCCTTTTGCCGGGCATCAATGGGGATCTACTCCAGCTAATACCACTTGACCTCAATTTTCCTTCCTACAAAGCTATGTAAGTGTGAATGTCCATTTGCACCTGGGTCAATTCAAATGATGTTTAATCCATTCAGGCTGTCAGTGGTTCATCTGCCAGAGCAGTTGGAGATTTCCTGGATGGGTTCATGCCAAGTTATCATCCTAGAGCTCTCCAAGGTGCTGAAGTTAGTTTGGGACTAGGCTTCAGGACATTGGAGAGCTCCCTCAAAATTTAGCTACCACTAAAATTAGAAAAGATGGCATAAGGTGCAATCTACCAAATGTTAGCATATTCAGGGCAAAGGAATTCTGGGAAATGCAATGCAATAATATGGGGAGAACTGCCCTGGATTAGAGAGAAAGTTATCTTTGTTTCTCAGAATGCCAGAATGCATCCAATGAGGTTAAAGATCAAAGTTTGGTTCAGAACAAACAAAAATAAATTCTTCTGTGGACCATAATGCTGTGGGAGATTTTGAAGTCTATATGGCGCTGAATCCACTTTGGGTTTTAGCTGGAACTTCAAACAAGCTGCTGAATCTATTTCAGGGTTCAGATTCAATGCTTTAGAAAGCTCATTAAGCTCCATGGGAAAATGTCATTTTTGGACTATGGAATTCCACTATTGGTTGAGATCTTCTGGCAATGTGTAGCTTGTACAAGATTGAAAGGGGATTTTGACATGGGTCCATCATGGATTTTATCCCTTTCCCTCCTTTCTTGTGATTACAGTTTACAAGGATAGGTATTCCTTATAAGGAAAGGTACTTCACCACCTTTTGATGTTTAGTTAAGACTATTGCCTATTTCAACTTCAGATTAATTCATTTGCAGCTTTGGAGGCTTCGATCAAGTCTACCCAGAATTACCTGAACAGTCCTCCCTCCATATCTACAATTTGATGAAGATGATCATGGAACGCCAACTGAATATCTCAGGTCATAATTTCATGAATGTCAAGCCAATAAAATGGATTCTTTTCCTTGGAAAGAGCAATGAGTAGGCCTCTGCCATCAGTCAGAGAGTCCTTCCCATCATCTTATCCAAGAGGAACTCACAGCCATGTTTTAAGTAACTTGGCAGCTTCTTTGGGTTGGATGAGAGGTGATGATCTACATATACCTTTCTGGCCAAATATTATCTCAAAATCGGGCCGGAGAGTTGCTAAATCATAGAATCATAGAATTCTAGAGTTAGAAGAGACATCATGGGCCATCCAGTCCAACCCCTTTCTGCCAAGAAGCAGGAAAATCACATTCAAAGCACCCCCAACAGATGGCCATCCAGCCTCTGCTTAAAAGCCTCCAAAGAAGGAGCCTCCACCACCCTCCGGGGCAGAGAGTTCCACTGCTGAACAGCTCTCACAGTCAGGAAGTTCTTCCTCATGTTTAGATGGAATCTCCTTTCCTGTAGTTTGAAGCCATTGTTCCACATCCTAGTCTCAAGGGCAGCAGAAAACAAGCTTGCTCCCTCCTCCCTATGACTTCCCCTCACATATTGATCACTGGCCCTCATCCTGTCTCCTCTCAGCCTTCTCTTCTGTGGGCTAAACATGCCCAGCTCTTGAAGTGGCTTCTCATAGGGCTTGTTCTCCAGACCCTTGATTCTTTGAGTTGCCCTCCTCTTGACACCTTCCAGCTTAGAGTCAACATCTCCATTTACGGTGCCTATAACTGGACTCAGGCAGAATAGAGCATGGGTTGCATGACTTCCCTGGATCTAGACACTAGACTCCTATTTATGCAGGCCAAAATCCCATTGGCTTTTAAAGCTACTGCATGACAGTGTTGGCACATGTTTAACTTGTTCCCTGCAAGGACTCCAAGATCTTTTTCACATGCACCATTATCAAGCCAGGCATTGTCCCCCATTCTGTATCTTTGCATTTCCTTTTTTCTGCTGAAGTGGAGTCTCTTGCATCTTTCACTGCTGACCTTCACTTTGTTAGTTTTGGCCCACCATCTCTCTCATCTGTTCAGATCATTTTGAATTCTGCA
>NW_026845477.1:313381852-313459147 GCF_025583915.1 Anolis sagrei ordinatus | reverse complement strand
TCTTTCTTGTATTTGATGCCATTGTTCCAAGGCTGCAGAAAACAAGTTTCTCCCTACAACTTCCCCATGATATGTAAGGGACACTGATACATGTGCATCTCCATAAGGGAATTCTGGGCTAGGTCACACACTGGTATCCATAATTTTTGATATTTGCAAGAAATAAGAAAAATTTAACTCTATCCTGATCTGTTAGGTGAGCCCAACAAATTCTACCTTCATGAAAGCTGACATCTCTGCATGTTTTGTATTGTTTCCTGAGCAATGTCATTTGTGCTGTGCTAAATATGCAGTAGCTACTATATCACTTGTCCAGGGCCAAAGACCAAAACTATGGTTACATACAGTGCCATACCCTGAGAAACATCTTCTTAAAAACAAACAAACTCTGGTTACGTTCTGTGCTGGACACAAACACCTCCGGTAAGGAGTGCTACATATGCTTTAGATGTTGTTCATGTGTACTTTGACACTGTTGGATAACTCGGAATTCCTATAAAATATTGATGCTTGGAATGAACTTTATTTATCTTGACTAGGGCTGTGAGTAAAAGCAGGTTTTGTGTTTCCTTTGGCCAAAGTTGTGGTTTGTTTTGTTTGACTTCCTGCTCAGTTTCAGGCCTGTCCCAGCTCCAGAGAGATTTGGGAACGCAGACATTTCATTCCTACCCAACATAAAGCCCCCATTTCCCCCCTTTTTATTTATTGATAAATCAAACCATACAATTCATCATTCTGGATACAAGATGGCAGGAAAGGCATAATAAATGCATATACAATGACTCTACTAAGGCTGAAAAATCCACTAATTTGAAGACTACTGTGAAGTTATTGCATGAATTACAATTGAGTTTTTACTAGGACCAGTAGTCAAGTCCCACAAATTTTAAAAACTTTTCTGTGATGTCTCAAACAAGGATGTGATGGTCTTTCTCCCTCATTGCAGTCTGATTTTGCCAATATCTCCATGCAAGTGGGAGGCTTTATGCTCACCAAGACAATGGAACAGCTGCGGTCTGAGTTTCCGGCCTTCACTGATGCAGATTACCAACTCTGGTTTGGGAAGAGGCTGGCGCTCGTTCTGCCGAGTGTGACAGCAGCGGTCCTCAAGCAAATACCCGCCAACATCTCCTGCGAGGCATATAAGTCTGTGTGAGTCCTTGCGTGTTCTCTATTTCTTGAGGAAGGGGATGCTTTTGTTCAATTGGTGGCTCACCCCACACCACAGTGGCACAACGAACTTGCTCTGGGTTGCATTCAGGATGTGTCTACACTGCTGAATTAATGCAGTTTGACATCACTCCAGCTGCTATGGCTCAATAGTATGGAATCCTGGGAGTTGTTGTTTAATGAGTCAGGGAAGGCTAAAGATAATGTAAAACTACAGTTCTCAGGATTCCATAGTATTGAACAATGGCAATTAAAGTGGGATCAAACAGTGCTAGTAATCCTTTTTCTTCCTAGGATTGGTGGACTGAACAGTGTTTTCTCTGAAATCCCACTGGAAAGAAGAATGGAGGTCGTAAATTACATTATTTCCTTCCTAACCCAGAAGTCTCAGACCACTGGTAAGTTATCTGAGAACCTGGAAATGTGTCTTGAGAGTTGGTGGAACCAGAAAGAAAGCATCTACACCAGGCATGGACCAACTTGGGCTCTCCAGGTGTTATGGGCTTCAATTCCCACAATTCCTAACAGCCTCAGACCCTTTTCCTTTTCTCCCTCAGATGCTTAAGCGGCTGAGGGGGAAAAGGAAGGGGCCAGAGGCTGTTAGGAATTGTGGGAATTGAAATCCAAAACACCCAGAGAGCCCAAGCTTGCCCATCCCTGGTGTAGATGTACCTTCTGGATCTATAGACTTTGATTTCTTGTCAGACTCACCAGGATCCTTTCACACTAGAAAACTCCACTTTAATTGCTGTGGTGCCTCCTATGGAAACCTGGGATATGTAGTTCACCATAGCTCCTCTGGAGAATCTGAAGTATTCCTCGCAAACTGCAAATCCCAGGATCCTGTAGGATGCAACAATGGTAATTTAAGTGGAATAAAAGGATTGTAATTGAGTTATTTGGAAGGACCCCAATGCAAGGGATCCTTCCACATCTTAGTTCCTCTAATGTAGAAAATTCTAGTGGCCAACTATGTAAGTTCCATGAATGAACATTATTCTACAAATCTAAGTAAATGGAAATGGGACTTCCTTTTGGTCTGATTCCTATTTCTTCTTCCTTTTACACTTCATATTCTTCCTTCTCATCCATGGGTTGTGTTTACACTGTCCTTTAGGAGGGTGAGCATAGGTTCTCTAGCAACTAATTAGAAGTTCTTAACCTTTGCCTTTAAGTAGACTACAAATACTAGGCTTGGGCGGTTTCGTTCGTTAATTTCGTAATTCATTATTAATTCGTATTTAAATTAGCTTATGATCCAATATTGAGCCATGCAGGAATAGTGTGAGGAGTAAATTAGATTCGAAACAATTTTTTCAATTTATTTCGTAATTATTTTGTAATTATTTCGTAATTATTTCGTAATTATTTTCGCATGTCTGGTGCAAGTTTTATAGTTGTTTGTTTTATCACACCAACAGTCAACAACAGAGGGAGAGGGAAGCTTCAGAAGTTCCCCCTGTCCCATTTGGAGGTTTTTTTAGCATATTGCGCAATCGCGTCCGCCATTAACGAATCGATTCGTAATTTTACGAAATTTCGTATTTCGAAATTTTTTAAAGGAAAATTTCGGAATTATTTAAAAAAACGAAACGCAAGGGCCCCCTAAAAACAAAACGAGTTTAGAACCAAATTTTTCCGTGGTTACCCAAGCCTAACAAATACCATAATTTTTAAGGCTATAGCCATGACAGTTATAGCAGGACCAACCCTTCTCTTTGAGTGTTTCAACAACTGTGCTTCAGTGGGTTGAGGTTAGGTTCCTCAGCAAAGAATGCTAAGTACTAAATTATGAAATTCTTTCGGCTGCAGTTGAGTTTGTTAATTGTGATATTAATCCCTTTCTTCCCAGACCACCCAAATATTATAGTTTCCTAACAGAGAATTCTAAATGTTTAGCTAAACTATAGATCCCAGGATTTTTAAAGGATGTAGTCCATACAGAATGGTATGAAGTATGGCTTCTGCTGAGGCAAGTTGCCATTGTTTTCTTTTCTTGGGCTTTCCCTTTTAGGACCTACTTGTTCTGACCAAAGCAGTCCACGAAATTGGCTACTTGAACTCTTTGGGAAGTTCTCCACGGAAGTACCGTACTCCCAACTGGTTTCGTATTACCGCCGACATTTTGATGCCGTAAGTCCAAAGACTGGGACGTGGGTGGCCATATTTACTAATATGATGGCGATGGTTTCTGTAATGCTGGTTTTGGAGTACCATCTATGCTACTGGATCTGATCCATGGCTCTTTTCAATGTGTTCCAAATTTCCTCCCCACTGCTCAGCTCTGCCCCCTTTTCTTGACCCCATAGACACCTGCAGTATTTCTTTGTGGGCAAATCAAGAAGGAGAACATTTGGCCAAGTTGCTACATTGATCTAGAGTAGCATAAATATCAATTTGCACAGCATCAATGCTGAATGCTCAAAGCCCATGGCTGGTAACCTTATTACAAAATGAAGGCAATGTGTAGATGCAAGGTGTATTCACACATGTTTCAGTGCTCTTCAGAGTCCTACTCCATACACAACTGTCTCCAAACCTCCTTATCAACCTACGTTTGTATGTAACTTGCTTGCTTGGTTGGTTGTTTTGTCCGTTTGTACTACAAAGGCTCTTACATCGCTTGATGGATCTGGACCAAATTTGACACACATAGCCTTCATGATTCAACACGAAATAATGGAGGGGTTTGAACCAAAAGAAATATGTTTTATGGACCCAGAGGCAAAGAAAAGGAACAAAGGGGATTGACCGTTCTTAGGTGAAGTGGCCCTTTGTCATGTCGCTGGGAAAGAAAGGGAATGAAGCAGATTGGCTGTTGTTAGGTGACATGTGTATGAGTGGAAGGAAAGAAGTAAAGAAGAGAGAAAGAGAAGGGAAAGAAAGAAAGGAAGGGGGAAGAAATAAAAGAAGGGAGGGAAGGAAGGAAGGAAGGAAGAAAGGGAAAGGGAAAGGGAAAGGGGAAAGGTAAGAGAGAAGGGAAAAAACAAAGGAAGCAAAGAGAAATAAAAGAAAGAAGAGATTAAGGAAGGAGGAGGAAGAAAATGAAGGCAAGGAATTTGAGAGAAGAATAGGGAAAACAAGGGAAGTAAGAAGAAGAAGAGGATGTGTGTGAGGGAAAAGGAGGAAGGAAGAGCCACAAAGGAAATGCATACTTGAGCAGCACAATATATACTTTAGTGTAGTTGTTCTCAACCTTTGGTCCTACAGATGTTTTGGACTTTAACTCCCAGAAATCTCAACCAGCTCACTGTTAGGAATAGTGGGAGCTGAATTCCAAAACATCTGGTGGACCAAAGGTTGATAGCCAATGATCTAGTCTAGTGTATATACACATATTATATTGGCACATATACACACCTGTATGTGTCACAAATAGGATGCTGGCTCATGTGTATGGTGGCTTTGATCTTGTCCTTTATAACGCCAATGCATCCACAGTATGGAGCCTTCCAGATGTTATTGGTTACCTGAAAACATGGATACCACCAAAGGCCATTAAATCACCCAATTTTTCGTCCCACCAAACCACAAATTTGTGTTGGAGATCCTTCAGATTTCTAGGCAGGTCCTCCAAGGTGGTAACTTTCATAGAGTCACCTGGCAAGCCTAGCAAACCCTTTCCCTCTGGATGTGGATAAACAAAGCCATGATTACAAGTTTTCCTGCAATCCTGTGGTTATCTGGGAGAACCTAACAAATTCCTATGAGACCATTTCCCCCAAATGCCGGTCAATGATGAATGTTGTCCTGTCATGGGGCATCTGAGAGTAGATCTAACATTGAAGAATGAATGCAGTTTGATTCCACTTTCACTGTCCTGGCTCAATGCTATGGAATTCTATAATTTGGTGAGACCTTGGCAATTTTCGGCAGAGAAGACAATACACTGAGCCAAACTGTAACTATTTATTTATTTATTTATTTACTCCTTTTGTATACCGCCTATATCAGCCAACAAGGCGACTACTGTTGATTCCCTAGCATTGAGCCATACCAGAGAGTAGGTGCACTCTTAGTGTATAAATCTAACATCTCTCTCTCTCTCTCTTTCTCTCTCTCTCTATATATACTTACTTCCAGTACACTGTTTTGGACCTACTAACAGCAAGCCAGATTGGGGACATGATTATCCAGTCACAAACACTGACCAGCCTGGATCTAGCCATGCGCCTGGTGGATTTCTTTGAAGAAAGCAACACCGAGGATGTCCAAATGATACTCAAGGAATTCACTAAGGCTGCAAATAGGGTATCTTTCCTTGCTCCAATTTTAAAAATGTTATTCCTTGTCCGTTGTACCTCTTGTGGGTTTTATAACAGTGGTAAAAGAGGGGGAAATCCTTTTTTCGGAGACTGGTAATAAATTTTGTTATTTTGGGCATTGTTTGCAATGCAGGAAATGTGCATAAATGTAGAAAAATTTTTGTATGTCAAAATACAGCTGTGCTTGATGTTGGAAAATATAGTCCTGAATCCTATCATAATGCAATTAAGTAGACCCACTGAATTAAGTGGAGCCCCCCGGTGGCACAGTGGGTTAAAGCACTGAACTGCTGAGCTTGTTGACCGAAAGGTGCTGGTTTGAATCCAGAACGGCATGAGCTCTGCTGTCAGCCCCAGCTTCTGCCCACCTAGCAGTTTGAAAACATGCAAATGTGAGTAGATCAATAGGTAGGAAGGTAACGGTGCTCCATCCAGTCATGCTGGCCACATGACCTTGGAGGTGTCTATGGACAACGCCAAATCTTGAGCTTAGAAATGGAGATGAGCACCAACCCCCAGAGTCAGACACGACTGGCTTTAATGTCAGGGGAAAACCTTTACCTTTACTTTAGACCCACTGAATCCCACTGAATCAATGTGAAATATATATATATTAGGGCTGGGCGGTTTCGTTTCGTTAATTCGTAATTCGTTAAAAATTCGGTTTTTTTTATAACGAAGCGATAACGAACCATTCTGGAGCAACTTAAAAACGAAACGAATTTTTAAATTTGTTTCGTAATTGTTTCGGATTCGTTATGTATTTGTTTCGTTATTGGTTTGAGGTCGTTTCGTTATTATTTCCGCATGTCTGGGGCAAGTTTTATAGTTGTTTTTTGTTTAATTAGTGAAAAAAAATTATAATATCACACCAACAGTCAACAACAGAGGGAGAGGGAAGCTTCAGAAGTTCCCCCTGTCCCATTTGAAGGTTTTTTAGCGTATTGCGCGGTCGCGTCCGCCATTAACGAATCGATTCGTTATTGTTTCGTATTGTTTCGTTAATGTTTCGTAATTTTTTTAACATTTACGAAATTTCGTAAATATCGAACTTTTTAAAAGCAAAATTTCGGAATTCTTTTAAATATCGAAACGCAAAAACCCCCAAAAACGAATCGATTTTAGAAACAAATTTTTCCGTTGTTACCCAGGTGGAGTATTTTGTCTTTCTCATCTAGGGTGAGAAAATCTGGGGATATTAGTTATATTTTTGTCAGATTAGAAATAAGACATGAGGCAGCAACATTTCTTGGATTCCTATAATAGTAGTAGATTGGTAGGAGCCCCTGGTGGCGCAGTGGGTTAAACCCCTGTGCCGGCAGGACTGAAGACCGACAGGTCGCAGGTTCGAATCCGGAGAGAGACGGATGAGCTCCCTCTATCAGCTCCAGCTCCTCATGCGGGGACATGAGAGAAGCCTCCCACAAGGATGATAAAAACATCAAATCATCTGGGAGTCCCCTGGGCAACATCCTTGCAGACGACCAATTCTCTCACACCAGAAGCAACGCTCCTGGCATGACAAAAAAAAAGTAGATTGGTTAGGTAAAGTAGTAGTAGTAGTAGTAGTAATAATAATAATAACAATAATAATTTCATTTCTTGCCCAAATCTCCTCACTGCCTGAGGCAGGTTACAACATTGTAAAACACACATTCACCGATAAACATTATTTAAAACACACATATTAAAACATGTATGTCATGGAATATGATTTATGGTTTGAATGGAATTGTAGGAAAGATGTATGGTTGGGATCTATATAGTCTAGAGATGCCATCCTAAGGAATGAGGTCTGGAAAACTACAAGAAGGAGGTGAAGAATTCATGGGTTGTAATTAAAAGTGGCTCAGTTGCTGACATTGATGACCAGAGACAAATGATTAGCTGTTGAACCTCTGAAGGGAAAACAACATGTTTACATTGTCTGAGACAATGGCTCTTTAAGTTGAGGAAATGTTTACAAGGTTCCTTACGTTAAGAAGGACGTCAACACAAGGCTCCATAGGTTACCAACACCAATTAAGGAGAGTCAACATCTGCCTGGAACTGTGATGAAGCCAGGATGTTTCAGGCTGGAAAAACATATATAATTCATTTACAACTTTGGAACAATATCAGCAAGAAATATTGCTATATAAGAGACCTTGTTACAATTCCAAAATTGTGGCAGACCAGAGGAGTATGGCCCACCCACCGCTCTTCTCCTTGGGAAGGAGAGAGATGGTGTACCTTTGAGAGTGGAAGAGCTGTAATGGAAAGTTGCTTCTTTTTCTCAAGAGAAGAGAAAGCAGTGCGATTTTGGAGTAATGATATGTTTGCATAGGGTCAGTTTCTGCTGTAGGGAAAACAAGGATCTGATCCTTGACATTGTTCCTAGGGAAAGAGGATACATTAAATGCTCACTCCCTGTTTTGATATCTTGCAGCAAAAGGTGGTTGACCTCCCAAACATCGACGTTGCCTGGTTGCTCTTGACGGAGTATTTGGCCCTTGCGTCTCCCCAGATGGAGGCTTACTCTGCTGCTGACTGGAACACTACTTTTCAGGAAGAACTCCGCTTCCTTGCCTTTTCAGCCAATGCAACAACACTTACCTACTTTGTCCCCCAAAACTATGACTCCTATTCTGCCATGTGAGTCTTGCAAGGATTTTGTGGGAGTGAGTAAAAAATGAATGGCATAAAAACTTCAGCCCTCCATGTCTTTTGTATTCCAACTCCCATAATTCCCAACAGCTAATAGGTTGTTAGGAATTGTGGGAGTTGAAGTCCAAAAACACCTGGAAGGCCAAAGTTTGCACATACCTGGCCTAAAGGGTCCAGTGCAAAAATTGTGCGCCAGCTGTGCCCATATCTTGGGAAGTCTGATCTGGCCATGGTGGTCCACGCTCTTGTTACATCCCGAATAGATTACTCCAACATGCTCTACATGGGATTGCCTTTGAAGACTGTTTGGAAACTTCAGTTAGTCCAACGGGGCGGCAGCAGATTACTCACCGGCGTCATACAGGGAGCATACTACCCCTCTGTTATGTCAGCTCCACTGGCTGCCGATCCAGTTCTGAGCACAATTCAAAGTGCTGGTCTTGACCTATAAAATCCTATATGGTTCTGGCCCGGTGTACCTGTCCGAATGTATCTCCTTCTACATCCCACCTAGGAGTTTAAGATCTTCTGGAGAGGCCCTGCTCTCAACCCTGCCCCTGTCACAAACACAAAAATTAGGACATCTTCATCCCTCCTCTCCTTTAGAAAGAAATTAAAAACATGGATGTGGGACCAGGCCTTTGGGTAATCTTGCAGACTTGACGATGATAATGACAACAGTGGCTATGGAAATGGTTTGTGGATAAACTTAATGGAGCCTACGATTACAGAACTTGACAGGACGATGGCCACCAGACTGGCTCCCTGTTTTTCTAGACTTTATTGTATTAATTTATTGTTTTAACTATTTATAATTATATTTTGATGTTTATTTTACTGTATTTTATGTGTAGGCATCGAATATGTGCCAGCTGGAAGCCGCCCTGAGTCCCCTCTTGGGGGTGAGAAGGGTGGGGTACAAATATCCGAAATAAATAAATAAATTGCATACCTGAGCAATGGTGGTATATACACTCGCATATTAGACAGTACAAGATCCCATATCCACTGGGGATACGCTTCTGGACTTCATATGCTGAGAGTGGATAATAGCAAACCCTATTGAACAAATGAATTCCAACAGATGCATAGAATATTTCATTATCTTTCTTGCTTGTCTCCTTTGACAGCATTGCTGGGTTTAATGGAGTCCACTCCCAAATGGCAGAACCCTCAAGGAGAGATCTCGTGCTCTGGATTGTTCAGAATCTCAAGGCATTCAAAGGTAACCTAACAGCAACATCATAGGAGATACTGGAGATGCATCTAAACAGTACAATTAACTCAGTTTCACACCACTTGACACCAATTTCCCTGGTTCAATGCTATTGACTCAAGCAGGCCTGTAGCCAGGCTTTGGATTTGGGGGGGGGGGGGCTGAGTCTGAGTGAAAGAGGGTCTACCCTAGCAAACCTTTTGTATTGTTACCCCAATACCCCCATGCATATGGGATATATTGAGTATGGTGATCAGATCATGATATGAATAAACATAACAGTTTAAATAATGCACCAGTAAGGCCTTCTCGCGGACCACCATGAGAATTTGGGGGGGGGGGGCTGAAGCCCCTCAAGCTCGCCCTCTAGCTACATGCCTGCCTCAGTGGTGAGGCACCAGCACTATTGGGCAGAAAAGCCTAAAGACCTTATAAAATTCCCATGACTCCATGGCAGGTAGTGTCGATCTGCATTAATTTTATAGTGCAGATAGACCCTACAATTCCCCTGAAAGATTTGCCCCTTTAAAAAAGCATCTAAGGATGGGATTCCTGAAAAACAGTAAGACTTTTCAGTCTTCAGCAGTTTCTTATATTGGTTGGATGGTTGTAGGGTTTGTATCCCTTTGAGAGGAAGAAGGGATAAGTTATGTATTGTGTATTGCAAAATACAATGGATGTGTATATATACATATTTCACAAATCCTGTTCTTGTTTTAAAAAGAGTACCCCACGGAGCCCATTGAGGAATGGATCCAATCTGTGTGGGGCTCGTTTTTCCAGGAGGCCACCTTAGAAGAAGTGAAGTCCACCAACAAAGACTTTGATCCTGTAAGTTTATCATTCGTTATTTTAGAAAGCCCGCTCTTGAACATATTCATAAACAAAAGCCATCTTTCGGAAACAATATTCCTATTTTTCATGAGATCAGAGTAAAAGAATTCCTTTCATTTCACTGAAACCAAGTTTTTGACTCCCATTGAACCCCCCCCCCATCCATCTGAATATAACATCGTAATTTTTGTAGTGTCTACCTTGATGACTCTAAAGCTTACCCTTATAATTTTTAGCAGTCTGTAAAGTCCTATTCTGATTTTTGGAATTTTTAATGTATACCATATATATTGACTTGTCTATAAGCCGAGGGTGGGAAATGCAACCGCTACAGGTAAATTTCAAAATAAAAATAGATACCGATATAATTACATTAATTGAGGCATCGGGAGGTGAAATGTTTTCGAATATTTACATAAAACTGTAATTTAAGATAAGATTGTCCAACTCTGATTAAATCATTATTCTAACCTTCAATGTAATAATAATAATAATGAGGAGGAGGAGGAGGAGGAGGAGGGCCTGATTCTGGCAGCCCAAGAACAAGTCATGAGAACCAATGCCATCAAAGCCAGAATTGAAAAGTTGACGACAGATCCCAAATGTAGACTCTGCAAGGAAGCAGATGAAACAATAGATCCCATCCTCAGCTGCTGCAAGAAGATCGTGCAGACAGACTACAAGCAGAGGCACAACATCGATGCTCAGATGATTCATTGGAACTTGTGCCACAAATACCATCTGCCTGTGACAAAGAACTGGTGGGATCATAAGTCAGAAAAAGTTACAGAGAATGAACATGCCAAACTCCTCTGGGACTTCCAAATTCAGACAGAGAGAGTTTTGGAGCATAATACTCCTGACCTCACAATCGTGTTAAAAAACAAAGTATGGATCGTCCATGTCGCAATCCCAGGTGACAGCAGGATTGCAGAGAAACAACTGGAAAAGCTGACACGATATGAGGATTTAAAGATCGAACTGCAAAGACTCTGGCACAAGCCAGTCAAGGTGGTCCCAGTGGTGATCGGCACACTGGGTGCAGTGCCTAAAGACCTTGGCCTGCACTTAAACACAATGGCGCTGACAAGATTACCATCTGCCAGCTGCAGAAGGCCATCTTACTGGGATCTGCACACATTATTCACCAATACATCACACAGTCCTAGACACTTGGGAAGTGTCCGACGTGTCTGCTGTGGATTCATCTTGTTGTGTTTCAAACAACAACAACAACAACAACAACAGTAAGATAAGAAGAAGAAGAAGAAGAAGAAGAAGAAGAAGAAGAAGAAGAAATGAAAGCATGCGAGAGGGGGGAAGTGAAAGGAAGGCTTGAGTATAAGCCGAGTGGGGCATTTTCAGTCCTAAAAAAGGGCAGAAAAACTCGGCTTATACTCGAGTATATATGGTATTTACTAAACAATTATATGCACAGGATTGTAATTGTAGATACTTTTAACGAAAACAAGAAAGAAATGGCTAATGACTGACTTTTCTCTGTGTTTGCTAGCTTCCCGTTTTGAGCTTCTTAAGCGTTGGCCAGCTGGTAGAGCTTGTCCCAATGTCAGATGCGCTGGACAATGTGACCACAATGAACCAAATCCTATCGAGCCTGGAGACAGGAGACTCCAAAATCCCTCTCTCTAAAATGGACGACTTCTTGATGAGGCTCAATTTGATGATTGAACAGGTATTTTATAAAGCAAGAGTATCTTTTTTCCATCCGTGACTATAGGATGCGTCTACCCTGTAGACATCATGCAGTTTGATGCTACTTTTGCTGCCTTGGCTCAATACTGTGAAATCCTGAAGGCTGTAGTTTGGCACCAAGAAATTTATTTATTTACTATACTTGTATACTGCCTTTCTCAGCCTATCGGCAACTATGAATATTTGTGTTGCTGTAAGAAATATAATTTTTTGCTTAAAGGGGTAGTCAGGCCAGCTACATACAAGTTACCCTACTGTTACCAATCCAATAAGATTGATTCTCAAAATCCATCTATCTCTGTGTGTAAGTCTGGATCATAAATCATATTTTGACTTTTTTCTGAACTTCTGTTGACAGGGAACTATCCCCGGTTTCAGAAACACCGAGGTGAGGTTAGAGATGCTGAGCACCATGTTAATGAATCTGGCACGCTATTTCAATAAATTCACCGCCTTAGACTACCAGGCCTGGTTTATGGAGAAGCTGAGATTCCTTTTGCCTGGCATCAATAAGGATCTACTCCAGCTTATACCACTTGACCTCAATTTTCCTTCCTACAAAGCTATGTAAGTGTAAATGTCCATTTGCACCTGGGTCAATTCAAATGATGTTCAGTCCATTCAAGTAGTCAGTGGTTCATCTGCCAGAGCAGTTGGTGATTTCCTGGATGGGTTTATTCAGAATTATCATCCTAGAGCTCTCCAAGGTGCTGAAGTTAGTTTGGGACTAGGCTTCAGGACATTGGAGAGCTCCCTCAAAATTCAGCTACTACTAACATTAGAAAAGATGTCATAAGGTGCAATCAATCAGATGTTAGCACATTCAGGGCTAAGGATTTCTGGGAAATGCAATGCAACAATATGGGGAGAACTGCCCTGGATTAGAGAGAAAGTTTTCTTTGTTTCTCAGAATGCTAGAATGCATCCAGTGAGGTTAAAGATCAAAGTTTGGTTCAGGACAAACAAAAATACATCCTTCTGTGGATCATAATGCTGTAGGAGATTTTGAAGTCTATATGGTGCTGAATCCACTTTGGGTTTTAGCTGGAACTTCAAACAAGCTACTGAATCTATTTCGGGGTTCAGATTCAATGCTTCAGAAAGCTCATTAAGCTCCATGGGAAAATGTCATTTTTGGACTATGGAATTCCACTATTGGTTGAGATCTTCTGGCAATGTGTAGCTTGTACAAGATTGAAAGGGGATTTTGACATGGGTCCATCATGGATTTTATCCTTTTCCCTCCTTTCTTGTGATTACAGTTTACAAGGATAGGTATCCCTTACAGTGGTTCTCAACCTGGGGTCCCCAGATGTTTTTGGCCTACAACTCCCAGAAATCCTAACAGCTGGTAAACTGGCTGGGATTTTTGGGAGTTGTAGTCCAAAACACCTGGGGACCCAGAAGCACTACTAAGGAAAGGCACTTCACTGCCTTTTGATGTTTAGTTAAGACTATTGCCTATTTCAACTTCAGATTAATTCATTTGCAGCTTTGGAGGCTTGGATCAAGTCTATCCAGAATTACCTGAACAGACCTCCCTCCATATCTACAATCTGATGAAGATGATCATGGAACGCCAAATGAACATCTCAGGTCATAATTTCATGAATGTCAAGGCAATAAAATGGATCTATAATTAATTATTTTCCTTGGAAAGAGCAATGAGTAGGCCTCTGCCATCAGTCAGATAGTTCTTAGAGTTTCCATCATCTTATCCAAGAGGAACAGCCTTGTTTTAAGTAACTTGGCAGCTTCTTTGGGGTGGATGAGAGGTGATGATCTACATATACCTTTCTGGTCAAATATTGCCTCAAAATAGTTGTGAAGAGTTGCTAAATCATAGAATCATAGAATCCTAGAGTTGGAAAAGACATTGTGGGCCATCCAGTCCAACCACTTTCTGCCAAGAAGCAGGAAAATCACATTCAAAGTATCCCCAACAGATGGCCATCCAGCCTCTGATTTAAAGCCTCCAAAGAAGGAGCCTCCACCACACTCTGGGGCAGAGTTTTCTACTGCTGAACACTATCTCAGTCAGGAAGTTCTTCCTCATGCTCAAGTGGAATCTCCTTTCCTGTAGTTTGAAGCCATTCCTCCATTGTGTCCTGGTCTCCAGGGCAGCAGAAAACAAGCTTGTTCCCTCCTCCCTATGACTTCCCCTCACTCTTATCATGGCTATCATGTCTCCTCTCAGCCTTCTCTTCTGCAGGCTAAACATGCCCAGCTGTTGGAGCTACTCCTCATAGGGCTTGTTCTCCAGACCCTTGGTCCTTTGAGCTGCTCTCCTCTGGACACCTTCCAGCTTAGAGTCAATCTCTCCTTTCAATTGGAGTGCCTAGAACGGGACACAGTCAGAATAGAGCAGCGGTTCTCAAACTGGGGGTCGCAACTCCCAGGGAGGATTGTTTGGCCATTTCGGAGGGGTCGTGAGGCCGCCTCCTTAGGCCCCACCCCCAATGCACGACCCAGTCGAGGGCTCTCCTCACGCGAAGTCTCCCTCGGCTGGGTTGGGGCCTCACCAGCCAGCAAGGCCCTGACCCAGCTGAGGGCTCTCCTCGCGCAAAGTCTCCCTTGGCTGGATTGGGGCCTCTCCAGCCATCAGGGTCTATTTTACCCAAATGTCTCCAGTATTTTCTGTTGGTCTTGGGAGTCCTGTATGCCAAGTTTAGTTCAATGCACTTGTTGGTGAAGTTCAGAATGCTCTTTGATGGCAGGTGAACTATACATCTAAGCAACTGCAACTCCCAAATGTCAGGGTCTATTTTCCCCAAACTCCACCAGTGTTCAAATTTGGGCATATTGAATATTCGTGCCACGTTTGGTCCAGATCCATAGTTGTTTGGGTTCACAATGCTCTCCAGATGTAGGTAAACTACATCTCCCTTAAATCACTGTCAATTCCTCCCAAACCCCTCCAGTATTTTTTGTTTGACATGGGAGTTCTGTGTGGAGGTCTCAGTGGTCTATGGAAGTCAGAGCTGAATCAGTTGAAGGTACTGCAAATCCCATCATCTGTTTTCCATACTCCCCCAAACATATTTTTTCTGATTAATCATGATGCTTTAATTATACTGAATTTCTAACAATGAAAACACATACTGCATATCAGATATTTACATTACGATTTGTAACAGTAGCAAAATTACAGTTATAAAGGAGCAACGAAAATAATTTTATGACTGGGGGTCACCACAACATGAGGAACCATATTTAGGGGTCACGGTATTATAAAGGTTGAGAACCACGCAGAATAGAGGGGTTGCATGACTTCCATGGATCTAGACACTAGACCCCTATTTATGCAGGCCAAAATCCCATTGGCTTTTTTGTCGCCGCATGACATTGTTGGCTCATGTTTAACTTGTTGTCCACAAAGACTCCCAAGATCTTTTTCACACGTACTGCTTGAAAGCCATGTGTCCCCCATTCGGTGTCTTTGCATTTCATTTTTTTTTGCCTAAGTGGAGTGTCTTGCATTTGTGCCTGCTGACCTTCACTTTGTTAGTTTTGGCCCATCATCTCTCTCATCTGTTCAGATCATTTTGAATTCTGTTCCTGTCTTCTGGAGTCTTGGCTCTCCCTCCCCATTTGGTCCAGTCTGCAAACTTGATGATCCTGCCTTCTAACCCTCATCTAAGTCATGACTCAAGATCCTGAACAGAATTGGACCCAGGACAGAACCCTGCTGATTGTACTCCACTCCTCACTTCTTTCAAGGATGAAATCTTTACCTTTTGCTTGATCCCCAAATAACAAATAGCACTTTACTAAATGGACGGGACCCTACAGTTTTGCCTAGGGTCCTATTAAGTTAATTACTGTGAATCCAGGAGCCACAGCTGTATTGTCAAAGGAATATATTGAATGGGAACAGGGAGTGGAGAGGTGGATCTCTCTATCAGAATGAATATGTCTGAAAAATGATCTTTCTCTCATTTTTAGGAACAGCATTTCCTGGTGCATTTAACAACAGCCAGAGCTTCCTGGAGCAAATCATGTACAGGTTTAGACATTTTGCTACTTATGCTGACCTTCTCAAGTTGTGCAAGGATTTTAATGGGGTAAGCGAATGTAAGCATTCTTCAGGAAATAGTGTACATAAGCCTAAATGCTATAAAGACACTAAAATTGGTCTGATCTTGGAAGAAAAGAGACTGCGAATGAATCCCAGGCATTTAGAAGAAGGAACTGGTAAAACCATAGCTCAGGATTTTCCTGAGTAAGAAAATCCTCTGAAAGACATATATAAACACACAGTAATGAATAGCATTTTGCCACTTTGTCGTCCAGGTAGAAAGACTGTCTTGATTTCTTTAAAAACCAAGGTTGGGATATGAATATTTGTGTGTGTGTGTGTGTGTGTGTGTGTGTGTGTGTGTGTGTGTATGCACATGGGGGAACAAAAGGAGAAGGGTTATATTGTCCATCTGCATGCATATACGTATTTCATATTCCATGAATTGGTCTGAGATTTATGGTATCCATTTTCCTGTGCTTTTTTGCTTCCTCAGTATGAAGTCCTCCCTTTCCTTTCCCCGAAGCAAATGGGGGAGATGGTGCTTCGTACAAAGGCCTTCAAAGATAAACTCCTGATTGCCCAGATTTTGGTGGAATTAGAGAAACGCCCCTCGGAGGAGTTGCAGGACTTCTTGACTGAGTTCAACACTGTTGCAAAACAGGTAATATCCCCACCCTTCCTGACCCTTCCTCTCACTTGAAGTGAGTTCCTACATCACAGTTCTTCAATATACATTCACATTCATGTTGTTACAAACATTGCAGAATGGGCGATGCCTGGCTTGGGAGAAGTAAATGTGAAAAAGATCTAGGAGTCCTCGTGGACACCAAGTTAAACATGAGCCAACAATATGATGCTGCAGCTAAAAAAGCCAATGTGATTTTTGGCTTGCATCAATAGGAGTCTCGTGTCTAGATCCAGGGAAGTCATGCTACCCATGCTCTATTCTGTTTTGGTTAGACCACACCTGGAACCACACTGTGTCCAGTTCTGGGCACCACGATTGTTGACTCTAAGCTGGAATGTGTCCAGAGGAGGGTGACTAAAATGATCAAGAGTCTGGAGAACAAGCCTTATGAAAAGCAGCTTCAACAGCTGGGCTTGTTTAGCCCGTAGAAGAGGAAGCTGCGAGGAGACATGATGAGGGGAAGGTATCAAGATGTGTGGGGAAGTCATAGGGGGAAGGAGCAATCTTGCTTTCTGCTGCCCTGGAAACTAGGACATGAATAATGGCTTCAAACTACAGGAAAGGAGATTCCTCCTGAACATGAACTTCCTGACTGTGAGAGCTGTTCAGCAGTGGAACTCTCTGCCCCAGAGTGTGTGGAGGCTCCTTCTATGGAACAGAGGCTGGATGGCCATCTGTTGGGGGTGGTTTGAATGCAATTTTCCTACTTCTTGGCAGAATGGGGTTGGATTGGAGGGCCAATGAGGTCTCTTCCAACTCTATGATTCTATGATTGTTGTTTTCCATTACCATTCTGTTGAACTCCAGTGTTGGGTGAAGGAAGGAAGGAAAGAAGGAAGGAAGGAAGGAAGGAAGGAAGGAAGGAAGGAAGGAAGGAAGGAAGGAGGGAAGGAGGGAAGGAGGGAAGGAGGGAGGGGAGTGTCTCCTTTGTTGGACATCTTCCAGTGTCCTCACTTCTACAATGTTAGGAGATCAAGTCACAAAGATGTTGGCTGAAGTACGTGTTGGTTAATTCCAACCAAAGTGGACCCATCAAATCCATTATTGATCATGTGTGTAAATCCAATGGATTCAATGGCTTTAAGCTACTCAAGACCAACAATAATATGGAAGTTCTCCATGAAATAGAAAAGGGTTTTCTGCTGGTATGAAAGATATACATACAGACAGGGGAACTATCTTGAGTGAACCAGAAATTAGAGAAATTGGAGTATAAGACCCAGATGTTGGAAGACACTATGGAGAGATTAATGCACAACGAGGAGGATGCTCTGTATGTACTGGCAGTCCTAGAGTACATCTTCACTGTAGAATTAATGCAATTTGGCACTCCATGGCTCAACAATGGTCCATGTGGAACCCGGGAGTTGTAGTTTTGTGAGGGTTATGTAGAGAAGAAACTCTGTTTGAATGGGAGTCACTGGAGGGATATCCTTTCCAAAGAAAGTACAATTGTAGGTGTAATGGGATCCATACCATGCCTGAAATGCTGTACAGTTTGTGTGTGTCAATGTGTAGACAATACTAGGTTGGAGGGACCAATGGTGGAACTTCTGGGGACATAGAAGAGGTGCTATTAGATTTAGTAACATAACAAGCTGCTGTTTCCCATGAAATTATCACCATAAAACCTCCCAGTGTTTTCTTTCAGGGTTGGAGTAATGGTTCTCCACCAGCAAGGTTCCAGAGATATTGTTGAACTTCAGGTCCCAGATTTCCCTACCATTGGCCATGCTGGCTGGGACCTCTGGGAACTGAAGACCAGCAACATCTCCAGTCTTCCCTCTACACAACAGGAAACCACCCAAGAGAACACCTTCCACTCCAGTTTTTGATGTTGTTGGAGAATCTACTAATACTGTTTGTGTTCCTGAAAGACATGAGAACAAGGAATTTTCCATTCTTTTTGCAGAAATGGTTGACTGCCCTCCCTGACTCCCAGATTCGAGACTTAATCTTTAAGACCATCTTCAGGACACTCAAGTTGGATACCTTTTCTCCTGAGCAATTCTCCTTCTGGTTTGGGGACCAACTCCAGCTCCTCCTACCATCTCTGTCCCCCAAGGATCTACAGTTGATCCCCCTTGATATCGACTGCCAATCCCACCAAAATCTGTAAGTCTGGCAGATCCTTTCTGCTTCCATGTTGCCCTTGATTTTGAAGTTAAGCAGAGTGGGGGTGGGTGGTCATTGGATGGAAGACCACCACTAGTGAAGACCTATGATCTCCAAGGAAGGAGAATGAGCCATGGAGGCTGGAAGATTCCATGTTGGAGGATGGGGGATCCACGCTGGCTTTTGGATAGTATTGAAAGAGCTGATCATAGTCCTGAATATATAGGGAGACAGGGAATGTTTAGTACCTTGGATACTTTCTTTAGCGTGTAAACTAGAGCCTAGAGTGGAGTCACTGTCTCATTTCCCTTTCTTCTATCCAGACTTCTTTTGTTGCCCTCACTGTAGAAGAACATGTGGGTCAAGAATAGGGCTCTACAGTCACCTACGTATCTACCACCAAGGCACTATGCTTGGAAGTCCATCATACTTGGCCAACGAGGGAACGCCTAACTAACTAACTGTGGCACAAGCTCCATCCCTCTCTTTGACCATAACAAGATTTGGGGATCCAGTTTCATATCTTCTCTTCTCTTTCTCTCCCTCAGAGTGGCAGCAATGAGCAAAGCATATGGTTATTTCACAGAAGAGCAGAAGAATGCCATTTATGGGAGGATATTGAGCTTCTTACAATCTTATCAGATGGAACAAGGTAGGAGAAAGGCAACACGTATGTTTTCTGCACTTAAGAGCCCAGCTGGAACCCAGCAAATCCCATTTGGTTCTATATCTGGCTTCCCACAATGGTAAGGGAAATGCCTCCTTGGATTTGCATGAATATAGCCCTGGCCTATTGCTTGGCTTCAGCACCTGTGATTAGGTGGTCCTCCTCCTCCTCCTTCCTATTATTCTTCCTCCTCCTTCCTCCTACTGCTCTTCTTCTTCCTTCCTCTCCTAAGCTTCCTTCCTTTCATCCTACTTCCTCTTCTTTTTCTCCTTCCTTTCTCCCTTTTCCTCTTCCCCCTCTTCCTTCTTTTTCCTTCTCCTGCTCTTTTTCCTTCTCTTCTTCTCTCTCCTCCTTCTTTTCATCCTTCCTCTCCTTCATTTTCTTCTTCTTTTTCTCCTTCCTTTCTCCCCTTTCCCATTTCTCCTCCTCCTCTTCCTTCTTTTTCCTCCTCTTGCTCTTTTTCTCCTTCCTTTCTCCTCCTCTTTCCCCTTCTCCTTCCCTTTTTCTCCCTCTTTCTCCTTCTCTTAATCCTTCTTCCTCTCCTTCATTTTCCTCTTCTTTTTTCTTCTTCCTTCTCTTTTTCTCCTTCCTTCCACCTCCCCTTTTCTCCTCCCCTTCCTTCTTTTTCCTCCTCCTGCTCTTTTTCTCCTTCTCATTCTCTCCTTCTTTCCTCTTTTCCTTCCCTTCTCCTCACTCCTCCTTCTTGTTCTTCTTTCTCCCTTCTCCTCCTTCCTTCTCCTCCTCATGCTTCTTTTTCATTATCTTCTTCTTTTTGTTATTTTTCTCCTTCTTCTATTCCTTTCTCCTTCTGATCTTCTCCTCCCTCCCTCCTCCTTCTTCATCAAATGCTTTCAAACTTCATTGTGCTTTCAACATTTTAACTTGTTGGTGAGTCAACCTTCTTCTCTTTTCTCCAACATTTGCCTCATATCATTGTGATGTGATGTTTTACTTTTGGAGATGTGGAGAGAGCAGTTTGTTTGATATGCTTTGATATGTTAAATCAGGGGTCCTCAAACTACGGCCCGCAGGCCACATGTGGTTCGCTGAGGGCATTTATTCGGCCCGCTGAGGAGGAGGCCTTCCTCTCAGTGGAATCAGTCTTGGCTCTGCTAACGGAGAGCTCCTTTCGTTCTTTCTGTGCCCCCCTCTCTATCTCTTTCTCCCTGTTTCAGTCTCTCCCCTTTCCCCCTCTCTTTTTCTTTCTCTTTCTCCCTCCTCCTTTCTCCCTTCTCTTTTTCTGTTTATTTGTACGACACTTACTTTATTATTTCCTGTTTAACTGCGTGGCCCTTACTTTGAAAGTAGTTGTTCTTCTCCATTCTGCATATCAGATATTTACATGATGATTCATAACAGTAGCAAAATAACAGTTGTGAAGTAGCAACAAACATAATTTTATGGTTGGGGGTCACCACAACAGGAGGAACTGTATTAAGGGGTCACGGCATTAGGAACGTAGAGAATCACTGGTCTAAACAATACATGACTATAGGGATAAAATTACACATCATCACAATACTCTATACAATACAACAATACAAGATAGAGAACCACTTGTGTATATGAAGAGGGGGCACCCAATGATGAGTGGCTAAAGCGCTGAAAAATAGAGTGCATCTACACTGCAGAATTAATGCAGTTTGACACCAGTTTGACTGCCATGGCATAATGCTATGGCATCCTGGGATTTAAAATTTTATAAGCTGTTTTGCCTTTTCTGCCAAAGGTCAAATTGCAGCTCCAGGATTCCATAACATTGATTTAAACAATAATAATAATAATAATAATAATAATAATAATAATAATACTTTATTTGTACGCCACTAACATCTCCCCAAGGGACTCGGTGCAGCTTACATGAGGACGAGCCCACAATACAACAATAAAAACAACAGCAACAGTAATACAAAACAATAAATAAACTCATAAGCAGAAAATAAGTAATAAACATTAACAACATTAAAGTGGTTCTTCGTTTTAAATATTGTATTTGTTCCCTTTTTTAACTTCAAAATAAGATATGTGCAGTGTGCATAGGAGTTTGATCATAGTTTTTTTAAAATATAAAACTATAGTCTGGCCCTCCAACGATCTGAAGGACAGTGAACTGGGCCCCTGTTTAAAAGGTTTGAGGACCCCTGCATTAAATCATTCTTCCAATTCAAAGATGTGAAAATTTGCAAGCCTGAGCCAATATCTGATGTCATGCTTGTGTAGTGTAAATCTCCATTCATTTTGCGGAGATGTGCAAGCACATTAATCAGCTGAGGACCATCGGACAGCTCTCTGTTTCCTTCTAGGTGTCAAGTGTTCTCCAAATGTCAACAGCAGCCAGTGGCTCCTCAACAACTATGGCCGTTTCAGCTCCTTGGGCAGCCTTGCCGAGTTTTTGTCCATGAATGAGAATTTTAATGGGGTGAGTGAATCCTTGCAATCGGGGAAATTGTGCAACCGGATTTGGGGTGAAGGTGAGCACTGGCTGCAAGTGGCTTCCATGTCAGTGGGCCATTGAATCAATTCTGGGTTTTAGTCCACACTTGGCAGGAGTTCTCCAATGTGCTGAAGGTCTTTTGGAGAGATGATTCAGGACCTTAGATGTTGTTGTTCATTCATTCAGTCGTTTCCGACTCTTCGTGACTTCATGGACCAGTCCACGCCAGAGCTCCCTGTCAGTCGTCACCACCCCCAGCTCCTTCAAGGTCAATCCAGTCACTTCAAGGATGCCATCCATCCATCTTGCCCTTGGTCGGCCCCTCTTCCTTTTTCCTTCCATTTTCCCAGCATCATTGTCTTCTCTAAGCTTTCCTTTCTTCTCATGATGTGGCCAAAGTACTTCATCTTTGCCTCTACTATTCTTCCCTCCAATGAGCAGTCAGGCTTTATTTCTTGAAGTATGGACTGGTTGGATCTTCTCACTGTCCAATTCACTCTCAGAACTTTTAGATAGCTTCTTTAAAAAAATCAGATTTATATTCTCACTGACATGGAAGCCATTAGCCAAGATTTGAGATGAGGTTGAGTCTGAGTGAAGCACCACTGAACTGTGGAGGGTTCTGTGACAAGGAGCCCAGATTTTCGAACCCTAGTGTTTCCCCCGCTACTGTGTCCTATTGTTAGTCCTGACTAGACCAGATCCATTGGCTTAGTAGCATTGAGCCATTCAATGGTTGATTCCATGGGACATTTGTTGTGTTTAATTTTCTGTTTTGTTTTATTTCGTTGTATTGTTTTTGGGCTCGGCCTCATGTTAGCTGCCCCGAGTCCCCATTGGGGAGATGGTGGCGGGGTATAAATAAAGATCATCATTATCATCATCATCATCATCATCATCATCATCATCATCATCATCATCACTGTAGTTGGGACAAATAGGATTCAGACCTCTCTCTGTGTGCCTGTACATGTGCGTGTGCATACATGTGTCCTTCCATTTGTGGATTTAATTATTAGGTCAGTATAATTCTGTGGTCAGTGGAAAACTGATGTTGACTATACAGTCATGCTGGAAGAACCAGAGGTCTTCCCTCAAATTAAAAAAAATAGCAATTTCTTTCTTTGCAGTTTTTTTTCTTACATAGGGGTCTTGTATCTCTAACCCCAGCGAATGTGGAGTACTGAATGTATGTATGTGTATGTGTGTCTGTTGCATGCCTTCAAGTCATTTCTGACGTTCTTGCCAAAGTTTGGTCATAGGGCAGTTTCCATTGCCTTCCTTTGAGCCTGAGAGAGTATGACTTGCCCAAAGTTACCCAGTGGGTCTCCACCGAAACCATTATATCAGCGCGCGCACACACACACACAGACAGAATAGTATTGGAAAAAAGTATTGGAAAAAATCAACTTATATCCCCTTACCAAAAAAAGGGAAATTGTAAAGACCGCTCAAACTTTCATACAGTGGCTCTTATTTCACATGCCAGTAAGATAATGCTGCAAGGAAGACTCCAGCAATACATGGAGAGAGAGTTACCAGATGGTACAAGTTGGGTTTAGAAAAGACAGAGGAACAAGAGACCAAATTGCCAACAATTCGGTCACGCGCTGTGAAGCATTTGCTCGGTTCTTTGCAGACAAAGTCGCCTTGATCCGTTCTGGGCTGGACGCCGCGTTAAATGCAGTCTCTGAGGATGTAACAAGAGCACCTGCTTGTCCTATTTTGATGGATTCTTTTCAGTTTGTGAAACCCGAGGATGTGGACAAGATACTTGGAGGAATGAGGCCCACCACGTCCATCCTAGACCCCTGCCCATCCTGGCTTCTGAGGAGGCCAGAGGGGGATTGGCTGAGTGGGTAACAGTGGTGGTGAATGCCTCCCTTCGGGAAGGCAAGATTCCAGCAAGCCTAAAACAGGCTATTATAAAGCCGCTGTTGAAGAAACCATCACTAGACCCCACTAAATTGGACAACTTTCGGCCTGTTTCCAATCTCCCTTTTTTGGGCAAAGTCATGGAAAGCGTGGTGGCCTCACAACTCCAGGTATTCTTGAGAGACACGGATTATCTGGATCCGGCACAGTCTGGTTTCAGACCGGGACATGGTACCGAGACGGTCTTGGTCGCCTTAGTGGATGATCTGCGCCGGGAGCTAGACAGGGGGAGTGTGTCCCTGTTGGTGCTCCTGGACCTCTCAGCGGCCTTCGATACCGTCGACCACGGTATCCTTCTGGGGCGCCTTGCGGAAATGGGCCTTGGGGGCACTGTTTTGCAGTGGCTCCAGTCATTTCTGGAGGGTCGCACCCAGAAGGTGTTATTGGGGGACTCCTGTTCAACTCCGCAGCCTTTGACCTGTGGGGTTCCTCAGGGTTCTATACTGTCCCCCATGCTGTTTAATATCTACATGAAGCCGCTGGGTGAGGATCATCCGGAGTTTCGGGGTGCGGTGTCATCTGTACGCAGATGATGTCCAACTCTGTCACTCCTTTCCACCTGCTACTAAGGAGGCTGTCGAGGTCCTGAACCGGTGCCTGGCCGCTGTGACGGTCTGGATGAGGGCGAACAAACTGAAACTAAATCCAGACAAGACAGAGGTACTCCTGGTCAGTCGCAAGGCCGAACGGGATATAGGGTTACAGCCTGTGCTGGATGGGGTCGCACTCCCCTTGAAGGCACAGGTTCGCAGCTTGGGTGTGACCCTGGATTCATCGTTGAGCCTGGATCCCCAGGTTTCAGCGGTGACCAGGGGAGCATTTGCACAGCTTGCAAGAAAGCATTAAAAAAGAAACAGCATTAGCAAGATAGCAAGCAAAAAGATAGCAAAGACAAGCAGCATTAATGAAAAAGAGCAAAGCATAAAAAGCAAAGCAGCAAAGCATGAGAGAAAGAAGCAAGCAAAGCAAGTAGCATAGAGGAGGCATTGAATAAAGCAGCATAGCAAAAGCAGCAGAAGCCAGAGATCAGCACAGCAGCTAGCATCAAAAAAAAAACCAAAAAAAAAAAAAAACAGAGCAAAGCATATACATAAGCAGCATAGCATATAAAAAAGCATAAAGCATAAAAATTGAAGGCTAGCATAAACAGCATAAAGCTAAAGCATTAAAGAGAGGCATTTAAATGAAGCAGCTAAGTTCAGCCAAGCAACCAATGCCCACAAGAAGTAAGAGCCCCAAACGCAGCAAGCAAGCCACCCAGTTAAGGCAGGAGCATTAGATAGGAAAAAATTAAGAAAGCAACACACTAGAACACAAGTTTAGCTAAAGCACAAGAAGCCACGGAGAGCAAGCACACTAAAGCAGTAAAGCAAAATCTGCAGGTTCGCAGCTTGGGTGTGACCCTGCATTCATCGTTGAGCCTGGATCCCCAGGTTTCAGCGGTGACCAGGGGAGCATTTGCACAGCTTCGGCTCGTGCGCCAGCTGCGCCCGTATCTCGGGAAGTCTGACTTGGCCACGGTGGTACACGCTCTGGTCACATCCCGCCTTGACTACTGCAACGCTCTCTACGTGGGGCTGCCCTTGAAGACGGCCCGGAAGCTTCAGCTGGTTCAGCGTGCGGCAGCCATGTTACTAACTGGAGCGGGATACAGGGAGCACACAACGCCCTTGTTGTCCCAGCTCCACTGGCTGCCGATCTGCTACCGGGCCCAATTTAAGGTGCTGGTTCTGGCCTACAAAGCCCTAAACGGCTCCGGCCCAAAATACCTTTCGGACCGCATCTTGGCCTATGAGCCCACGAGGATCTTGAGATCGTCTGGGGAGGCCCTTCTCTCGATCCCGCCGGCCTCACAGGCACGTCTGGCGGGGACGAGAGAGAGGGCCTTCTCGGTGGTGGCCCCCCGGCTGTGGAACACTCTCCCTGCAGACATCAGACAGGCGCCCTCCCTCATGTCCTTCCGAAAAAGCCTTAAGACATGGCTGTTCGAGAAGGCATTTAATTAGTGCTATAATAGTGTGGTAAAGCTGACTGGAATGGAACAAGGAATATGAGATTGGTTATGATTCCACTATGAGACGAAGCGGATTTTTTAGTGTAACTTTATAATTGTTATATTGTTAATATGTTGTTTTGCGACTGCTTTTTTGTAAATTGCCTTTTTATGTATGTTGTACACCGCCATGAGTCGCCCTAAAGGGCTGAGAATGGCGGTTAACAAATGCAAAAAATAAATAAATAAAATAAATAAATAAATATCTGTTGGATAATAGAAAAAAGGCAGGGAGTTTCAGAAAAACATCTACTTCTGCTTCATTGACTATTCTAAAGCCTTTGACTGTGTGGATCATAATAAATTGTGGCAAGTTCTTGGTGGGAATGGGCATCCCAAGCCACCTTGTCTCTCTCCTGAGGAATCTGTACAAGGACCAAGTAGCAACAGTCAGAACTGACCATGGAACAACAGACTGGTTCAAGATTGGGAAAGGCATACGGCAGGGTTGTATACTCTCACCCAACCTATTCAACTTGTATGCAGAACACATCATGCGATGTGTGGGGCTTGATGAATGCAAGGCTGGGGTAAAAATTGCTGGAAGAAACATTAACAACCTTAGATATGCAGATGATACCACTTTGATGGCTGAAAGCAAGGAGGAGCTGAGGATCCTTCTCACCAGGGTGAAAGAAGAAAGTGCAAGAGCTGGGTTGCAGCTAAACATCCAAAATACCAAGATTATGGCAAGAAGACTGATTGATAACTGGCAAATAGAGGGAGAAAACATGGAGGCAGCAACAGGGTTTGTATTTCTGGATGCAAAGATGAGTGCAGACGCAGACTGCAGCCAGGAAATCAGAAGATGTTTCCTTCTTGGGAGGAGAGCAAGGACCAATCTTGATAAAACAGTGAAGAATAGAGACATCACACTGGCAATGAAGACCTGCATAGTTAAAGCAATGGTATTCCCTGTAGTAAACTATGGATGTGAGAGCTGGACCATAAGGAAGGCTGAGCAAAGGAAGGGAGATGCTTTTGAACTGTAGTGTTGGATGAAGTCCTTTGGCTACATCATGAGGAGACTGGAAAGCTTAGAGAAGAGAATGATGCTGGGGAAAATGGAAGGCAAAAGGAAGAGGGGCTGACCAAGGGCAAGGATGAATGGATATTCTTGAAGGAACTGTTTTGACCTTGAAGGAGCTGGGGGTGGCCACGGCTGGCAGGGAGCTCTGGCGTGGACTGGTCCATGAAGTCACAAAGAGTTGGAAGCAACTGAACGAATAAACAACAAATGGAAACAGGTATTTATATTGATAGAGAATCATGCTAATAAAAATGCAGAAGTAATATATGTGAATAACAAATGGAATGTGTATGTTCAGATTTCAGCAATGGGCGAGTTATCCGCAAGCCAGTTGGCTGAGCTGTTAGGGCAGCCAGAAGCATTGATGGATGGGAACATCCTTGAGGACATCATGGGCAACCTGGACACAGTGGGAGACCTCGCTGAATTCCTGGACAAGCTGAACATGAATACAGAGGTATGGGAGACCGTGTGCTGATCGGTCCCTGGAATAAGTAAAGAACAGGTGCACTTGCTCAGTGGGTATAATTGTGTCATTTTCTCACTGCAGGTGGATTTCCAGAACAGTGAATATGCCAGTTTGATTTTAAGCATCGCCTTCCAGAAGATTGCAGCAAACTTTACGAGATTCAAATCCAGAGATTTCACTTACTGGTTCCAAGGGGCTCTCCAAAATATTCTATATGCTGTGAATGAGACTCATTTGGCAAACATCCCACTGAAGATATCATGTAACTCCTACCAGCAAATGTAAGCCTTCTCTGTCATGTATAATATCGAAGTTAATTCTGGGTTTTTTGTTTTTTTTTGTGGTTGCTGTTCTGTCGCCGCTGGGCCTGTATTTGGTAGGCTTTAAAATAGGATGTGTAACCTTTGCCCAGCGGGAAGCCAGGGGGCCCAAGGAGTTCTCGGGGGTTTCCTCTACAAAATAATCTTCAGATGGCTTGAGAAATACAACAAAGTCTTTTATTAATGAAATTAAACAGGAACTGCAAGGCTTTCTTGATAAAGTATTGGTTCTCTCAATCTTGTCCACAGGGGACAGGCATTATCTTCAATAACTTTTCTTTAAAGGAAAATTCCCCTGGACCTACCAGCAAGGCAGTGGATGTTCTCCAGCTGGAGTTCTTTAGTCTTTAAGGCTGTTTTCCTGGAGTTCTTAAAGCTGTTCTCCCCTGGATTGCTTAAAGCTGTGGGAATGCTTCCCTGGCATTCTTTCCCTGGAGATTCTTAAAGGTTGAAGCCTTTGTACAGGGGAAGTTACACACATCCTATACATTGGTTAACCTAGCTTAGACTAACAAAATGGCTCACTTCCCTCCAAAGCCCAAAAAGGGGGCGGGACTAGGGAACCTAATGATAATTGACAAGCAATTGACCCAATAACTGCAAAGTAAGTAAAGTCATCTAACTGCAAATGCATAGAAATTTAAAACACATGCAGTAATCAACAAATAGCAAGATAAACTGGAGTCCTGGTGCGGCTGTACCAGAACAGTTGCCATCTTCAAACCTGGCTGCAATCATCATGGACCGGGTTGTGGAGCAGCTGGTTGAGAGTCAGCTCCATTAAAATCACTACTGACCAAAAGGTCATGAGTTCGAAGCCAGCCCAGGTCAGAGTGAGCTTCTGACCAATTTATGTAGCTTGCTGTCGACTTTTGCAGCCCAAAAGACAGTTGCATCTGTCAAGTAGGAAATTTAGATACCGCTTATTCGGGGAGGCTAATTTAACTAATTTACAAGGCCATAAAAATCTCCAGCAAGCATGCAAAGAATGAGGAAGTACTTCATCAGTGTCACAAATGGTCAGTGAAGGGACAGCTCCCCTGGTGGCCAGAATACCCTCAAGAAAAGCTGGAATGTTAAATAGCCTCTGTGTGTCTGTCTATATATGTTGTGTGTCTATGGCATTGAATGTTTGCCATGTATATGTACATTGTAATCCGCCCTGAGTCCCCTGTGGGGTGAGAAGGGCGGAATATAAATACTGTAAATAAATAAATAATCTTTTAATCACAAGTAGGACAATTACTTTTTGGATTACAACTCCCAGAACCTCCTTCCAGCATGTTCAACCACTTGCTGGCCACTGTAGTCCATTTTCTACCCTTAGCTTCTGGTTTCTGTGACTCACAAATATTCCACTAGGATATTATGTCACAAATATTCCACTAGGATATTATGGTCCGTCTTCCAAGGTTCAGCAGTGCTTGAATATTCTCCCATGTATTTTCCCAACCTTTTTTGGAGGGGCGGCTGTTGTATATAGAAGAGTCAGATTCTTCGGGAGGTGTTACCAAGCACTTACTCTTGTCCATCTCTTGCATTGATCAGTGATCACCCATTTTCTTCCCCCAGAATGAAAGGTTTCAACAACGCCTACGGTGACATCCCAGCTGAAAAGGCTCCCATTATTTTTGGATTCAGCAAAGCTTTTCTTGCAACCAAAGTCAAATCAGGTAAGAGAAAACGAAAGCAATGAATGGGTCCTCCAGTGTGACCTTATGATCGACCTCTGCTGGAAGTTGGCCATAGAGCAAATATTGGGGGGCAGACTATATTTATAAACATGCAGGTCAATGCAATATCAGAAATTTGTGGATCAAAAAGAGAAGTCCTTTTAGGGGCTAAACATTTTGGGGGAAATTTTCCTCCTTTTGTATCTCTCCCTGAGCCACAATTTTGTAGAAAGTAACTGGGAACTGAACTTCTGGTCTCAATCAAGACCAAATAATAACAATAACAATCATTTGCCTTCCAGGCATTGCATGCGGTCAGCCAGAACTGGGTCTCCGGGACTGGATGGAAATCAACCTTGGCAACTTCAGCAGATATGCAGATTACCAGGATCTGCTCAATTGGAACCTGCAGTTTGATGGTGTGAGTATGTGTGCGTATGTGGTTTAATTTAGAATTTTGTGCCAGGGTGCCATATTTCATAGCTGTCTTTCTTCCCAAAGGTATGGGAATATTAGGCTTGGGTAACCACGGAAAAATTTGGTTCTAAACTCGTTTTGTTTTTAGGGGGCCCTTGCGTTTCGTTTTTTTAAAGAATTTCCTTTTTAAAATTTTGAAATATACGAAATTTCATAAAATTACGAATCGATTCGTTAATGGCGGACGATTGCGCAATATGCTAAAAAAACCTCCAAATGGGACAGGGGGAACTTCTGAAGCTTCCCTCTCCCTCTGTTATTGACTGTTGGTGTGATAAAACAAACAACAACTATAAAACTTGCACCAGACATGCGAAAATAATTACGAAATAATTACGAAAAAATTACGAAATAATTACGAAATAAATTGAAAAAATTGTTTCGAATCTAATTTACTCCTCACACTATTCCTGCATGGCTCAATATTGGATCGTAAGCTAATTTAAATACGAATTAATAATGAATTACGAAATTAACGAACGAAACCGCCCAAGCCTAATAAATATACAAATTAAAATATATTTCTTAACATAATCATTATATTGTTTTGAAGGCCAAAACTTGAGTGCATCTACACTGTAAGATTAATGCAGTTTGGCACCACTTTAACTGCCATGATTAGATATCATGGAATTCTGGGTGTTGATGTTTTGTAAAGTCTTTAGTCTTCTCTTCTCTGCCCAGGAGTCCTGGTGCCACACCAAACTACAAAGCCCATGGTGCTCATTAAGCTTGTTTGATCTCCCACCAAAATTGGTTCAAAACTAGTTTCGGATGTAGGGGAGCTGGGTTCTGATCTAAAGTCAATTCCGATTTTCACAGAAAAAATGTTCAAAAGTTTTCAAAACTTCTGAGACTTCCGAATCCTTTCATTAATGGTCTGAACGTGTTATTTCCTGTTTCTTTATGTGGTTTTACTTTGAAAGTAGTTGTTTTACTCCATGAGCAGGGAAAAGCAAGCGGAGGAAATTCCTTCCTTCTCCGGTTTAAAACTGGCTTCTCTGGCTTGAGGCAGAAGCGGGGAAAGCAAAGGGAGGAAATTCAGCCTTCTCTGGTTTAAAACTGGCTTCTCTGGCTTGAGGCAGAAGCGGGGAAAGCAAAGGGAGGAAATTCAGCCTTCCCCAGTTTAAAACTGGCTTCTCTGGCTTGACGCAGAAACGGGGAAAGCAAAGGGAGGAAATTCAGCCTTCCCCGGTTTAAAACCTGCTTCTCTGGCTTGACGCAGAAACGGGGAAAGCAAAGGGAGGAAATTCAGCCTTCCCCGGTTTAAAACTGGCTTCTCTGGCTTGAGGCAGAAATGGGGAAAGCAAAGGGAGGAAATTCAGCCTTCCCTGGTTTAAAACTGGCTTCTCTGGCTTGAGGCAGAAGCGAGGAAAGCAAAGGGAGGAAATTCAGCCTTCCCTGGTTTAAAACTGGCTTCTCTGGCTTGAGGCAGAAGCGAGGAAAGCAAAGGGAGGAAATTCAGCCTTCCCCGGTTTAAAACTGGCTTCTCTGGCTTGAGGCAGAAGCGGGGAAAGCAAAGGGAGGAAATTCAGCCTTCTCTGGTTTAAAACTGGCTTCTCTGGCTTGAGGCAGAAGCGGGGAAAGCAAAGGGAGGAAATTCAGCCTTCCCCAGTTTAAAACTGGCTTCTCTGGCTTGAGGCAGAAGCGGGGAAGGCAAAGGGAGGAAATTCAGCCTTCCCCGGTTAAAACTGGCTTCTCTGGCTTGAGGCAGAAGCGGGGAAAGCAAAGGGAGGAAATTCAGCCTTCCCCGGTATAAAACTGGCTTTTCTGGCTTGAGCCAGAAACGGGGAAAGCAAAGGGAGGAAATTCCTTTCTTCCCCGGTTTAAAACTGGCTTCTCTGGCTTGAGCCAGAAACGGGGAAAGCAAAGGGAGGAAATTCAGCCTTCCCCGGTTTAAAACTGGCTTCTCTGGCTTGACGCAGAAACGGGGAAAGCAAAGGGAGGAAATTCAGCCTTCCCCGGTTTAAAACTGGCTTCTCTGGCTTGACGCAGAAACGGGGAAAGCAAAGGGAGGAAATTCAGCCTTCCCTGGTTTAAAAATGGCTTCTCTGGCTTGAGCCAAGGCCAAGGACTAGAATAATTTCTGACTCACTTCCTGAGTCGGAAGAAAAATGGCGAGACTAGCTTCGGAAGGGCAAAGGGACTTCCAGTTTCCGAAAAAAGTTCAAAATTGCTTCAAAAAAGGTAATTTTTTCAAATTTATTCCAAATTATGAAGATTCCAACTGGACCTAACCATAGCTACTGCTCATATCATTGAACCGGCCGTTAAAATTGGTATCAAAGTGTAGTGAAGATGCAACCATAGTAAATAAATATTATATTTATTTATCTCTCATTTTTATCACTTGAGACCCAGCCTTAAGAGAATTCCTGAAAAATTCACTATGTCTCTATTTCTTTGTGTCTCCTTCTTTTACAGATGGCTATATTGGAACATTTGTCTCCTGCACAACTTGCATCCCTCACTTTTGAATCTGATGCCATTAAAGCGGATGACAAAATATGCCAGATTCTTGCAAGACTGCAAAACAAACCTTTGGAAGATATTTACCAATATATTGATCAGTTCAACATAGAGGCCCAGAGGGTATGGAGTTTTTAATGGATGTAGTCAATCTTTTATTGGGGGAAAAGCCAAAATGTATTGTCGAAAGCTTTCATGGCCAGAATCACTGGGTTGCAGTAAGTTTTTTTTGGGCAGTATGACCATGTTCCAGAAGCATTCCAGAATGCTTCTTGAAACATGGCAAAACAGCCCAAAAAAACCTTACAACAACCGAAAGATAGAATCGCACTTTTAGGCTGGGTAACTCACGGAAAAATTTGTTTGTTCTAAACGATTCGTTTTTAGGGGGTTTTTGCGTTTCGTTTTTTAAAAGAATTCCGAAATTTTTCTTTAAAAAAGTTCGAAATATACGAAATTTCGTAAATTACGAAACAATTACGAAACAATTACGAATCGATTCGTTAATGGCGGACGCGATTGCGCAATATGCAAAAAAAACCCTCCAAATGGGACAGGGGGAACTTCTGAAGCTTCCCTCTCCCTCTGTTGTTGACTGTTGGTGTGATAATTTATTTTTTATCACTGATAAAACAAACAACAACCCTAAAACTTGCACCAGACATACGAAAACAATTATGAAACAATTTCGAAACAATTTCGAAACAATTTCGAAACAACTTCGAAACAATTTCGAAACAATTACGAAATAAATTGAAAAATTTGTTTTGATTTTTAATTGCTCCTGCATAGCTCGATATTGGATCGTAAGCTAATTTAAATACGAATTAATAATGAATTACGAAATTAACGAATGAAACCGCCCAGCCCTAGTCAGTAAGATAGAATACTACCATAGCTTTATCTGGAAAATTAACATGCAAAGTAAGTTTAGAAAGAGGAAGAAATAAAATAAATTTTGTTTGAAGTCATAGGAAAGCATTCTTCTTAGAGCAATTGCAGATTTAACCGCCATTCAATCATGTGAGAGTTTGGATAAATGATGTGAGGGAGACATGACTGTTATTAATATTTATTATGTACTTATTTACATTCGACTCATCCCATTTTTATCTTAGTATAGACACTCAAGCCAGTTAATGATACATATAAAACTGTGCTGATTAAAATATTATGCATACATTGAAATATAAATATAGAAATAAGAAAAAACTAATTTAAAACATGTATGTTATTAAATCCATTCAGCATTAAAATAATTAAATGCATTAAAATTCCATACTCATCCCAAAATTCCAGTATAAGTGAGGTTGATACTTAGAGATCTAAGGACCGCGGATACAGAGAGTCCATGCCCAGTGAGCCCACCTAATTGCCAAAGTACTTGGAAGAAGTATGTTTGACAACATAAGTAGATAGTTAAGGCCACATCTTCACTGTTAAATCAATGCAATTTGACTTCACTTTTAACTGCCATGGCTCAATGCTATGGAATCCTGGGAGTAATAGTGTTACAAGGTATGTAGTTTCCATTGCCAAAGAGAGCCAAAATACAACTCCCAGGATACCATAGCATTGAATCATGGCAGTTGAAGGTGAGGTCAAACTGCATTATTTTGGAAGTGTAGATGCACTCTAGGATGGTTTGGAATGCTCTTTTAAAGTTCAGAGTAAAGTTTGGATTGGTTTTTCTGCCCTACTAACATGAGAGCCCTGAGCCTGTAATGGCTGCAGTGTTACAAGTCCCAATATCAGGAGGAAGGAAGGATAAAGATAAGGTAGATAAAGTAACTAAAATAAATACATTTTATATGGAGACAACCCCACAGAGTGAAGTCATTCTGCTGTTTCTTTCTTCCCCTCCCAGCGTGAAATCACCTCCCTGGAAGAGGAAGGCATACGGGAAAAGATGCTCTCCCAGTTCCTTGAAGAGGTGGAATCTCAATTCGTGACCTTCAGCCCCCAAAACTGGACCCAATTGCTCTCCGGGAGGCTAGCACTCCTCCTTCCAAGTGCCAGCGGAAAGGAATCCCAGGCCATCCTCTCTCACATTTCTGGTTGTGACAGTTTCAGAGCTGTGTGAGTACAAAGGCAGCAAGAGAGGAAGATGGGTGCATAAAGTATAACAATGGATGGGGAGCAGATAATTTGGATTTTCCAAACATTCAGTTGCTTAGCTATGCCAGAAATATCAGATCCCCTGCCTTCCCTCAACACTGGCTGCTTGGAATCTCTGATCCATTGTAGAATCATAGAATCATTGAGGTGGAAGACATCTCCAAGGATCAAGTCCAACCTCCTTCTTACCCACAGTAACACACTAGCTAAGCTCCAGAGAAGGAGACCCCATCAGATTCCCAGGCAGCAACAGATTCCTCTCCCAAACACTTATTGTCAGGAGGTTCTTCCTAATGTTTAGGTAGAATGCTACTACATCAGTCAAATATTTGCAATCTATGATTCTTGTCATTCAGGGTGTCTTCTCTGAGCCAGGCTTACCCAGCGATGCCCACCATTAACCGAGAAAGCATCTACGACTCCTTGTTCACCTTCCTTGAAAACCAGCTCAAGAGTACAGGTAACTCTGATGTGCTTTCAATTAATTTATCATCATCATCATCATCATCATCATCATCATCATCATCATCATCATAATCTCTGACTTTTCCTTCAATAATGCATCTAGATTATTTGTTATATGTTTTTATATTCCACTTTTATCCTTTGATTGAGACACAGAGCACTGCACAGATGCATTCGCTGTGGACACCGGTTAACATTTGGTTTTGCTGTTGTTAGCATTTTGTTGTTATTGCTATAATAATAATTATTATTGTTATTATTATTTTGGACCACCTGCAGGATCGGCATGCGCACCACCCGCCTGGAATACAGCAGCTTGGCTACAGGATACCTTTGGTGCATTTGTTGCCAATGCCGCCTATGAAGACTTCACCAAACTGATGGGGAGTTTCAATGGGGTTAAGTACCATAAAAATATTACAATTACTTCATGCCCTTCTCCTGGTTTTACCGCTGTTTCTTTTTGCAAACAGTCCAAGTGGGTGCAGATCCCTAGGTATTTGCAACCCTTCCCTTGTCCCCACACTATTGTCCCAAACAACTGACTAAGGGTGCATCTACACTGCTGAATTAAAGCAGTTCAAAAGCCCTTGGATTCCCATGTCTCAATGCAATGGAATCCTGGCAGTTGTAGTTTGCTACTTTGTCAGAGTAGGCTAAAGATTTGTAAAACTACAATATAATTGAGCTATTGAAGATCAGGTGGCATCAAACTGCATTGGAGTAGATGTATCCTAAGAACAAAAGAGGGATCAAACCAGTCCTATCTAACCGCACCACAACTACACCTTTTAGCTCAATGAATGCATCTACATTGTAGAAGTAATGCAAATGGACACCATTTCAACTGGTGTGGCTTAGGCTATGGAATTCTGGGATGTGTAATTTGGTAAAACATCAGCACTCTAAAGAACTTGTGGAACTAAAATTTCCATGATTCCATGGCATCGAGCTATGGCAATTAAAGTGGTGTCAGGTTGCATTGATTCTATAGTATAGATGCACCTCATGATTCCCAACTTTTAGTCCTCCATATGTTTTGGACCTCAGTGTTCAGAATTTGTTATCAAAAGGCTTTACAGTAAAGTCGCTTATCCGACATTCTGTCTTATCCGATGCTCTGACACCCCCCTTTTCCTCCAGCATTTCCCCTTCAATTAAAGGAGTGCTCCCCAACTCTCTCTCCATTCCCAATAAGTGAAAAAGGCAAGACAAGGAGGTGCGAGGGAGGGAGGGAGGAAAGGGGAAAAGAGGCAGGACCAGAAGCGGAAGTGTCTTCTCTCCTTCCCTCGGATTTCCACGCTCCTCTTCCCCATCCAGGCACTTCCCACTGGGTTGCTCTAGTTCCAAGGCATGGCCTTGCTTTAACCCTTTGAGTCCCTGTTGTTTGTATTCTAGGTGACTTATTTATTTATTAATTTGCTGTATTTGTATACCACCCTTCTCAGCCCTCAGGCGACTCAGGGGGTGTAGCTCAGTAGGAGACTCCATATTATCTGACATTTTCATTTATCCGATGTTCTGCTGGCCCGTTTATGTTGGATAAGCGAGACTCTACTGCAGCGTTTTTCAACCTGGGGGTCGGGACCCCTAGGGGGGTCATGAGGGAGTGTTACAGGGGTCACTAAAACCATCAGAAAACACAGTATTTTCTGTTGGTCATGTGGGTTCTGTGTGGGAAGTTTGGCCCAATGCTATCGTTGGTGGGGTTCAGAATGCTCTTTGATTGTAGGTGAACTATAAATCCCAGCAACTACAACTCCCAAATGTCAAGGTCTATTTTCCCCAAACTCCACCAGTGTTCACATTTGGGCATATGAGTATTTGTTCCAAGTTTGATCCAGATCCATCATTGTTTGAGTCCACAGTGCTCTCTGGATGTAGGTGAACTACAACTCCAAAACTCAAGGTCAATGCCCACCAAACCCTACCAGTATTTTCTGTTGGTCATGGGAGTTCTGTGTGCCAAGTTTGGTTCAATTCCATCATTGGTGGAGTTCAGAATGCTCTTTGATTTTAGGTTAACTATAAATCCAAGCAACTACAACTCTCAAATGACAAAATCATTCCACAACAAGAGGAACTGTATTAAGGGGTTACGGCATTAGGAAGGTTGAGAACCACTGCTCTACTGTATTTCCTCATTCTTCATCAACTAAATCCACTTAAAAACTGATTCCCCATTTTTGCCAAACTGAGAAACTCTGAGCAATTGAAAGCGCATTTTCTGCACCCGAAGAACCAACTCAACCTTCTCATGATGTTCTTCATAATGTTTCTTTGCAGTTTGAGGTCAAGGAGAATCTCACTTCTGTCCAACTTGCTCATGCCTTTTTTGGTTCTGATGTCTTGAATTCTCCGGAAAAGGTTCACTCCCTCCTAATGCCATTGGAGGACAGGCCTGTTGAAGACATGGTTGCTTTCATGACTGAGTTTGAAAATCTTGCTTCCAGGGTAAGTCATCTTTCACTACTTTTGGTTCTGTCATTTGCATGGACATTTTGAACATTTGAGCTAACAGGTCCATAAAGAAAATTGAATGAAATGTCCCTGAAAAGGCATCCAACAAATGATTGGGGTTTTGTATGTTTTTTCGGGCTATATGGCCATGTTCTAGAGGCATTCTCTCCTGACGTTTCGCCTGCATCTATGGCAAGCATCCTCAGAGGTTGTGAGGTCTGTTGGAACTAGGAAAAAGGGTTCATATATCTGTGGAATGACCAGGGTGGGACAAAGGACTCTTGTCTGCTGGAGCTAGGTGTGAATGTTTCAACTGACCACCTTGATTAGCATTTGATTGCCTGGCAGTGCCTGGAGCAATCTTTTGTTGAGAGGTGTTTAAGATGTGCCTGGTTGTTTCCTCTCTGCTGTTTTGCTGTTGTAATTTTAGAGTTTTTTAATACTGTAGCCAGATTTTGTTCATTTTCATGGTCTCTTCCTTTCTGTTGAAATTGTCCACATGCTTGTGGATTTCAATGGCTTCTCTGTGTAGTCTGACATGGTGGTTGTGAGTGGTCCAGCATTTCTGTGTTCTCAAATAATATGCTGTGTCCAGGTTGGTTCATCAGGTGCTCTGCTATGACTGACTTCTCTGGTTGAAGTAGTCTGCAGTGCCTTTCATGTTCCTTGAAAAACTCTAAAATTAGAACAGCACAACAACAGAGAGGGAACAAACAAGGACATCTAATCACCTCTCAATAAAAAATTGCTCCAGGCACTGCCAGGCAATCAAATGCTAATCAAGGTGGTCAGTTGAAACATTCACACCTATCTCCGGCGAGTCCTCTTCTTCCAATGACACAATATGCAGACATGTAACAGAATAATATACAGTCTCTCTATTTAGGTTGATAGTAGGTTGACCTTGTCTTGCCACAAACAAGACAACTTTATCTTCAGAATGCTGCAGAACTGCTCCTGGCACTAGCTAAAGGGTTTTCTTCTTCTTCAGCTCAAAAGTCAACTAGCTAAGCTAGAATGCAAAAGCTTAAAGCTTCCAAACTTGGTGCCTTGCTAGATACAGGAACTAATATTACACTCAATTAACCTGTAGCAGCTGCAACAGAAAAATCCCTGACTCTTCCTATGAATTAGAAAAAGCCTGTTACAACCCCCTAGTAGCAACAAATATGAAGGAGCAATGTCAGTCCAGGGTATAGGGTGCATTTGTCTTGTGTAGTTAATTTATTTATTATTTATTTATTACTTGCACTTATTGACCGCCACTCTCAGCCCTAGGGTGCAGTTTGATACAATATTAACTACTATGACTCAATGCTATGGAATCTTGGGCGTTGTCGTTTGGTGAGGTATCAGCACTCTTTGGCAGAGATGGCTAAAGACCTTATGGAACTACACCTCCCATAGTTCCATAGCATTAAGCCAGGGCAGTTCAAGTGGTGTCAAGCTGCATTAATTCCAGTGTGTAGCTGCATCTGTGGTTGTGGTCTTAGCATCCTTACATAATGATGGGAACATCTGCTTCACATCTGGACCTTTAAGGAGTGATCCCCATTTCACCTACAAGCAGCTTCAGCCAGGCTTTTTCCACCTCTAGAACTCTTATAGGACATAAGAGCAGAGCTTTCTCACAAGTCATGTTTGTTTGGCAGCAGCACAACATCCTGGAATTTCACAGTGTAGATCCTCCCTGGAGTCACTCCATATTTTGGCTTGGCCCATCTTCTGTGCAATGTGGTCAGCATTTAAAATGGGACTCTTTCCCTTTTGGTTTGGCAGAACGGCATCACCTTTCTGGCCAATGCAGAGGTGAGGGATGCCATGTTTGATGCCATCTTTGGCAAACTCCAAAACCTTTTCGCGATGGCTGGCCCCTCCCAGTACCAAGACTGGTTCCAGAAGAAGTTGGCTGTGTGGCTCCCAAGCATCAATGCCTCTGCTCTTGCAACCATCCCCAAGGCTGTACCGTGTGGCATTTTCAAAACCATGTGAGTGTTTTGTCTCTCCTTCCTCCTTTTCCCTTATACAACTTCTTACTCTCTCTTTCCTTCTTTTCTTCTTTTGCTTTCCTTCATACACTTTCCTCCTTTTCTTGCTTTTATTCCTTCTTTCAATCTTTCTTCATACTTTCTTTTATTTTATTTCCTTTTCTTTCTCTTCTCTTCTTTCTCTTTAATTTGTTCCCTCCCCTCATACTTTTCCCCCTTTCCTTTCTCTCCCTTCATTCTCCTCTTCTTTCTTCCTCTCCTCTCCTTCTTCCTCTTTCTTCTTCCTCTTCCTCCTTCTCTCTTCCCAGCCTCCTGCTTCTTCCCTTTCTTCTTCTTCCTACCCACTTCCTCTTTTTCTCCTCTTCCTCCTTCTCTTCCCATCCTCTCACTTCTTCCCCTTCTTCCTAACCACTTCCTCCTTTTTCTCCTCTAATCCTGGCTACGGGCCTGTCAGGAAGTCAACCAAGGAGACACATATACCATCATGCTCCAGTCTTTTTTTTATTTGTTTTGTTTTGTTTGGTGTCTGAGTGTTTTGTTTGATTTTATTTTTTTCCTTTTTTCCTTTCCTTTATTTCCTTTCCTTTTTCCTTCCCTTCCCTTCCCTTCCCTCCCCCTTCCTTCCTTCCTTCCTTCCTTCCTTCCTTCCTTCCTTCCTTTTCCTTTCCTTTCCTTTCCTTCCCTCCTTCCCTTCTCTTCCCTTCCCTTCCCTTCCCTTCCCTTCCCTTCCCTTCCCTTCCCTTCCCTTCCCTTTCCCCTTCCCTTTTCCTTCCCTTCCTTCCTTCCTTCCTTCCTTCCTTCCTTCTCCTCCTCCTCTCCTTCCTTCCTTTTCCTTCCTTTCTTCCCTTCCCTTCCTTCTTCCTTCCTTCCTTCCTTTCCTTCCTTCCTTTCTTCCTTTCCTTTCCTTTCCTTTCCTTTCCTTCCTTTTCCTTTTCCCTTCTTCCTCCCTTCCTTCCTTTCTTTCCTTTCCTTTCCTTCCTTTTCCTTTCCTTTCCTTTCCTTTCCTTCCTTTCCTTTCCTTCCCTTTCCTTCCTTCCCTTCCTCCTTCCTTCTTCCCTTCCTTCCCTTCCCTTCCCTTCCCTTCTTTTCTCCTTCCTCCCTTCCTTTTTTCCTTCCTTCCCTTCCCTTCCCACATGTCACCTAGTAGGAGCCAATCAGTTTCATTGATTAGCTGCTTGATGTTATTGTTGTTATTGTTTATTGCTTATTGTTATTTTCTGTTTTTGAGTTTATTTTAACTGTTTTGTATTGATTATTGTTATTGCTTTTTGTTTATTGATGTGCTGTGGGCTTGGCCTCATGTAAGCCGCACCGAGTCCCTTGGGGAGATGGTAGCGGGGTATAAATAAAGTTTTATTATTATTATTCCCTTTCCATCCAAGTGATATCACAGAGGGCCACTTCACCTAGCAACAGCCAATCCTTCACCTATCTACCGCTAATCTACTTTGTTCCTTTTCTTTCCTTCTGCTCTGGGTCTCAAAATTGTGGTTCTTTTAATTCAAATCCCTTAATTCTTTTAAGTTAGGCAAAAACAGTCTGTGTGCCAAGTTTGGTCCAGATCAATCAAGTCATGTAGGAAACATTGTGGAACAAACCAACATACATACATTATTTACATAAATTAAGTTTTATATTTATAGACACATATAGTTTGCATTGTTTTATTTTTGTTATGAGTCACTTCAAATCCCTATATCAGGAGCAAGATGGGAGAAGAATAAAGTAAATAAAATAATAATGAGAATAATCTAGGGCTGATGAGATTCTTTACAGATTGGGACTTATTCTGTGCAAAATTCTGCAGCAAACAGGACTTTCTGTGCAGGAAATAATAAAAAGAAAGATATCTGGGTTTGGTCTTCTAAGGTCTTGCCCTCCCAAGCTGTTTTTTTAAAAATAGTAAAAATCATAGAAGGCTAGTGTTGGAAGACACCCAGTGCCATCCAATCCAACTCCTTTCTACCATGCAAGAACACACAATCAAAGCATTCCTGATAGATTGCCATCCTGCCTCTGCTTAAAAACCTCCAGATAATAGATTAGATTTTGAATTCTGTGTATGAGGGACCCTAATGGACCCTGTGTATGAGGGACCCTAATTCTGTGTATGAGGGACCCACACCGGGATTGTGGCTCAGCTGGCTGAGTGTCAGCTGCATTAAGATCACTCTGACCAAAAGGTCATGAGTTCGAGGCCAGCCCGGGCTGGAGTGGGTGTCCAGCCATTGTGTAGCCCGTTGTCGACCTTTGCAACCCGAAAGACAGTTGCATCTGTCAAGTAGGAAAATAAGGGACCACCTTGTGTGGGAGGCTAAATTTAACTAATTTATGAGGCCATAAAGAAAAAGACTCCGGGGAATGTGGAATGCGGAAGAACTTCATCGGTGTCGTTGATGGACGATGAAAAGCAGCAGCTCCCCTGGCGGCCAGAAAAAGTTAAATAGCCTTGGTATATTTGTCTGTATTTGTTGTCTGTCAAACTGGCATTGAATGTTTGCCATATATGTGTTTACTGTAATCCGCCCTGAGTCCCCTGCGGGGTGAGAAGGGCGGAATATAAGAACTGTAAATAAATAATGCTTGATCTATTTTCATCACCCACCCTCTTTCTCTTCATTTTTTCCATCAGAATGGCCGGTTTGGACAGCAGCTTTCAACAGATGTCTCCTGAGAGCCAACACGACGTTTACGAATTTGCTAAAAACTACCTGAGCACCAAGACGTCTCAAGGGGGTAAATGTTATAGATGTTGGCCATGGCCTGGAGGGCCCAAAATGGGTTACCCCTGGCTCCCCATTTTTCTTGGTAGCTTTTGATGAAGTCAGTCCATCTGTCAAGTTGGCTTTCTGTTGTCCTAATACTGAAAAGGCAACAGATCCTAGTTGATCTTGGATGCTAAGTAGGGCCAGCCCTGGTTAGTACTTGGAAAGGAGACTGCCAGCAGATCTCAGGTGCAGTAGATAATGTTCCAGAAGAAAGAACTTGCCAAATTGCCTCTGAGTCTTCCTTGACCATGAAAACCCTTTGAAATTGCCATAAGTCAATTGGTGAAGGAGCAGGTACATATTAACACAGAGAGAATGAGAAATGAATTAGATGAACTTAATCTCTTAACCCATGAAGGAAACTATGGCTGTCACCTTTCCAGAGGCCTAGGTATCCTCAAGGCACCTGGGTCTGTCTGATCTTGGAAGCTAAGCAGGGTCAGCCCTGATTAGTGCTTGGATGAAAGACCATCAAGGAGTCTATAATTCAGAGGAAGGAACGGATAGAACCATGCTTTCTGAGTCTTCCTTGCCTAAGGAAATCTTTTGAAATTCAGGGAGTCACCATAAGTAAGAAGTTGATTTGAAGGTATATAAATACACACGCACACACAAGCTAAGCAGGGTCTACCTTTATTAGTACTTGGATGGGAGACTGCTAAGAAGTCTGAAGGCTATATGAAATTGTGCTGGTACGGCTGTATCAGGAGCTTCAGCTTCATTTTCTTTCTATTGAGTGTTTGCATATATTCCAAGGTTCCATGCATTTTGCAATAAGGTGGCTTCCCTTGGTTTGCAATTATAGGGCCAATGACCTGTCTATCATTGTTAAGTTTTGGTTCCGCCCCTTTTTCCAGGGCTCTGGGAGGGAAAGGGAACCATTTTTAGTTCAGTCTTATAGTAGAAAGCTTAGCTACAGGACGTGGACCAGCTCCACCTGTAGACAAGCTTCATTTCTCACAGCATCCGGGGGAAACAGCTCCGCATCTTTCTTGGAAAAGATCCAAAAGAACTCCATCTGGAGAATCTACAAAGCCTTGGCTGGTAGGTCTACTCGGGTAACCAGAAGCAATTGGAGCTGGGAGTAGAGCCCACACCAGCAAGCATAGAAAGTAGATTGCCTGGGAGGGGTTAAAAAGGGTTTTCCTCTTAAAAGAAAAGAAACAGTTCACGAAGCCAGTTACCTGTCCATTTGGGCAAGTTAAGAAGCATTTGTTTGACTTGTTGAAGATCTGAGAAGTATTTGTGTTTTGTTGAAGATCTAAGCAATAATAAAGGACTTGTTAAACCTTTCAAGCATCTAAAGACTTTTGTATAGGAAAATCCTTAGGGCCTCTCAGCCAAGGCAACCCGGCTTCCCGCTGGGCACAAAGAGCACGTCCTGTTCAAAAGACAATTATTATAGGCCCAGCGCGTGACAGCACAGAAATGCATGGGGTCAGCATAAGCTGACTTGAAGGCACATACATGTATATATAATCATACACAAGAAGCACCAGATCCTATCTGTTCTTGGAAGCTAAGCAGGGTTGGGCCTAGTTAGGAGTTTAATGGGTGATGGCCAACAAATCTCAAGTGCTGTAGTCTCCATTTTGGAAGAAAGAAAGGGGAGAAATACCTGAGTCTTTTCCTAAGGAAACCCTACCTCTTTCCACTACCATGTTCCAAATGTGTTACTTCTCCCATGTCAGCCTTTCATCAACTTTTCCTTCCAGGAGATCCCTGCACTGAAAACACTCGGGGTGGATTGGATTGGTTAGTCACCAGTTTAGGATCCTTTGGGTCCTTGGCCAGTCACAAAGATCTGGTCAGCATGAACGCCAATTTCCGTGCGGTGAGTCAAATAAGCAAAGCCTCATCTTTTACACAATTGGTGCATTTTGCCTGTTCTCAGGCAAAATTTTAAATTTATATCTTGTAGCTATCTTTGATTGTATTGCTTGTCTATGGAATCCTAGGAGTTATAGTTTTAATAAGGTCTTTAGTCTTTCCTGGGTGCATCTACCAGTGTATAATGAATGCGGTTTGATGCCACTTTAACCGTAATGGCTCAGTTCTATGGAATTCTGGGAGTTGTAGTTCTGCAAGGCCTTTGGTTTTCTCTAGCCAAGGACTACTGGTACACCAAGCTACACCTCCTGGAATTCCATAGACAAGATTTAAAACAAGCTTGAGCCATAGGAGTTAAAGTAGTATCAAACTGCATTAATTTTATTGTGTAGCTGCACCCAGGGAAGGCTGAAGACCATGAGAAACTACAACTCAGGATTGCATGGCAGTTATTCATTCCTTCTACAGTGTACATACACCCAGAGAATTCTGTGACACTATAACTCCTATTATTTCATAGCCCCGAGTTCTGGCATTTCAAGTCATATCAAACTGTATTAATTCTATGTATTGTTGAAGGCTTTCATGGCTGGAATCACTGCGTTGTTGTAGGTTTTTCCGGGCTATATGGCCATGTTCTAGAGGCATTTTCTCCTGACGTTTCTCCTGCATCTATGGCAAGCATCCTACTTTCAACAGACCTCACACCTCTGAGGATGCTTGCCATAGATGCAGGCGAAACGTCAGGAGAAAATGCAACCCAGTGTATTAATTCTACAGTATGGATGCATCCTTAGTGTTTTAAATGGGTTTATGCTTTATTCTATTGCTATGTTTGTGTTTATGAGATTTTAACTCTGTTGCAACCTGCCTTGAGCCTTGGGGAGAGTCAGAGAAGAAATCAAAAGTATTATTATTATTGTCGAAGGCTTTCATGGCCAGAATCACTGGGTTGTTGTAGGTTTTTTCGGGCTATATGGCCATGGTCTAGAGGTATTCTCTCCTGATGTTTCGCCTGCATCTATGGCAAGCATCCTCAGAGGTAGCCCCAGGTTGAGAAACACTATTCTAGAACATGGCCATACAACATGAAAAACCTACAACAACCTATTATTATTATTATTATTATTATTATTATTATTATTATTGTTTCCTAGGTGGATGCAGTCGCTGTCCTCACACCGGTGCAACTGGTGGATTACACACTTGCAAGTGATGTCCTGCGTGACGTCGAAAAAGCTGGGAAGATCTTCAGCTCCCTCACTCCGGGCAATATTGGAGAATTTTTGGATGCCTTCAATACCGCAGCTGAGCAGGTTTGCAATCCAGCATCTTCCTCAATTCCTTTGGACTCCTATCCATTTTGATTAGTTTTGTTATTGTCTCCCACTTTTGGAAATAATAACACTATAGTAATAACACTTTATTTATATTCCACCCTCTCTCCCCAAGAGGACTCAGGGCGGATCAGAGTACACATACACGGCAAACATTCAATGCCGTTTGGCCAGACAGGACAGAAACAGATAGAAAGGAAGTATGTTGTATCGACATCCAGCTTTTTGGTGTCTTGGAGGTTGTGCTTGAATCCAGCCACAGGAGGGTGCTGTTGCTCCATCCTCTATGACGAAGAGCCATCAGGACTTCCTCCTTCCTTTTGGTCACTGGGCATTTTCTGATCTTTTTCTTTTATGGAGTCATAAAACACCTCCCCCAGTTTTTAGTGGTACCTAATATATCTACTTAAAGCTCTAAGTTGTTTTTGAACTGCTTAGGTAGACAGTAAGCTGGGCTGACAGTTGGGTGCTCACCCATCCAGGCTTCAAACTGGCAACCTTTTAGTTGGTAGATCTTATCACTGCTGGTGATTTACCAGCTTTGCTAAAGCCCGACCTTATTTATTTATTTATTTTGGGCACTTCTACCCCACCCTTCTCAACCCCCTAGGGGGGACTCAGGGCGGCTTACAACTGACACAATTTGATGCCAACAATTCAACAGATAAAATACATAACAGCAATAACCACAATAGTTAAAACATTCAATTAATACAATAACAACTAAAAAGCCAATCTAGTGGCCAACGTTCACCAAGTTCTAAAATCCGTAAGTCCATTCAGCATTACCATAGTCCTTTCCAAATTCTGGTCATCATTACCTTGTCAGTCTGCCAGATTACCCAAAGGGATTCATGTTTTCAGCTTCCTTCTGAAGGAGGAGGGATGTTGATGACCTAATTTCCCCGGGGAGTGAGTTCTACAGGTGAGGGGCCACCACTGAGAAGGCCCTGTCCCTCGTCCCCACCAGCCTCACTTGTGATAGAGGCGGGGCCGAGAGCAGGGCCTCCCCAGAAGATCTTAAACTCCGATGTGGGACATAGAAGGAGATACGTTCGGACAGGTATGCTAGGCTGGAGCCGCATAGGCGACTCATTCTGGGATTGAGAGAGATTGGATATGGGGATCATTATTTATTTTTCATTTTCAGTCCCCAACCATAAGTGAGCTAAAAGTCATTTGACAGAATGGAGTAGCTGTCGATTCCTTTTTTTATCCATTTGCCTTTTTCTGTCTTTTCCTGGAAGAGCGGACTCTCCAAGCTGCCCAATTTGGAGACGAAGCAGTTCATCCTGGGCGAGATCTTCTGCCACTTGAATGGTGCCTTGAAGCTCTTCACCCCAGAGGACTATTCTGCCTTGTTTGGGCAACGCCTGCGCCTTTTCCTGAGCAGCCTGGATGGCCAAAGCCTGGGCTTCCTACCTGTTGACATGATATGCCCTTCCCTCGCTGCTATGTACGTCCCTTCTCCACTGTTCATCCCAGGGGGGTGGTTTGGTTGGTTTCCTTGATTGAAGGGCATTGTTTCGGTGCAGGAGATCTGGCACCAAGTTGCAAAGCTGCCCCACTCTTTTACCTTGCTTTTGGGTGCAATGACATCAGACTTGGGCAAACTTTGGCCCTCCAGGTGTTTTGGACTTCAACTTCCACAATTCCTAACAGCCGGGCTGTTAGGAATTGTGGGAGTTGAAGTCCAAAACACCTGGAGGGCCTAAGTTTGCCCAGGTCTGATGTCAATGTACCCATTGTTCAACAGAATTGCTTTAATTATACCTGTTGATATAACTTTGCAGAGTGACAGCTTTAACTGAGCATCATGTCAACAGCACGCTTGAAAACCCGGAGGATATTTTGTCTTTTATAAAGAAGGTTCTTCATTTCCAGCTACAGAATTCAGGTAAGCAAAGGACACAAACACACACACACACTTCCAATGATGAGCTTTTCGGTACTGAAATATTTGAGAGAATGATATGGTCACCATATACAGGTTGTGGAATCCCTTATCCAAAATGCTTTGGACCAAAAGTATTCTGGATCTGCCCCCTTCCCCCAGAGCTTAAAATACCTGTATTTGCATGAACATCCATAATGAGATATCCCAGCAGTGGGACCAAGTGTAAACACAACATCCATTTATGTTTCATATATATCTTATATATCTTATGCCTGGGGGTAATTTTATGCACCACATTTTTAACAGCAGGGAACTGAATTTGTGAACACTGGACCATTCAAGTGTGCAATTTTGAGCTATTGAGGATTCTGAATTTTGAGCTATTGAGGATTCTGAAATTATTGATAACAGATGCTTAGAGCTGCACCCCTTATTTTAAGCAACTTTTTGGAAGTTGGTGGACTCTTTCCTTTTATCTTGCTTCCTCTCATACATTTTCCCTTTCCCTTCCTTCACGCCTGTCGTCTTTACTTCCCCTTCTCTTCCCCTTCCTTTTCCTTCCTTTCCATTCTCTTCTTTTGAATTATTATTATTATTATTTATTATTATTAACTTTATTTGTACCCCGCTAGCATCTCCCGCAGGACTCGATGCGGCTTACACAGGCCGGAGCCTCAAAACACAATACAATAAAAACATAACACAATACTAAACAAAGCAAATCAAAGCAATCAAGCAAAATAACAACAATAACTACCTCAAGACACAATTAAAACTGGTTCGGCCGGTGCAATGGGGTACAGGGGTTAAAATGCTGAGATGGCAGGAGGAACATGGATTAAAAGGTGCGGTGTGCAGTAACATCGGTTGTGCTAAAGTGCTTCTAGGACTTGGGATGGGGGATTCCTAATCTGAGAAAGCACAACGGAACAGCCAAGTTTTTAAATTCCTTCTAAAAACGGCTAGAGTAGGGGCCTGTCTGAGATCTTTTGGAAGGGCGTTCCAAAGTCGGGGGGCCGCCACAGAAAAGGCCCTGTCCCGTGTCCCCACCAAGCGCGCTTGCGGTTTGCTGAGTCTTATCCTATTCTTTACACTTCATATTCGTGCATTATTTCCGTTTCATTTCCTATTTGTTTATAATATTATGTTACAAAGTTCAAGTGGTTTGTTCCATCACTTCTTCCCTTCCTTCTTTTGCTTCTTCTTCCTCCTTCCTTCCTTCCTTCCTTCTCTTTCTTCCTTCCTTTCTTCCTTCCTCCTTCTTCCTTCCTCCTTCCTCTCCTTCTTCTTTTTTCTTCCTTCCTTCCTTCCTCCCTCCCCCTCCCTCCCTCCCCCCCCTCCTCCCTTTCCCTCTTCTTCCTTCCCTTCCTCCCTCCCTTCCCTCCTCTTCTCTTTCCTTCCTCTCCCTCCCTCCCTTCTCCTTCCTTCCTCTCCTTCCTCCTCCCTCCCTCCTTCCCTTCCCCTCCTTCTCCTTTTCTTCTTCCTCCTCCTCCTTCCTCCTTCCTTCCTTCCTTCCTTCCTTCTCCATCCCTCCTCCTCCTCTCCTTCCTTCCTCCCTCCCCTTCCTTCCTCCTTCCTTCTTCCTCCTCCTCCCTTCCTCCCTCCTTCCCTCCCTCCCTCCCTCCCTCCCTTCCTTCCTTCCTCCCTCCTTCTTCTCCCTCCCTCCTTTCTTCCTTCCTCCTCCCTCCCTCCCTCCCTCCCTTCTTTCTTCCTCCTTCCTTCTCCTTCCTTCCTTCTTCCTTCTTCCTTCTCCCTCCCTTCCCTCCCTCCTCCCTTCCTCCTCCCTTTCTTCCTCCTTCTTCCTCCTCCTTCTTCCTCTTCCTCCTTCCCTCCTTCCCCTTCCTTCCTTCCTTCCTTCCTTTCCTTCCTCCTTCCCTCCTTCCTTTCCCCCTTTCTCCTCCCTCCCTCCCCCTCCCCTTCCCTTTCCTTTCCTTCCCTCCTTTCTTATATCCCTCCTCTTCCTTCCTTCTTCTTTTCCCTTCTTCTTTCTCCTTCCCCTCCTCCTTCCTTTCTCTTCTCTTCTTTTCACTTAATTTCTTTTACTCTATTCTCTCCCTCCCTTCATCCCTTTTCTCTTTCTTTCTTCTCTCTTCTTCCTTCCTCCTCCCTCCCTCCCTTTCCTTTTCTTCTCTTCACTTAATTTCTTTATTATCTCCCTCCCTTCTTCCCTTCCTTCTTCCTTTTCTCCTTCCTTCCTTCCTTCCTCCCTTCCTTCCTTTTCCTTTTCTTCTCCTTTTCCTCCTTCCTTCCTTCTTTCTTCCCTTCCTTCTTTCTCTTTCTTTCTCTTTTCCTTCCCTCTCCTCTATTTCTTTCCTTCCTTCTCTCCTCCTTCTTACTCTATTCTCTCCCTCCCTTCATCCCTTCTTTCTTCTCTTCTTTCCCCTTCTTTCTCTTTCTTTCTCTTTCCCCTTCCCTCTCCTCATACCTTTCCCCTTTCCCATTCCTCCCTCTCTTCCTTATTCCTTTTCTTTTCCTCCCTCCCTCCCTTTCCTTTCTCTTCTTTTCACTTAATTTCTTTTACTCTATTCTCTCCCTCCCTTCATCCCTTCTTTCTTCTCTTCTCCCTTCTTTCTCTTTCTTTCTCTTTCCCCTTCCCTCTCCTCATACCTTTCCCCTTTCCCATTCCTCCCTCTCTTTCTTATTCCTTTTCTTTTCCTCCCTCCCTCCCCCCCTCCCTCCCTTTCTTTGACTCACGCACAGACATACAGAGAGAGATAGTCTGAAGGTAAATTTATACACATTGCTTTTAATGCTTGTTTTGCATGGAACAAGGTTTTTATCCATTGAACTATAAGAAAGCAAAGATATTAATTGATTAAATATCCTTGTGGAAAAAAATGTTTTTTTTAAAATTTTTGATTTTCAAGGCTTAACTCATGTAGCAAAAGTGTGGCCTGTGGTCCAACATCTGGTCCCCAAAGCCTTTACTGGCTTTGACTATGCGAGTCTCTAATTCTGCTTATTCTTTCCACTCTTTTTTGCATTTAGGCTCTGCTTGTGCTCAAGACATCTCCACAGACAGACAGTGGCTGGTGACGTTCTTTGGGCCCCTCACAGAGTATGGCTCACACTCAGATTTCGCGGCCTTGAGGAGCAATTTCAGAGGGGTGAGAACTTCATGGGTCCTCTGCTCTCCAACGATTGACTCTTTCCCATCGTACTTTCCTTTTCCTCTTGCTCTCCAACGATTAGCCCATCCTACTTTCCTTTTCCTCCTTCTCCCACTTTCCTCCTTTTGTTCACAGCTGATTTTAATTTACTGTAAGCTGAGTTGAAGTGTAGAAGTAGCTTCCAATCTATTAATTCAGTATTGAAGAGTAGGAGTGGAATATTGCACTCTCCAAAAGGTTCAAGGAAAGCAAACTGCTGCAGAGAAAGACCTTGGAGTCAGGATTTTGAACAATCCTTGAGCTCTCTCTGGTTTCCAACTCTTCTTTTAGTCCTATTGTCTATATCAGACCTGGGCCAACTTTGGCCCTCCATGTGTTTTGGACTTCAACTCCCACAATTCCTAACAGCCGGTAGGCTGTTAGGAATTGTGGGAGTTGGAGTCCAAAACACCTGGAGGGCCAAGGTTTGCCCAAACCTGGTCTATATATTTCCCCATCTCTCCAACTCAATGTTTTGCACCATATTTTGAGCCAATTTCACGACCTAGTCTTGTTTTGTACTTATTTCCAAACTCTCCCCAGTGATTGTTAAAATTCATGTTTACTTTCTCAAACCATAAGTAACCATGCCATCCAAATCTTAATTCACAGTGTAACTGTCTGTCAATATCTGATTTTCTCCATTCTGTCAAACAGGTTGATTCTCTGGACCTCTTCTCTGCCCAGACCTTGGCTCAGGTGTCCACCCAAAGCCACACCATTTACAGCACCGCAGCCGTGGCAAATGTCCTCAAAGCCATCCGAAATAAGACAAACCCAGCCATGTTCCTCAGTGCTTACCTGGATGAATTCAATGACCAAGTGCTCAAGGTAAATGCCATTATGTTTGGATCAAGCAGTACATCCAGGTTGGATACAAAAAGGGAGAGGATCAACATCACTCTGGAAATGTGTCAGTGCTTCACATATGCACATATCTCCCTACATTAGCATCTGGACAATTTTGCTCAGTGCAAAGCAAACATATTCACAATGTAGGTCAATGGGGCTGCAGTGGTGCAGTGACTTAAACCACTAAGCTGCAGAACTTGCTGACCAGAAGGTCGGTAGGGTGGCCTTCTGCAGTTGGCATATGGTAATTTTGTCAGCGCCGATTGTGTTTAAGTGCAGGCCAAGCTCTTTAGGCACTGCACCCAGTGTGCTGATCACCACTGGGACCACCTTGACTGGCTTGTGCCAGAGTCTTTGCAGTTCGATCTTTAAATCCTCATATTGTGTCAGCTTTTCTTGTTATTTCTCTGCAATCCTGCTGTCACCTGGGATTATGACATCAACAATCCATACTTTGTTTTTTAACACGATTGTGAGGTCAGGAGTGTTGTGCTCCAAAACTCTGTCTGTCTGAATCCGGAAGTCCCAGAGGAGTTTGACGTGTTCATTCTCTGTAACTTTTTCCAGTTTGTGATCCCACCAGTTCTTTGTTGCAGGCAGATGGTCTTTGTGGCACAAGTTCCAATGAATCATCTGAGCAACGGTGTTATGCCTCTGTTTGTAGTCTGTCTGTGCGATCTTCTTGCAGCAGCTGAGGATGGGATCTATTGTTTCTATTATTATTATTATTATTATTATTATTATTATTATTATTATTATCATCTCCCAAAGAAGACTCAAAACGACTAGGAGATTCCATCTGAACATGAGGAAGAACTTCCTGACTGTGAGAGCCGTTCAGCAGTGGAACTCTCTGCCCCGGAGTGTGGTGGAGGCTCCTTCTTTGGAAGCTTTTAAACAGAGGCTGGATGGCCATCTGTCAGGGGTGATTTGAATGCAATATTCCTGCTTCTTGGCAGGGAGTTGGACTGGATGGCCCATGAGGTCTCTTCCAACTCTTTGATTCTATGATTCTATGATTCTATGACTAACACTAGAATCAAAAACATATGGGTTTTGTAGTGTTGCAGCTGGCTAATAATTTTGCAGTTATCATGTTGCTAGTTACCTTTCCAACTATTGGCTAGTTGCTTCTCCATGTTAAGAAACCCACAGTCAAATATATTTCCTTAGACATTAAAAATTCACAACATTTTGGGGTGCTGTGTGGTTTCCGGGCTGTATGGCCATGTTCCAGCAGCATACACAACCTGGAAACTACACAACACCCCAGGCCGTGAAAGCCTTCAACTTCCCAACATTTTATGAGGTTCATAACCTTAGATATCGCTTTTAACTCTGTAAGGTGTTGTTAACTATTTTATGGATCCCTTGGGTTGGTTCTGCTTCAGCCCTTGATCCCAACCCACACACAACCATCTTCTGGCATCTCTGCTTCTTCCTCCAGAGCCCTAATTTGCTGAGCAACACCCAAGTGCGTGACACCATGCTTCTGGCAGTGGGGGAAATCCTCTTCCCCCAAATTGCTGCAATTTCCTTGGAAGAGATGGAGACCTGGCTCCAGAAACTCAGCCTCCTGCTTCCAGGGATAAACGGAACCATGTTTGGGCTTCTTCCCCTTGGTATGCCCTGCCCGTATTACCAAAAAATGTAAGTAGCTGATAAATGTATATTTTCACTGTTTTAGAATGCCATTGTTTATTGTGCCTGGCAAACAGGATGGCCTCAGAAGTCTCTTCCAACAGAAGTCTCTTCCAACTACGGTGAGGTGGATCTGTAATTGGTTAAATGGATGAACCCAGAGGGTGCTCGCTAATGCTTCCTCTTTATCTTGGAAAGAAGTGACGAGCGGAGTGCCGCAATGTTGCGTCCTGGGCCCGGTCCTGTTCAACATCTTTATTAATGACTTAGATGAAGGGCTAGAAGGCAGGATCATCAAGTTTGCAGACGACACCAAATTGGGAGGGAGAGCCACTACTCCAGAGGACAGGAGCAGGATTCAAAACGATCTTGACAGATTAGAGAGATGATGGGCCAAAACAAACACAATGAAGTTCAACAGTGACAGATGCAAGGTACTCCACTTAGGCAGAAAAAATGAAATGCAAAGATACAGAATGGGGGATGCCTGGCTCGAGAGCAGTACGTGTGAAAAAGATCTTGGAGTCCTCGTGGACAACAAGTTAAACATGAGCCAACAATGTGATGTGGCGGCAAAAAAAGCCAATGGGATTTTGGCCTGCATCAATAGGAGCATAGTGTCCAGATCTAGGGAAGTAATGCTACCCCTCTATTCTGCTTTGGTTAGACCACATCTGGAATATTTTGTCCAATTCTGGGCACCACAATTCAAGAGAGATATTGACAAGCTGGAATGTGTCCAGAGGAGGGTGACTAAAATGATCAAGGGTCTGGAGAACAAGCCCTATGCGGAGCGGCTTAAGGAGCTGGGCATGTTTAGCCTGAAGAAGAGAAGGCTGAGAGGAGATATGATAGCCATGTATAAATATGTGAGAGGAAGCCACAGAGGAGGAGGGAGCAAGCTTGTTTTCTGCTGCCCTGGAGACTAGGACACAGCTTCAAACTACAGGAAAGGAGATTCCACCTGAACACGAGGCAGAACTTCCTGACTGTGAGAGCTGTTCAGCAGTGGAACTCTCTGCCGGGGAGTGTGGTGGAGTCTCCTCCTTTGGTGGCTTTTAAACACAGGCTGGATGGCCATCTGTAGAGGGTGCTTTGAATGCGATTTTCCTGCTTCTTGGCAGAATGGGGTTGGACTGGATGGCCCATGACGTCTCTTCCAACTCTTTGATTCTATGATTCTATTCTATGTTTGTGTCTCTTCAGCGTGAAAGCACTTGATGGGATGTATTCAACGCTGTCAGCCAAGAAGAAGCAGGATGTGTACGGGTTTCAGAAGGCTTACCTGGCTGCCCAGTTTGCTGACACAGGTGAGACAGGAATATCAGGGGTCTTGTGTAAAATCCAATTTAAACAGTTTCACCTGGGGGGTATGTCTACTTCGCACAATTAATGCAGTTTATTTTGTTTATGTATGTATTTATTTATTTACGACATTTATTGGACTGCTGATAGATGGGCTGAAGCATGTTTTTGTTGTGAAGAGACTCTGCTGCATTTTGCTTGATTCTTGGACACTTGCTATCCAGTTTGTTGCAGTTCAGGGAGGTCATGATTTGGAAACTATAAATCACTTCATATACTTCATGTACACAAACTGCATTCATTCCGCAGTGGAGATGCACTCCATGCTCTGTGTTTTGGGAAGCTTCACTAACTAGACTTGGAGGGCAACCAGATTTCAAAACTGAGGACAGCATTAAAAACATATGTGCGAAAACATACATTTTGAGCATCTCCATGTCTTTGCAGGGTCGGCATGCGATGGCGGGACATTCGGCATCCGAGACTGGCTGGCGAAGAATTTGGGGGAGTTTTGCTCCGTGGCAAAACTCAGCGAACTCCAAGCTTTTTACCCCGATTTAGATGGAGTAAGTTTTTCCAAGCATTGCTCTTGAGGGAACCCTTCCCTACACTTCATTCCTCAGAGTCCAGATTTCCTTCTTCCAAGGCCAATCAATCATAGAATCATAGAGTTGGAAGAGATGACATGAGCCATGTAGTCTACCCCCTGCCATGCAGGAAAAGCACAAAGTATCCTGACAGATGGGCATCTGTTTAAAAGTGTTCGAGGAAGGAGCTTCAACCAGACTCCAAGGCAAAGAGCTCAACTCCTGAACAGGTCTTCTGCTCCAATTCCTAGTTTCCAGGGTAGCAGAAAACAAGCCTTAGCCATCCTCCTTGTGGCATCCTTTCACATATTTATACAGGGCTCTCATGTCTCTTCTCAATCACTCTTCTCAAACATCATCTGATTCAATAGTTTTTTTCAATTTTGGCACAATTTGCTTTGCAATCCGGAGAGATCCCATTGTTCTTTGTCAAATCTGAATTGCCAAAGGGAGAAGTAAAACCTGACCTTACAAAATGTTTCAGGGTTGCATTACTGTAGGATAGCCAAGACAGCTGGGATTTGTAGTCCTACAAGAAACGGAGAGCCCAGTTTCACCACTCTTTGTACTTTGGTGGTTCAGCTTTTCCTCTTTGATCCCATGACTCTTTTGTGTGGATCTGCTTCTGGTTTGAAGAGCATCTGATACGTTCAGCACCTTGGAGAGTTCATTTAAAGTTTCTATGGGTGCATCTGCATTGAATGGAGTTTGAGCCCACTTGAAACTACCTTGGCTCACTGTTATGGGATCCTAGTATCTGTACTTTGGAGTGCTCCGGCGAGAAGGCAAAGGCCCTTGTGAAACGGCAACTCCCAGGATTCCATAGCATGGAGCCATAGCAATGAAAGTGGAGGTCAAAACTGCACCACTTTTAGACGCACCCTATAAGGGCGTTCCAATAACAAAAAATGTGTGGCTTCTTCCGAACAGAGTTTGGCTCTGCAGTCCACAGAATCCCCATCCCAGTGGGAGAATCCCCAGTCCTGGGGGATTCTGGGAGCTGTAATCTGTAAACACGTCCATACTTTTTGAAGCATGTTCTTGTAGCTGTCTATAAAAGGGGGTTCTCCATGTGCAGACGTGAAAGTATCAAGGGGTGCATCTACACTGTAGAATGAATGCAGTATGACACCATTTGGACATGGCTCAATGATCTGGAATCATGGGAACTGTAGTTTTGCAAGACCTTTAGCCTTCTCTGCCAAAATGTGCCACCACCTCCCAAAACTACAACTCCCATCGTTCCATATTATAGAACCATGTCAGTTAAAGTGGTGTCGAACTGCATTCGTTCTATAGTGTAGATTTACAAGCAGGAAAAGATGACATTTCCCTTCTTTTCCTTTTGCATCTTTGCAATATGTTAAGTATTTATTTTCCTTTGGAGTTTCCTTGTCCTTGCTTGCTTTAGAAAATAAATTGCAACACAAATTCAATCTGATCTGTGGCCAAATCTCTGACCAATCTCTCACCTTTAGTTGAATCAGTAGCCAGTTTCCTTTCCTGGAGGTTGTGTTTGTAACTTGGCGTTTATTTTTTAACAAAGTGATTAAATGGAGAAGGAATATAATGGGAACGTGCATTTGTTTCTAAAGCAAACACAGTATAACAACAACAACAACAACAAACACGAATTCTGCCAACTTTAATGTTTTGAATTAAGAAGATTGTTGTGCTTAGCGATGCAAATACCTCCTGAAATGAATCCGATCTTCCTGCATTGTGTAAACATATCTTCTACTATTCTGTGTTTCAATAGTTGGACTCTGTGATTGTAATCATGAATAAAAAAATAACCTGAATTGAGATTTTTCATGGTGGCGTTTTCTTTAAAAACACATGCACAGTTAGTTGCACAAACAAACCTAAAATAATACTGTTGCTACTGGTTGAACTAAACTGTTAAGCAGACCCGAGCAAAACAAAAGCAGAACAGAACAAAATATAGGGCAGTGTATCTCAACCTGGGGGTTGGGACCCCTAGGGGGGTCGCAAGGGCTGACAGAGGGGTCGCCAAAGACCATCAGAAAACAGTATTTTCTATTAGTCATGGGAGTCTTGTGTGAGAAGTTTGGCCCAATTCTGTCATTGGTGGGAATTCAGAATGCTCTTTGATTGCAGGTGAACTATGCATCCAACAACTACAACTCCCAAATGTCAATGTCTATTTTCCCCAAACTCCACCAGTGTTCACATTTGGGAATATTGAATATTTATGCCAAGTTTGGTCCAGATCCATCATTGTTTGAGTCCACAGTGCTCTCTGGATGTAGGTGAACTACAACTCCAAAACTCAAGGTCACTGCCCACCAAATCCTTCCAGTATTTTCTGTTGGTCATGGGAGTTGAATATTCATGAGTTGGTCCAGATCCATCATTGTTTGAGTCCACAGTGTTCTCTGGATGTAAGTGAACTACAACTCCAAAACTCAAGGTCACTGCCCACCAAATCCTTCCAGTATTTTTTGTTGGTCATGAGAGTTCTGTGTACCAAGTTTGGCTCAATTCCATCATTGGTGGAGTTGAGAATGCTCTTTGATTGTAGGTGAACTATAAATCCCAACAACTACAACTCCCAAATGTCAAGATCTATATTCCCCAAACTCCACCAGTGTTCACATTTGGGCATATTGAATATTCATGCCAAGTTAGGTCCAGATCCATCAGTGTTTGAGTCCGCAGTGCTCTCTGGATGTAAGTGAACTACAACTCCAAAACTCAAGGTCACTGCCCACCAAATCTTTCCAATATTTTCTGTTGGACATGGGAGTTCTGTGTGCCAAGTTTGGCTCAATTCCATCATTGGCGGAGTTCAGAATGCTATTTGATTGTAGGTTAACTATAAATCCTAGCAACTACAAATCCCAAATGACAAAATCAACCCCTCCAACCCCGCCAGTAGTCAAATTTGGGCGTATTGGGTATATGTGCCAAGTTAAGTCCAGTGAATGAGAATACATCCTGCATCTCAGATGTTTACATTACAAGATTCATAACAATAGCAAAATTATGAAGTAGCAATGAAAATAATTGGATGGCTGGGGGTCACCACAACATGGGGAACTGTAATAAGGGGTCACGGCATTAGGAAGGTTGAGAAACACTGATATAGGGTTTTCTTTAACACACACTTGATCCTACTACAACAGTTTATTCCTCCCCTGCTATGAACTCCTCTGTATCATTTTGTCCACATTTTGGGAATTGAGATCGCGGTCTGTATTGAGTAAACTGTACAGATACTTAACTACATAGCAGAGGGTCTAACAAAACCTCTTAGTGAATTGCAATGGAGTGCATCAGAGTATCCCAGTTGGCACTGGGCATTAAAGAAGGGCATCAGCACCTCGTAACCACTGTCCAAATGGGCACCAGGAGCTCCTAATTTGCATTGACATCAATTACTGAACACAGAGTTACCAAGCTGCTCAATTGTATTTCCTACGGACACATGTCCACTTACATAGACGAGAATTTCATATAAAATCCCAGTATACATGCCTACTGGGTCTGCCAGAATTTGGTGATTTTCCTGTTACGGGATCTTCCTCTTTGCTAAAATAAATCCTATTCCTGGAGGGTTGGCTTTGGTTGCATCAGAAGGGAGAGAGGAAGAAATAGCCATTGGTGGGGAATGCTAGGAATTGCTGTGCTAGGAACTGCAGTCCGACAGCATCTAGGAGCTGGAGGAGTCCCCTATTTAAGTAATCTGGATGAGTGGCATGTGGGCCTTCTGAAGCAGCTGTTATATAAATATTCTGCCCCAGTTACTGGATCAGATGGGTCCTTTTGTACCAGGAATAGGGAGTAGGATTCTGGGAGCTGTAGTTTTATAATGTCTTGAGCCTTCTCTGCCAAGGGGTGCTCTCCAAACTACAACCCCCAGGATTCCATAACATTGAGCCAGGGCAGAGAAAGCAGATTCACCCAAAGAGGTCCCTGAATTATGAATACCAGCTTTGAGTTTTATGTGTGGAGAGAAAAAGGTGGTGTATACATAAACATAATTATAAATAATAATAATTCGACTTACATAAGACTCTTAGTTATTAATGGGGGTGAGACAACAGGGAGAGAACTTAACCCTTTGGAAGGGAAATTCAACACCAAAAGAGTTATTGTGGGGAAAAGGGGTCTCCACTGAAGCTGTATCATCAATCCTTGTTTCTACAATAAGCCAATTTTTTCAAAATCCAAAGATCAGAAAGTGAGGTGAATTATTTTGCATAGGGGCACAGTGAGGAAAACAAACACCACAGGAGTATTAACTCTTCCCTCTGTGAACCAAAGCGCGCGCGCACACACACACACACACACACAGGTAGTTACACTCAAAATGTATCTGTCCTGACTTACATACAAATTCAACTTAAGAACAAGCCTTGATAACCTATCTTGTTCAGAACCTGGTGACTGCCTGTACACAAAAATGAGAATACCATCTTCCAGGAAATTGGTGACTTCTGTGTTTGTTGCTCAGCCACCATTTCTGATCATGGATCAGAGACAACATATATATATTTTCCCTTCCTCAGGCCCTTTTCCAATCATATGGGATGGAGAGGAATCCTGTTATCTCTGAGCAAAAATAAGAAATCTAGAATTGAGCCTATCACCATCACTTTGCTTTTCCCAATGGATTCCACTTTTGTCTCTGATCAGAGAGGGAAGAGTACCTAAGGGATGAAGCTTTGGGTGAACAAATGGAACTTTTTTGGGGGGGGGGGGGGATGTTCTTGAACCTTTTTGGGGTCACATTTCTATCAGTACTATTTACTGGCCTACTTATCTCTTATCATCCAATTAACTGACTTCAGACAGTTGTTTCTGCTTCGGGAGCGGCTCTTTTCTTTATTTACATTTCATTCATTGCAATGACACTTACTCCTTAGCACAATCAGATGCAAGGAAGAAGAGCAAAGAGAAAGAAACAAATGGCTTCTGCTATATTTATATCCCACTGTTATCAGCTCATTAATTCAGTGTCCAGCCTCCTAGTCTATTGCAGCATTTTCCTTATCTGTTCCACACATGCTTCATTCATAATGTTCCACAAATTAATTCTTCCACAGCTAGCAGCATGGACATTCTAAACTTGTACAATATATATATATTGACATCACACTGATAATTTCCTCTCCATTACCTTATTTATTTATTTATTTATTTATTTACAGTATTTATATTCCGCCCTTCTCACAGGATGGATTACAATATACATAAACATAGCTAACATTCAATGCCATAGACACAAAACATATATAGACAGACACAGAGGCAATTTAACTTTCCAACTTTTCTTGAGGGTATTCTGGCCACCAGGGGAGCTGTCCCTTCACCAACCATTTGTGACACTGATGAAGTACTTCCTCATTCTTTGCATGCTTGCTGGAGATTTTTATGGCCTCGTAAATTAGTTAAAATTGCCTCCCCGCATAAGCGGTACCTAAATTTCCTACTTGAGAGATACAACTGTCTTTCGGGCTGCAAAGGTCGACAGCAAGCTACACAAATTGGTCGGAAGTGCACTCTGACCCGGGCTGGCTGAGAACTCATGACCTTTTGGTCAGTAGTGATCTTAATACAGCTGACTCCCAGCCAGTTGCTCCACAGTCCTGGTGCTTTCACTTATATGTATCACTTGATGTTGAATCTCCATCTAATGACGACACATACATGATCCAGTTCTGGCAATCATTGGAAGATATTATCCTGCAAAGAGGGATTTTCAAGGACTCAGTTGCAAAATCCAGAGAGAAAGAAAAATAGTTCTTTCCAATTATTTTTCAGGTGGAGAACCTGGTTGGCCAGAGTCCAACACAAGCCGCTGACCTGACCATTGTGGCCCAGATGTTGCACAATTCCACACTTGCCAACCTGGTGGTTGAGCAAGTCAAGGATTTCCCAGGCTATGCCTTTCTCTACAGCTATTTGTCCAGGCTCAGAGGCCATGACTGCCAGGTAGGTTCAGATTGTGAAACTTTGGATCAAGTTTGGTCCATGGATCTCAATTTTTGGAGGTAGCTGAATCCCATGGAGAAACCCAAAACCCAATCAGAAAAACTGAAAAGTTATAGGGAAAAAGCATGATGTAGTGGTTCAAGCATTGGATCTGGACTGTATCTGAACTATCAGATTGATACTACTTTAACTTCTATGGCTCAATGCTATGGAGTCTTGGGAAATATAGTTCAGGATTCCATAGCATTGAGGCGTGGTAGTTAGTGTAGTGTCAAACTTCATACATTCTACAGTGCAGATATACCTAGAATGTTTTATATCCATGGAGTTATGCCTTGGTTGCACTACTGTCTAGTTAAGAGCATTTCAATGACGCATAACTGAATTGGTGCTCAAATGTGCAAATGACTGCAGCCATAGCACCAGCTTTGCAACCTTGAAGGTATGGCGATTCATTCAGGGTTGCAAAAACTGGAGCCATGGCTTCAGTAATTTGCACATTTGAGTACCAATTTAGTTGTGCATCATATATGTCAGTGACATATGGGTCATTGAAAGCCACTGTTTTGCAAAACCAAACATGGGCTTAGAAAACCACTTCCTGTTAGGTTTTTTTGGGGGTAGTATTTGTATCCATTTGTGTGGCTCCCAGAAACATAAGATGCAATGCAGTTGCCCACTGAGTATTCCTCTTGCATTCATTTCCATCCTTGTGCCTTCCTTTCAGAGCACTTTGCCTGCAGAAATCCTGTCTTCCTGCAACAGACCTTCTCCCTTGGCCACCTTGGCCATCCAAACTCAGAAAGTGCTCTTGTGCAATGCACTTTTCTTCCTCGAGAAAGAAGGAAAGTCTATGAACTCCACTCAGTGGACTGACATCTACCAACTTCTGCTGTCCAGCTTCTTGCCAGCCTTTGCCATGTCTCCTCATTCTAAGGAAACATGCAAAATCTTCCATGACACGTAAGCCAAGCTATACGTAAGAGGGAGGGAAGGAGGATAGAAGAAGTGAAAAGGTGATTAAAATACCTCCTTGAGGGCATTTTGGTGGGTGCTAGAGGGTCACATCCAGGCCAGCTTTGCACTTTTACTGGGGTTAGAGCAAGAATGAGCTAACTTTGAACCTCCAGGTGTTTTGGTCTTCAACTCCCAGAAATCCCAGCCTGCTTACCAGCTGTTAGGAATTGTGGGAGTTGAAGTCCAAGACACCTGGAGGTCCGAAGTTTGCTCATGCCTGGGTTAGAGCCCAAAGAAAATGAAAATATGCTTTCCAAAACTTCTAGGAATTTCTAGGTCTTCCGTCATGATGCCATCTATGGTCAGTTTCTGCTGGAAGCTAGCCACAGAAATACATTGGAAAATGCAGATTCCTGGGGAGGTATTTTCTCTAGGAATCTGTAGGTTCTCCAGGAAATATGGAAGAGATATCCTTGAATATCCTTAACAGTTTTAGTTATTTGTTTCTTTGCATATTTTTACTTTCTTGGGCTGTCCTGTGTCCCTAACCCTAGTAGATGTGAAGGGCTGACAGTAATGTAGTTGCTATCGTCTGCCCTTTCCTGTATTCATGTGAAGTTTGGAAACATATCCCACATGGATATGGGGATCCTGCTGCAGTTGGCATTACATTAACTCAGCATAAGGGAATAGTAAAGCCAGGATGAATCTTTCCCTTCCTAGTCGGCTCAGGGAAAAGTATACTACAGCCTCTCCAAGGATGATTCTACACTGTTGAATGGATGCATGACACCTGTTTGACTGCCCTGACTTAGTGCTATGGAATCTGAGCAAGCAGGCCCGTAGCCAGGATTTCGATTCGGGGGGGGGGGGCGGTGGTTTTTTTCAGGGGGTTTTGGGTGGGGGGTGGGGTGGGTGGTGGGTGTGTGAGTTGATGTGAAAGAGGCGTCTACCCCACTCAATAATTTTTATCATAAAAACAACTCAATCCAAGTTATAATAAATTAAAGTATCAGAAACAAACAAACACATTTGGAAGAGAGAAACATAAACAGTTTAAAACCAGAAGTCTGTCCTAAAGCCCATCAATCTGGCAGGTTAGGTGCCTGTCAATATAATCTTAGGGATTAATTAAGTATATGGCTGAAGCCCCCCAAGCCCCCCCCCCCCCCCCCCCGGCTACATGCCTGTGAGCAAGGCTGAATACATTGTAAAACTACAGCTCCCAAGACTTCGTAGCATTGAGCCATGACAGTTAAAGTGGTGTCAAGCTGCATTAATTCAACAGTGCAGATCGCACATGGGCAAACTTGGGTCCTCCAAGTGTTTTGGACTTCAACTCCCACAATTCCATATAGTCTCAGGCCCTAGGCCCTTTCATCTCTCTCTCCCCCCAACAGCCGCTTAAGCTTTTCCCCCTCAGCTGCTTGAGGGGGAAAAGGAAAGGGCCTGAGGTTGTTGGGAATTGTGGGAACTGAAGTCCAAAACACCTGGAGGGAGGGCCCAAATTTGCCCATGCCTGGTATAGATGCACACCAAACCTCCAGTTTCTCTCCTCCCCACCAATATTGACCATATATTGTCTGTGCTTGGATGTTACCCAGTTTGCATTTGTGAAATGTCAGAGACATGCTTTTTAATACAAAACTTCAGTTAAGATCCTGTGAGAAAGGATATTTGGCTGATGCTCCAATTCTCTCTTTATTTCAATCCCAGAATGAATGAAATTGCAGTGCTTCACCCCATTCTTCATCAGAGGCAGGAAGAACTTGCTGAGGTCCAAACACTTTGTACCCGGAGTGCCCAGCAACCTAAACTCACAGGTAGAGCCCAATAACTTGTAGTCTATTGCAATGAATGCATTTGAAAATAAATCAAAATGAGATATTCTTATAGAGAAAGTGGGCAGGAAACTACAGATCTCTAGGAGCAGCAGAGTTATAAAGGAGACCAATTGCAGCAAAGCGAGAGATGAAGAGAGGCTGAGTTTAAACAACAAGCAGTACAGCCCCTAATTGGGATGGGTAAGGTCTCAGGCATTGCAATGATACACGAAACAATGAAAAATGGCAAACCTTCTAGCCCAAGAATACCATAGGGTTATGCTGCGGTACCTAGAAAATGTCTATAGCGGGCATACTTTGTCAGAAGTGGATAAATAAAAACACAGGTATGGGTCTTATGGGTGCAGGGGTTGTACAGTAGAGTCTCGCTTATCCGACATAAATGGACAGGCAGGACATTGGATAAATGAAAATGTTGGATAATACAGAGGCTTCTGGCAGTTGAAGTCCATATCCCTATCCTGGCAGAGATCAGTGGTGAGTGTGTTCTCCTTCTGTTTGGTTTTCCAGACACAAGGAGAGAACTCAGTCACCACTGATGGGGAAAAAGGCAGGATAGAAATGTCGTAAATAAATAAATAAACTCACTCATCACTGAGGGGGGAAAAGCAGCAAACAAGTAATTGTAATGAAAAGGTAGGAGAGGCAGAACCATTATGCTCTGGCTCCTCCTTCGGAATCTGCACAGTGGTATTGCCCAAAATGGCGAAAGAAGGAAACTAAAAACATGGCCTCTAAAAGGGAAATGCAGGAGGAAAATGGGGGGCGGGGGCATTGGATAAGAGCGTCGGATAACACGGAAGTTGGATAAGCGATGGTTGGATAATGTATTGTCAAAGGCTTTCATGGCCAGAATCACAGGTTGTAGATTTTTTGGGCTGTATGGCTATGTTCTACAACATAGCCATACAGCCTGAAAAACCTACAACAACCTGAAGGTTGGATAAGTGAGACTCTACTGTACTATATTTTGAGGGGGAGATAGTTATGTTCTTTTTTCCAGGCAGGAAGGAGTTTTTGTCCAAAGACTGACGTTTACTCATTTATTAAGGTAGACATTAGTGTCTGCATCTTAGCAAACTCTTTCCTCTCCATTCTCATTGTCAGCGGCAACTCGGATCCCAAGAACCATCAAATGCACCCCAGGAAATGCTTCATGCACCTTCCATGGCAGTTCCATGGATGACATTCTCACAGGGCCCACACCACATCCCTCTGGAGGCATTGCTACTCAAATCCTTGGCGATCATCCTGAGAAAGCTCAAGGCGTCACTGAAGATCCAGGAAATCCAAGAGACTTCTTTAGATGTTCTTCAACCCACATGGCAGGAGATGTAGACGGTGTCAAAGGCAATGTTCTTGGAGGTGTGACAACTCGCCTCCCAGGGGGTGTAGCACTCACAGGGAACAGTCCTGGGAAGGCCACAAATATCCCTGCAGGTGATGCAACCCAAATGCCAAGAGGCCCTATCACTATTGCATCTGGGGCAACAGAAAGCATCCAAAAAAACCACACCATCGCTCATGTTTCTGGTATTGGCAACGGCCACAAAGGAAGTCATGCTATAGGTGCCACAAGCCACGTCTCAGGTGTTCCACCCATTGATACCCCGATACATCTACCTGGGTACACCATGGGCAACTTTGTCACAAGGAGAGATACCGGCATGATCCTCCATGGTGCCATTGGTTCAAAGCCCAATGCCACACTGACCCCTCAAGGTGTCACTGGCTTAATTCCTGAAGGTGACAAGGGACACATTCATAGCACAACCACTGCGGATATCATGGGCCACATCCCTGAAAGTGACCCCAGCTATAGCTCTAAAAAACCAATTGGCCATGTTGCCCAAAATGCAACAACTCACAGTCCTGGAAGTGGTATAGAAAGCGATGTTTCTGACGGTTCTGATGTTCACATCTATACAGGTGCAAGCCATGAATTTCCTCGTATAACAGCAAATAGTGCTCTGGATACAAACACAACAGACATCCCTGTAAATGCCAGTATTTATATCCCCGGAGCAGCCTTGACCAATGCAAGATACAACACATTCCTGGTATTCTGTGGCACTCTCCTCTCTGGGCTCCTTGTGATGCTCATGCTATAATTGGCTTCATTTTTTTTGGCAGAAGTACCTTAATAAAACACCATAAAGAACTGCATTGTGTATTTGTGTTTCCAAAGCAATGACACACATCTGTAAACATTTGAATAGTCCCATCCTGAGTGTGTGGAAGTAGGCCAAGGGTGTATCTACACTGTAAAATGGACAGTTTGGCACCACGTTAACTACCATTGCTCAATACTATGGAACCCCTGTATTTGGAGCTTTACAAGATCTTTAGTTCTCTGCCAAAGGGTCCTGGTGCTTGATCAAACTACAACATAGCACTGGGCTATGGCTGTTAAGGTGGTGTCAAACTGCATTCAATCTAAAGTGCAGGTGCATCCCATGTCTTATCCCCAACCAAGGATATTGCATCTCTCAGAAGACAAGCCAAAGACCCTCAAAAGGTGTGAATTTCAAAAGACCTAGAAACATTCTCTGACAAAGTGCCTCACCAAACTACAACTTCCAGGGTTGCACAGCATTCCCCTTTCCTGTAGAAAAGTTTCCTTCCTACTCACACATAGCTGGCTACACACCGCTGGCCTTATGCATTGGGCCACATAGGCCAAATATAAGAGGCTGAGTTGGGAAACCACAGATGCCAAGGGTCTGCATCCAACCACTGTCCACTCTGCCATTCAAGCAAATGATAGTAGTAAGAATAATACAAATAAAAATGTAAATGTTTGGGTTGTTGTAGGTTTTCCAGGCTATATGGCCATGATCTAGAGGCTTTCTCTCCTGACGTTTCACCTGCATCTATGGCAAGCATCCTCACTAACCTACAACAACCCAGTGATTCTGGCCATGAAAGCCTTTGACAATGTAAATGTTTGTTTGTTTGTGAATTACCTCAAAACTCCCAAAATACTTCACCGATTGCTTCCAAATTTGGACACAACGTAGCATTCCAACAGGTGAATGTTATTATGCATTTACTTATCTACTATTATATAGATGTCACACCTGTGACAGATTAAAACATTCTTGGCATCAAAAACAGTGCCATCTGCTGGATGCCCAAGCAATACATCGAAAAGTGACCCTGTCAGAGCCAAAGCCTCCATTAGGGATCCTCGGCCTGGTAGCCTCCCCCCCCCCACACCAAGCCTACCTGCCTGCCTCCCTGTGGAGAAGAACTGGGAGAAGAAGAGTGAGGAAAGGGCAGGGGGGCAGGTAGGGAAATCCAGGCCAGGGGGAGGGGCGGGACATGAGCCCACAGGAAGGAAGGAAGCAGGCAAGGAGGTAGGCCCAACTCAAGCCCCGGGCTCCTATAATCTCACACCTCGCCCTGCATTGCCTGGCACTACCTCACACCCATGCCTCCAGGAAGACTGGAAGCTCAGAAGGAAGGAAGGATTGAATGGTAAGAAGGGAGAGATAGATAGAAGGGAAGGAAAAGAAACACACTGATCACTATTATATAGAGGAGTGTCATTGTTATTATTATCATTATTATATACACCAGTATGATAATCATATAGGCCAGTATGATTATTATTTACGCCATTATTGTTGTTATTATTATTATTTCACAAACAATGGAACAACAAAAATATTGTATACCCACAAGCATTATGAAATTACATATATTAGAAACCAGCTTTTTCTTTCTTTCATTCCAGTCAATTTTTCTGTCAACTGCTTCAGGGTTCTAGTTCCTTGTGTCCTGGTTAACTGAAAGTCTACTCTATGTGTCAAGTCTACTCTGTCTATGTGTCTATCTATCTATCTGAGGCAGACACATTCACAGATTGGTTTCTATAGGAATAAGATGGGACAATTGATTGCCAACTCCACTGGATAATCTATCATTTAAGAAAAATGTTGTCATATATTTTACAAGAGAGCAAATTGCTCCTGGGTAGGTATCTCATGTGGGGAGATGTCAACTACTGTCAAGATGGAGTTGATCAGGCTCACTAAAATGGATTAGCATACTTTTAACCAACAAATGTAAATGTCCTATCTGTCTAAAATTCCTTCCACATTCCATACACTCATGTGATTCCTCCCCTTGGGGACTCTTTGATTGTAATCCAGGTGTCTCCTTTAAGGGAAGGTTTTGAAACACTGTCAGGAGATTGAACCTGGGTATCAAGGGGAGAAGGTGTCAGGAGTTTGGAGTGGTGTAAAGGGCTAGTGAGAAAAGCCTGAGATTGGTCTGTTGGCTAGCAGACTTAGCTAGTGGAAAGAATTCTATAGCTATTATGGAAATAGCTGGTAGAGGAGGGAAGAGATAGATCCAGGATAGGACTATCTGTGTTGGTGTAGAAGTACTTTCAGAGAGCACCAGGCATTCCAGAGCCATCTGGAATTTGATCATCCTCCTTTTCTACTTCCTTCTACGTTCCTCGATATTATTGCTTTTTCTAGTGTGCCCTGTCTTCTGATATGACCACGTTCTGGTCCTCAAGTTGTTAAGGACTCCTTGAAGTCAGAAGAGCAGAGTTGTGCGCAGAATTAGTTTCTGCTGTTTTTTTTTCATTGATTTTTGGGAGCACAGAATGAGAAGCCCCATCCTCACATGAAAATCAGCACAACATATTTCCCCTGAATACACAACCCTATTGAGGAGGTTAAACTGGATGGCACTTGTGATTTCTTCCAACTCTGATTTTATGATTCAGCCATCTTGGCCAATTGTCAAAGAATCTGGGAGATGAAGTCCAAAACTTTGAGAAAATTAGAGTTTGGGAACTACTGCTTTAGTGTCAGGAATCAATTTCTGAAGTCCCAAGGACATCATTAGTTTTCTCTCTGACATCCAGATGGCACTGGAGACCACATTATGGAACTTGTGAAGCAATTAGCTCTCATAAGGAAACTGAGTAGAGGGAGAAATGCGTGGGGAAGGGTATATAAAAGGAAGTAGTGGTGGGAAAACGCCAGTAGCATCTCTCTTTTCTGTAGAGATAAAAGCAAGACAGCCAATTCCATTCAAACTTGCTTGTGAGTGGTTAACTTTTTGCTATTTCCGAAGATGGTTCGGAAACTACAGCTGGTGCAAAGGTCGGTGTACGGCAGGGCTGTCTACTCACCCGACCTATTCAACTTGTATGCAGAACACATCATGCGACGTGCAGGGCTTGACGAATGCAAGACTGGGGTAAAAACTGCTGGAAGAAACATGAACACCCTTAGATATGCTGATGCTACCACTTGGATGGCCAAAAGTGAGGAGGAGCTGATTTATATAATTTGTATAATAAATTAACCCTGTAAGTTAATTTAACCCTGTAAGTTAATCAAGGTGAAAGAAGAAAGCTAAACATAAAAAACCCAAGATTATGGTAACAAGAATGATTGATAACTGGCAAATAGTGGGAGGAAACATGGAAGCCGTGACAGACTTTGTATTTCTAGGTGCAAAGATTACTGCAGATGCAGACTGTGGCCAGGAAATCAGAAAATGCTTTTACTTCTTGGGAGGAGAGCGATGACCAATCTTGATAATATAGTGAAGAGTAGAGACATCACACTGGTAACGAAGATCCACATAGTTAAAGCAATGGTATTCCCTGTGGTAACCTATGGATGTGAGAAATGGACCATAGGGAAGGCTGAGCGAAGGAAGATGAATGCTTTTGAACTGTGGTGTTGGAGGAAAGTGCTGAGAATGCCTTGGACTGCGAGAAGATCCAACCAGTCCATACTTCAGGAAACAAAACCCGACTGCTCATTCGAGGGAAGGATAGTAGAGGCAAAGATGAAGTATTTTGGCCACATAATGAGAAGACAGGAAAGCTTAGAGAAGACAATGATGCTGGGAAAAATGGATGGAAAAAGGAAGAGGGGCCGACGAAGGGCAAGATGGATGGATGGCGTCCTTGAAGTGACTGGCTTGACCTTGAGGGAGTTGGGGGTTGTGATGGCCGACAGGGAGCTCTGGCGTGGGCTGGTTCATGAGGTCACGAAGAGTCCGAAGCGACTGAACAAATAAACAACAAAATTATACTATCACTGAACTTTTTACATTCTGTCTAGCCAATCCAAGACATTATTTACAGCCCATTTAGCCAACTAAAGGTCTTTTGGCAGTCTATACATTCATATGGTTTTCCACCTTGTGAGTTTTTTGATGCGAGTATAGATTTCCACGCCGACCGAAACTCTTTCCACATTCTGTACATGTATGTGGTTTTTCCCCAGTATGAATTTTTTGATGGGCATGTAAATTCCCACGCCGGCTAAAGCTCTTCCCGCATTCCATGCATTTGTATGGTTTCTCCCCTGTGTGAGTCCTTTGATGTGAATGTAGATTCTCACGCCGGCTAAAGCACTTTCCACATTCGAGGCATTTAAATGGTTTTTCCCCTGTGTGAGTTCTTTGATGTAACTGTAGATTTTCACGGCGACTAAAACTCTTCCCGCATTCTGCACATTTATAGGGTTTTTCTCCTGTGTGAGTCCTTTGATGCAAATGCAGATTTTCACGCCGACCAAAGTTCTTTCCGCACACCGTGCATTTATAGGGTTTCTCCCCTGTGTGTGTTCGTTCATGCGACTGTAGATATACGTTGTTACTAAAGCTCTTTCCACATTTCATGCATTTGTAAGGTTTCTCCCCTGTGTGGGTTCTTTCATGCTTAATACACGCCCCACCATCAACAAAACTCTTCCCGCATTCGGTGCACTGGTACGGCTTCTCCCCTGTATGCGTTCTCTTATGCAGAGTGAGGGCATAATTTCTAAGGAAGCTCTTTCCACACTCCGTGCATTTATATGCTCTCTCTCCTTCATGGGTTCGCTGATGTTTCGTATATCCCCCATTATCGCTGAAGCTCTTTCCACATTGCATGCACTGATATCGCTTCTCTCCAGTGTGCGTTCTCTGGTGTATAGTGAGGGCTGATCTTGCAACGAAGCTCTTTCCACATTCCACGCACGTATATGGTTTCTCCCCTGTGTGCGTTCTTTTATGTAACGTAAGGGCATTGCTCAAACTGAAACTCTTTCCACAATCCGTACATGCGTATGGTTTCTCCCCCGTGTGAATCCTTTGATGCTTCCTACGTGCTCCACTAGTATTGAAGCTCATTCCGCACTGCAAGCACGGATACGGTTTTTCCCCTGTGTGCGTTCTCTGATGTATTGTCAGAGCAGACCTTGCAATGAAATTCTTTCCGCATTCTGCACACGTGTAGGGTTTCTCCCCTGTGTGGGTCCTTTTGTGTAAAGTAAAGGTACTGCTCAAACTGAAGCCCTTTCCACATTCCTCACACTTATATGGTTTCTCCCCAGTATGAATTCTTTGATGTTTCACGCACGCCCCGCTAGTGTTGAAGCTTTTCCCACAATGTGTGCATGGATATGGCTTCTCCCCTGTGTGGAGTCGCCCATGAATCTTCAACTGCCATTTATATTTCATTATTTTCCCACAGACAGAACACTTTTGCCTTCCGTTTCCTTTGCAATTTCTCTGGCGTCTCCTGAACTTGCAAAGATCAGCACCCAGAGAAGCAGAGGGTTCCTTCTTTTCTTTCTTTGGCAGGTTTCTATGGTGCCTCTTTGCTCCCTTTTGATTTCCCAAAGTCTCTCGTCCTGCTTCCTGCTTGATTGTTTGTGATGAAGCCATAGGTACTTCTTTATATCCCTCATCATCTCGCTGGTTGCCTGACAGAAAAGGAAAACAGTATCCTATGAGTAATTCAGTCCCATTTAACAAAGACACAATAACAAATAACCGGGATTGTGGCGCAGCTGGCTGAGTGTCAGCTGCATTAAGATCACTCCGACCAAAAAGGTCATGAGTTCGAAGCCAGCCCGGGTTGGAGTGGGTTTCCAACCAATTGTGTGTAGCCTGTTGTCGACCTTTGCAACCCGAAAGACAGTTGCATCTGTCAAGTAGGAAAATAAGGTACCACCTTAAAGTGTGGGGAGGCTAAATTAACTGATTTATGAGGCCATAAAGAAAACTCCAGCAAAGCATTCCAGCGGGGAAGCATGCGGGGAATGCGGAAGTGCTTCATCAGTGTCGCAGATGGACGATGAAAGCGACAGCTCCCTGGCGGCCAGAAAAAGTTAAATAGCCTCTGTGTATGTCTGTATATGTTGTATGTCAAAAATTGGCATTGAATGTTTGCCATATATGTGTACACTGTAATCCGTCCTGAGTCCCCTGCGGGGTGAGAAGGGCGGAATATAAAAGCTGTAAATAAATAAATAATAAAATTTGCACAATTGCTAAAGGAAAAAGAGAAAACGTTACTCTTTTCAGCTGCGTCAAAACATAAACTTGCAGTGTTACATTAAATACAGATCTTAAGGTTGGGAAGTAGCAGCCAATAGTGAAAGGACCAAGGTAGAGACATCTTCAGCCCATCCCTTTTTTGGGTATCAGCCAGCACGTCAACGACTTAAATCAAGAAATAGTTTTCTAAGATCTACAGACTCGCTGGAACACCTCAGCAAGCGAGAGTCCAAAAGTGGCAGGCTCAAACCCAGAACCTCAACCAATGGCTGATACCAAATGAGAGACTCCCTCCTGGGCACACAGAGGACTGGGCAACTTGGAAGGCGCTGAACAGGCTGCACAAGATGCAGAGCCAACCTTCAGAAATGCCAAAGTGGAATCCACGACATGCGAGTGTGGAGGAGAGCAAACCACTGACCACCTGCTGCAATGCACCCTGAGCCCTGCCACATGCACAATGGAGGACCTTCTTGCAGCAACACCAGAAGCACTCCAAGTGGCCAGATACTGGTCAAAGGACATTTAATCAACTACCAAGCTTGCAAACTTTGTGGTTTGTTTGTTTGTTAAAAAAAATGCAATACAACTGTTTGGTCTCCTCCTGACATGATAAATAAATCGATCTTAAGGTGTAGCAAACTTACATAGTCCTTGCAAGCATTGCAAGACTCAAAAACATAGATCCAAAGATGGCCAAAGGATTTCTTACCTTGAGAGGTCACGCTCCCCTCATCTTCAATCTTGACTTCCTTGTAGATGGTGCTCTGATCTGGTTCCAGTAGATCCCACTCATCCTTGATGAAAGACACAGCCATTCCCTCAAAAGAGATCAGGAACTGAAGGGGAGAAAAGTGAAGAGTGCTTCTTTGGACATCAATGTTTTCTTCCAAATACAGATATACCTCAGTTATCAAACAAATAAACTCCTATTGTCGAAGGCTTTCATGGCTGGAATCACTCAGTTCTTGTGGGTTTTTTCGGGCTATATGGCCATGTTCTAGAGGCATTTCTCCTGACGTTTCGCCTGCATCTATGGCAAGCATCCTCAGAGGTGAGGTCTGCTGGAACTGGGAAAAAAGGGGTTTATATATCTGTGGAATGACCAGGGTGAGACAAAGGGCTTTTGTAAGTTGGGCTAGGTGTGAATCTTTTCAACTGACCACCTTGATTAGCATACAATGGGCTGACAGTGCCTGGAGCAAACTCTTCTTGAAGGGTGATTAGATGTCCCTGCCTGTTTTTCTCTCTGCTGTTTTTGCTGTTGCAATTTTAGAATTTTTTAATACTGGTAGCCAGATTTTGTTCATTTTCATGGTTTCTTCCTTTCTGTTGAAATTGTCCACATGTTTGTGGATTTCAATGGCTTCTCTGTGTAGTCTGACATGGTGGTTGTGAGTGGTCCAGCATTTTTGTGTTCTCAAATAATATGCTGTGTCCAGGTTGGTTCATCAGGTGCTCTGCTATGGCTGACTTCTCTGGTTGAAGTAGTCTGCAGTGCCTTTCATGTTCCTTGATTCGTGTTTGGGCAATGCGTTTGGTGGTCCCTATGTAGACTTGTCCACAGCTGCATGGTATACGGTAGACTCCTGCAGAAGTGAGAGGATCCCTCTTGTCCTTTGCTGAACGTAGCATTTGTGGGATTTTCTTCAGATAGCTATCTACATAAAAACTCCAACCATCACCCAAGTCAAAAAAGAAGCACCATTAAAGCCTTGGCAGACCGTGCAAAAAGAATCTGCGAACCCCACCTCCTCCAAGATGAACTGAACCACCTCAACTGGGCTCTCCAGGCCAATGGAGACTCCACCTCGGACATCAGAAGAGCTGCAAGACCAAGAACAAGCCACGAGAGTCAAGATGAAGATCCACCCAGAGGAAAAGTGTTCCTGCCATACATCAAGGGAACCACTGACCGCAGAGGGAAGCTGATGAGGAAACATAACATACAAACTATCTACAAACCCACCAAGAAAATCCAACCAATGCTCCGTTCAGCAAAGGACAAGAGGGATCCTCTCACCTCTGCAGGAGTCTACCGTATACCATGCATCTAATCACCTTTCAAGAAGAGTTTGCTCCAGGCACAGTCAGCCCATTGTATGCTAATCAAGGTGGTCAGTTGAAAGATTCACACCTAGCCCAACTTACAAAAGCCCTTTGTCTCACCCTGGTCATTCCACAGATATATAAACCCCTTTTTCCCAATTCCAGCAGACCTCACCTCTGAGGATGCTTGCCATAGATGCAGGCGAAACGTCAGGAGAAATGCCTCTAGAACATGGCCATATAGCCCGAAAAAAACCACAAGAACTGACGAAATAAACTCCTTTTCATGAAGTCATTTAATTCCTGTTCTACACTATTACCTCTTTTTTCCCTGTCTAGTCTGAAAGTATTTCAACAGCTTTGGTATTGGGAGAAGGATGAAGGACAGTTGGGAAAATTCAGACTTTGGATGTCTGAAGTAAACAATCAATAAAACTTCCTCTCCCTTTGGCCTTGCACCTCTTACTATGTCAGATGGCTTTCAGTCCAGTTGGGATAAAGCAATACCAGCCAAAATTTCATCCTTAAGTTTCTCCCCAGGACTGTTAACCAGTATGGGATATGACCAAGCCAAATCTCTGATTAAACAACGAATAACTGACAACGAACACTAATTAGCCAATTCCCCATCCTTTATTACCAATGGAGTCAGTAGGTTTGGTACCTCCCCTATGAAATATCTAACCATGCTTGAGGTTTCCAGCCATCGGAGGGCCTTCACTCTGGCACGTTGCCATGCTCTCCCATCTGCCGTATTGGAAGGTCGATACCGGAAGACACCATACGCCGAGAGACATAGAGACTACAGAACATGTGCTTCTCCAGTGCCTGTTCTATAGGCATATTCGATCCTGTCTCATTATGCCATGGCTACTCAAACACCCAGGACACTCTGGACAATTTTACACCTTCCTGCTGCTTTCAGATTTTTTTTTTTGTCGTGTCAGGAGAGACTTGAGAAACTGCAAGTCACTTCTGGTGTGAGAGAATTGACCATCTGCAAGGACGTTGCCCAGGGGACGCCCGGATGTTTTGATGTTTTATCATCCTTGTGGGAGGCTTCTCTCATGTCCCCGCATGAGGAGCTGGAGCTGATAGAGGCAGCTCATCACCTCTCCCCGGATTCGAACCTGCGACCTGTCGGTCTTCAGTCCTGCCGGCACAGGGGTTTAACCCACTGTGCCACTTGTAGGTGAACTATAAATCCCAGCCACTACAGCTTCAAAATGCCAAGGTCTATTTTCCCCAAACTCCACCAGTGTTCATATTTGGGCATATTGAGTATCCATGTCAAGTTTGATCCAGATCCATCATTATTTGAGTACACAGTGCTCTCTGGATGTAGGTGAACTACAACTCCAAAATTCAAGGTCAATGCCCACCCACCAAACCCAGTATTTTCTGTTGGTCATGGGAGTTCTGTGTGCCAAGTTCAGTTCAACTCCTTGGTGGAGTTCAGAATCCTCTTTGCTTGTTAGGTGAACTTTAAATCCCAGCAATTACGACCCCCAAATGACAAAATGCACCTCTCCCCCCGAAGCCACCAGTATTCAAATTTGGGCATATCGGGTATTTGTGCCAAATTTGGTCCAGTGAATGAAGATACATCCTGGATATCAGATATTTACATTACGATTCATAAAAGTAGCAAAATTACAGTTATGAAGTAGCAACAAAAATAATGTTATGGTTGGGGGTCACGACCACATGAGGAACTGTATTAAGGGGTTGCGGCATTAGGAAGGTTGAGAAACACTGGTCTAGATCCAGAGAAGTCATGCTCCCCATACTCTATTCTGCCTTGGTTAGACCACACCTGGAATACTGTGTCCAATTCTGGGGACCACAGTTGAAGGGAGATGTTGTCAAGCTGGAATGTGTCCAGAGGAAGGTGACTCAAAGGATCAAGAGTCTGGAGAACAAGCCCTATGAGGAGCGGCTTAAAGAGCTGGGCATGTTTAGCCTGAAGAAGAGAAGGCTGAGAGGAGACATGATGAGGGCCATGTATAAATATGTGAGCACATTCTAAGGATTATGTCTGTTTGATTTATTAAAATATTCCCATCCAAACCCAAGTGATGAAGGCGGAGGCATTACTTTTCAGTCAACCCTTGTATCATGTTCAAACGGTTGTTAAATGGTTGCTGACATATCTTGTGTGGTCTAATTGTGAACTGGCATGGGAACCTAATAGGCAGATTGTGGTGAGAATGATGTCGAAGCTCTTCAGGAATTGGAAACTTTTCCAAGCACTGGTTCAAAGGAAGGCAACTTGGTCCAGCATTCTCACAGCCGGATGTATTTATGAGACCAAGCTGGGACTCTATGGGCTTGCTCACTGATTTAAAGCCCGACATTAATTCCAGAAAGAAATGTAAGAGAAAAGGTAAAAACGATTACAAAAGACTGAAAATAATCAGATGGGCCCAGAACTATTACAATGTAGGCAGCCAAGTTTCCAAATAAATTCAGACATTAGAGAGGGACATCCAAGAGGAGAAGCAGATGGCCAATTGCTTGGCTAATTAGATACTTTGCTCAGATGGAAAACAGAAAATCACAGGTGCTTTGGTCCCGTCTACAAGACAAATTAATTTGGCTCTGTAACAGTTTCTCTGTCATGTTTCCTGGGGTCCCTAGTATGTTGAGATGGCTTTAAATCCTATTAGAGATCCTACATGGGCCAAAGGAAAAGGATTGACCTTTGCGACCCATATGAGGAATCCATTTGACATATGGCTGGTTCTGTAGCAGAAGCACTACTTCTGGTTATTAATTCAATCCAAACTGCAATTTACTTCAGATGGTCAAGAAAGCTCCAAAGCCCACTATATGGTTCCGATATGTGGATGACACTTCCACCATTTGGAGCCATGGAGGAGAAGAACTAAACAGGTTCTTTAGCCTGAAGAAGAGAAGGCTGAGAGGAGATATGATAGCCATGTATAAATATGTGAGAGGAAGCCACAGGGAGGAGGGAGCAAGCTTGTTTTCTGCTTCCCTGGAGACTAGGACGCAATGGAACAATGGCTTCAAACTACAAGAGAGGAGATTCCATCTGAACATGAGGAAGAACTTCCTGACTGTGAGAGCCGTTCAGCAGTGGAACTCTCTGCCCTGGAGTGTGGTGGAGGCTCCTTCTTTGGAAGCTTTTAAACAGAGGCTGGATGGCCATCTGTCAGGGGTGATTTGAATGTAATATTCCTGCTTCTTGGCAGAATGGGGTTGGACTGGATGGCCCATGAGGTCTCTTCCAACTCTTTGATTCTATGATTCTATGATTCTATATGGCTGGTTTTGTAGCAGAAGCACTACTTCTGGTTATTAATTCAATGCAAACTGCAATTTACTTCAGATTGTCAAGAAAGTTCCAGAGCCCACGATATGGTTTAGATATGTAGATGACACTTTCACCATTTGGAGCCATGGAGAAGAAGAACTCAACAGGTTCCTGGACCATCTCAACAGCATCCACCCAAACATCCAGTTCACCATGGAAAAAGAACATGAAGAAAGACTGCCTTTTCTAGATGTCCTAGTTATCCGCAAACCAGATCAACAATTGGGTCACACCGTCTACAGAAA
>NW_026845477.1:313370264-313381409 GCF_025583915.1 Anolis sagrei ordinatus | reverse complement strand
AAGCTTGTTTTCTTCTTCCCTGATTCCGAACCTGATTCTGGGTGTAATTGAAACATGGGATCATGACATATCCTTTTGGGGCAGAGAGGAGATGGGAGGGGTTTTTGCTTTTTTCACTGCATTTGGGTTTCATGGCTTTATTTAAGACCACAGTGATCAACTGTGGAAGGTGAGGAGGCTGAATCAGTTTCCCCACAGGCATTGGAGGGCAAAACCTAACCCCTTTCAAAGGCAACCCCATGACAGGGCTTTCTTGGCAAAAGAGCTTTGCCAGTGACTTCCTCTGAAGCGAGGAGAGTCTCACCCAGCAAGTGTCATGGCCAAGCAGGGATTCAAACCTCGATCTCCAGTCTGAGATACAAAGGAGGCCTGGCATGGGATGTCGACAGAGTTCTGTTTAAAATGTATATATAGCAAACAGTGACTGAAGCAATGATACTGCTAAACCTGGCCACTCACAACACAAATGCAACAAACGGTTACTGTAGCAAGAACATTGCAAATCCTACTCACAAAACCATTAACAATAACACAAACATCCCCAAAACATGGAAGGTCACTGAATGCACCTATTGTAAGCAGCATCTCTTCAATGTCATTTAGTACTTCATCACCCTAGAGAGAATCTACTTTAAATCTGGTTGCAGCTTCCTGCAGAATTCTGGAGTTTGTAGTTTAGGGAGGCACATTTAACAGCCTCACTAAACTACAAATCCCAGAATTCTGCAGGAGGCAGAAACTGGATTTAAAGTGGATTCATTCTCTAGTGCGATGAGGTCCAAATAAGAAAAAGACACCAAAGAATCAGGGCATCTTGGACTTTTGGGCCCCATAGAATGAGAGATGATTTGGTGGAGGGACCCTTTTAAGTCTGTTTGGGGGGCCGTCGTGTCATGCCCTTTTCTCTCTCATTCCAGAGCCATATGTCAATCAACATCTGGAAGTGCATAATAATAATAATAATAATAATAATAATAGGTTGTTGTAGGTTTTTTCGGGCTGTATGGCCATGTTCTAGAGGCATTTCTCCTGACGTTTCGCCTGCATCTATGGCAAGCATCCTCAGAGGTAGTGAGGTCTGTTGGAACTAGGAAAAAGGGGTTTATATATCTGTGGAATGACCAGGGTGAGACAAAGGACTCTTGTCTGCTGGAGCTAGGTGTGAATGTTTCAACTGACCACCTTGATTAGCATTTGATTGCCTGGCAGTGCCTGGAGCAATCTTTTGTTGAGAGGTGATTAGATGTCCTTGTTTGTTTCCTCTCTGTTGTTTTGCTGTTGTAATTTTAGAGGTTTTTAATACTGGTGCCAGATGCAGGCGAAATGTCAGGAGAGAATGCCTCTAGAACATGGCCATATAGCCCAAAAAAAACCTACAACAACCCAGTGATTCCGGCCATGAAAGCCTTCAACAATACATAATAATAATAATAATAATAATAATAATAATAATAATAATAGTGTTGCCGAAGACTTTCATGGTCGGAATCACTGGGTTGATGTGAGTTTTCCAGGCTGTTTGGCCATGTTCCCGAAGCATTATCTCCTGATGTTTTGCCCACATCTATGGCAGGCATCCTCAGAGGTTGTGAGGTCTGTTGAAAACTAGGCAAGTGGGGCTTATAAACCTATGGAATGTCCAAGGTGGGAGAAAGAACCCCTTTCTGCCAGGCAGAAAGACACAAACTAAGCACCCAACAGATGGCCATGCAGCCTCTGCTTAGAATCCCAGGCAGCAGCAGATTCCATTGAATCTCCCTTGTATGCCATCCCCATGGAAACTCAATAGACACACAATAGAGGGAGGGAAAAGAGAAGCACAGAGCAGCTGGGAGGAAGGAAAGGGCTGCCTTTCTCCCATCTCCTCCCATGGAGGCTCCCCCCATTCACGACCACTCCCCCACACATCCAAATACATCAAGCCAGGACCCCCAAAGGACAGCTGGTCAGTCACCCTTTCCCTCTAAGAAGTGGCGACTCCCCCTCCCACCCCTTTACCTGTTCTCTTCCTTCTCTTCCTCCTCCTCCTTCTCTTCCTCCTCCTCCTCCTTTCCTCCCCCAACAAGGGTCTGTGACTCCCCTCCTCCAGAAGTGAGCCGAGCATGCGTCCTTCTGCGCCTTCCCACTTTCTTCCATCCCTTCCGGATTCAAGCTGAGTTGGAGGTGGTCCTCCAACCCGAGGAGAGAGAAGGAGCTGAAGGTGGGACTCTCTCCCACCCTCTTGATCAGGGATGTTACCTTCCTTAAGGAGGATCCTATGCAAAGAAGCTTGGGCTGGAAAAGCACGGATTCCCACTTCCTGATTCTCCAGCTTTTCTTGGCTTCAGTTTCCAGGTTCCTCCATCACTGGTTAAAGCAGCAGAAGCTTCTGGGAGCTGAAGTCCAAGACTTCTGGAGGACGGGAATGTTTCTCAAACAATAGTCTTTGGACTTTAGCTCCTAGCACCCCAGACAACTAGCTAAGGAACCTGAGGCTTCTGGGAGATGAAGTCCCAAGCAGCTGAAGGAGGAGCATCCAACTGACAGTGTTTCCAAACTCTGGTCTTCCAGGAGTTTTGGACTACAACTCCAGGAATTCCTGATCAGTTGCAAGACAACCAAGTCATAGAATCAAAGAGTTGGAAGAGACCTCATGGACTATCCAGTCCAACCCTCTGCCAAGAAGCAGGAATATTGCATTCAAATAACCCCTGACAGATGGCCATCCAGCCTCTGTTTAAAAGCTTCCAAAGAAGGAGCCTCCACCACACTCCGGGGCAGAGAGTTCCACTGCTGAACAGCTCTCACAGGAAGTTCTTCCATGTTCAGATGGAATCTCCTCTCTTGTAGTTTGAAGCCATTGTTTCGTGTCCTAATCTCCAGGGAAACAGAAAACATTGCTCCCTCCTCCCTGTGGCTTCCTCTCACATATTTATACATGGCTATCATATCTCTCAGCCTTCTCTTCTTCAGGCTAAACATGCCCAGCTCCTTAAGCCGCTCCTCATAGGGCTTGTTCTCTAGACCCTTGATCATTTTAGTTGCCCTCCTCTGGACACATTCCAGCTTGTCAATATCTCTCTTGAACTGTGGTGCCCAGAATTGGACACAATATTCCAGGTGTGGTCTAACCAAAGCGGAATAGCAGGGGAGCATGACTTCCCTAGATCTAGACACTATGCTCCTATTGATGCAGGCCAAAATCCCATTGGCTTTTTTTGCCGCCACATCACATTGTTGGCTCATGTTTAACTTGTTGTCCACGAGGACTCCAAGATCTTTTTCACACGTACTGCTCTGAAGCCAGGCATTGTCCCCCATTCTGTAGAAGTCCAAGCCTCCTTGAGGTCTCCAATTTGCACAAGTTTTTCAGGTGCTTTGGACTTCATCTCCCAGAACCCATGATCAGTAGAGGCTTCTGGGAGGTGAAGTAGGGGACCCAAAGTCTGTTTTGGACTTAATCTCCCAGAGTATCTGATCCTTGGCCAAGGCAGCTTAGGCTTCTGGGAGTTGGACGTCTAAGACACCTGAAGGCCTGGAGTCTGGCTTGAAGCATTTCCCAGGTTTTTTAGACTTCAAGGAGTAAAACACCTGGCCAACCAGAATGTGGGAATCGCTGGTCTAAGGTGTCTTTCACACCATGCAGATGTAGTGCTATATTTCCACTTTAAACTCCCTTGACTGTGTTGCAAAGAGTCATAGAATCATTGAGTTGGAAGAGACCTCATGGGCCAAGAAGCAGGAAAATCGCATTCAAAGTACCCCCAAAAGATGGCCATCCAGCCACTGCTTAAAAGCCTCCAAAGAAGGAGCCTCCACCACACTCTGGGGCAAAGAGAGAGAGAGTTCCACTGCTGAACAACTGTCTCTCCCAGTCAGGAAGTTCTTCCTCATGCTCAAGTGGAATCTCCTTTCCTGTAGTTTGAAAGCATTGTTCTCTGTCCTAGTCTCCGCGGCAGCAGAAAGGAAGCCTGCTCTCTATGACCTTCACATCTTGAACCACGGCCCTCATCCTGTCTCCTCTCAGCCTTCTCTTCTGCAGGCTAAACATGCCCAGCTCTTGAAGCCACTCCTCATTGGACTTGTTCTCCAGCCCCTTGATCCTTTGAGTCGCCCTCTTTCTCTGGATACATTCCAGCTTAGAGTCAACATCTCCCTTCTGTTGCAGTGGCCAGAACTGGACACTGTGCTATTCCACGGAAATAGCACAGTGACCAAGGCAGAATAGAATAGAGCATGGGTAGCAGAACTTCCCTGGGTCTAGGTACTAGGCTCCTCTTGAGGCAGGCCAAAATCTCATTGGCTTTTTAAGCTGCCGCATGATATTCCTGGCTCCTGTTCCCCTTCCTCTCCATGAGGACTCCCAAGATCTTTTCCCCATGTCCTGCTGTTGAGCCATGCATCGCCCCCATTCTATCTCTTTGCATTTTGTTTTCTCTGCCTAAGTGGAGTCTCTGGAGCGTACCTGAATTTCAGCAAGGCCTTTGACAAGGTCCCCCATGACCTTCTGGCAAGGAAACTAGTCCAATGTGGGCTAGGCAAAACTATGGTGAGGTGGATCTGTAATTGGTTAAATGGACAAACCCAGAGGGTGCTCACCAATGCTTCCTCTTCATCCTGGAAAGAAGTGACGAGTGGAGTGCCATCCGCAGGGTTCCGTCCTGGGCCCGGTCCTGTTCAACATCTTTATTAATGACTTAGATGAAGGGTTAGAAGGCATGATCACCAAGTTTGCAGACGACACCAAATTGGGAGGGAGAGCCAATACTCCAGAGGACAGGAGCAGGATTCAAAACGATCTTGACAGATTAGAGAGATGGGCCAAAACTAACAAAATGAAGTTCAACAGTGCCAAATGCAAGATACTCCACTTGGGCAGAAAAAACGAAATGCAAAGATACAAAATGGGGGACGATGCCTGGCTCGAGAGCAGTACGTGTGGAAAAGATCTTGGAGTCCTCGTGGACAACAAGTTAAACATGAGCCAACAATGTGATGCTGCTGCAAAAAAAGCCAATGGGATTTTGGCCTGCATCAATAGGAGCCTAGTGTCTAGATCTAGGGAAGTCATGCTCCCCATGCGCTATTCTGCTTTGGTTAGACCACACCTGGAATATTGTGTCCAATTCTGGGCACCACAATTCAAGAGAGATATTGACAAGCTGGAATGTGTCCAGAGGAGGGCGACTAAAATTATCAAGGGTCTGGAGAACAAGCCCTATGAGGAGCGGCCTAAGGAGCTGGAGAAGGCTGAGAGGAGAAGAGAAGCCTTCTCTTCCTTCTCTTCCTGAAGAAGAGAAGGCTGAGAGGAGATACGATAGCCATGTATAAATATGTGAGAGGAAGCCAAAGGGAGGAGGGAGCAAGCTTGTTTTCTGCTTCCATGGAGATTAGGACGCGGAACAATGGCTTCAAACTACAAGAGAGGGGATTCCATCTGAACATGAGGAAGAACTTCCTGACTGTGAGAGCTGTTCAGCAGTGGAACTCTCTGCTCCAGAGCATGGTGGAGGCTCCTTCTTTGGAAGCTTTTAAACAGAGGCTGGATGGCCATCTGTCAGGGGTGATTTGAATGCAATATTCCTGCTTTTTGGCAGAATGGGGTTGGACTGGATGGCCCATGAGGTCTCTTCCAACTCTTTGGTTCTTTGATGCAAGTGATAGTTTTGACCAATCTGCTCCTGTCTTCTGGAGTATTGGCTCTTCCTCCTCATTTGGTCCCATCTGCAAACTCGATGATCCTCCTTTCAAACCCTTGATCAATGTCATTCATAAAGATATTGAACAGGAGTCTTGGGATTTTTAGTTGAGTGGGGCAAGCCCTAGTCCTCCAGGGTTTTTTAACTTCAACCCTAAAAAGCGGAAGCCAATGGTTAGGGATTCTGGGTGCTGAAGTCCATAACACCTGGAAGACCAACATTTGGGAAACACTGGACCACAGTGGCTACTGTGTGTGAGAGAGATTCAATACATGTCATGCTCAATCAACTCTGGAATAATGGGTCAGTGTAGATCAGTGGTTCTTAATGTGTGGGTCCCCAGATGTTTTGGCCTTCAGCTCCCAGAAATCCTAACAGTTGGTAAACCGGCTGGGACTTCTGGGAGTTTTAGGCCAAAACACCCAAGGACCCACAGGTTGAGAACCACTGGTATAGATCCACCTTGGTTCATTTTAAAGGCAGCTGAGAAACAGAGACAATAAAGGATTAATCAGGATTGTCCTTGCCAAATCAGGGCAATTGTGGAGCATGCCAATGATTACCTAAAATGCTTGGGATCAAAACTGTTCCCTATTATTATTATTATTATTATTATTATTATTATTATTATCTTTATTTATACCCCGCAAAATCTCCTGAAGGACTCGATGCGGCTTACAATGGCCAAGACCACCAACAAACAACAACATACAAATATAACAGTAAAACTCATAAGCACATAATAAAACATCAAGCAAAACAATAAAACTCTAAAAACAATGACACCATGATGCATTTAAAACCTAAAGGCCGGGCCAAGTGTAATGAATAAAATTTAAAAGTGCTGAACTTGACAGGAGGTATGTAGAGGTTTTTGGAGGTAGGTGCAATGTGCAGACAATCCTAGTCTCTAATAAAGTGCATTTGGGACATGATGCCAGGAGTTTCCTAATCTGGAAAGGCACACTGGAACAGCCAGGTCTTCAGGCTCTTCCTAAAGATTGCCAACGTTGGGGCTTTTCTGATGTCCTTGGGGAGAGAGTTCCAGAGTCGGGGGGCCACCACAGAGAAGGCCCTGTCCCTCGTCCCCACCAACCACGCTTGTGACGCAGGTGGGATCGTGAGCAGGGCCTCTCCAGATGATCGAAGGGAACGTGTCAGTTCATATATGGAGATGCGATCACACAGGTAGATGCGGTCACGCAGGTAGATGCAGGTCACGCATTCAAATTTCCCTATTTTGAATTGTTTAGGACTTTGGTATGTGCAAAATGGAGATGGAACTGAAGTCTACACACAAAATTCCTTTGTATTTCATGCAAGGAAGAATGTTTGTGAACACTGAACCATCGGAAAGTAAAGGTGTCACTATCTCAGCCAGCTGTGCACAATTTTGGATTTTGGAATTTTTCAGATTTTGGAATAGACAATATTGATTCAGGATAAATCCAGTTACTGGAAGGAAGTTTCATGTACTATATTCGTAATGGACCAGAAGGAAACTGCTTATCTAGTGTGCAGAGGCATACACATGCATATTTATTACAACCAGAGAACTTCAGTTTATGACACCTCACCAAGGGAAGATTTAATGTCAGGCCAGGGTTTCTGGGGCAAGGTTTCCTGAAATCCTAAGTTTCTGCAAAAGGTTTGTAAGGGTTTGGGGACAGATTGTGATTGGGAAAAAGGAGCTCATGATGTACCACGTGATTTCCCATCCCCAATGCAAGTACTACATATCTGTGGGGGATATATTCCTGGACATTGTGTGGGTATGCAAAACGGTTGAAAAATAGTGAACCCTATTGAAATGAAGTACTTTTGGCACCCAAATTCCATCGAGTTATGTTGAGAGACCTAACAAATATTTAGAGAGGATACTTTTTTCAGATGTGGATAAACGAAACTGTTGATTATGGTCCTGCAGATACACGAGTCCTTTAGTTACAAAAGCCATGCCAAACTCCACTTCTGTTTTGCTGGCATCTTGCCATGGTATTCTATGACTCCAGTGATCTTGCGCAAACATGTTTTTCTCCAAGCCCGGCACCTGCGCTCGGAGCCATCCTTAGCTGAGAAGTCCGCAGAGGCTGACGAATCTCTATAATTATCCCAATTATGGCAATTTATTGCTCTTCTTCCTAAATCTCAAAAGGGATTTCCTCAAAGCTTGCCTTTGAATCTGATCATGAAAACAATACTCCAAGAGCAGCGTAAAGTAAATATTTTCAATGAAGCTTGAAGAGTCTGGTAAAAATTGGACAAATTCAACAGAGAGACCCTCTTGTGCCATTGCTGTTATTCCCAAACTCTAGACATCCAGGCATTTTGGACCTCGATTCCCAACATCTCTGACCGTCAACCAAACTAGGTGGGGACACTGGAAGTTGAAGTCCAAAACACTTAGGGGACTAGAGTTTGGGAATCAATGACCAGACCAGTGGTTCTCAACCTTCCTAAGGCCACGACCCCATAATACAGTTCCTCATATTGTGGTGACCCCCAATCATAAAAATTATTGTTGTTGCTACTTCAGAACTACTATTATGAATTGTAATGCAAATATCTGATATGCAGGATGTATTCTCATTCACTGGACCAAATTTGGCACAAATACTCAATATGCCTAAATTTGAATACCGGTGGGGTTGGGAAGGGATTGATTTTGATATTTGGGAGTTATCGTTTCTGGGATTTATAGTTTGCCTACAATCAAAGAGCATTCTGAGCTCCATCAACAATGGAATTGAACCAATATTGGCACACAGACCTCCAATGACCAACAGAAATAATAGAATCATAGAATCAAAGAGTTAGAAGAGACCTCCTGGGCCATCCAGTCCAACCCCATTCTGCCAAGAAGCAGGAATATTGCATTCAAATCACCCCTGACAGATGGCCATCCAGCCTCTGTTTAAAGTATATTGGAAGGGTTTGGTGGGCACTGGCCTTGAGTTTGGGAGTTGTAGTTCACGTACATCCAGAGAGCACTGTGGACTCAAACAATGATAGATCTGGGCCAAACTTGGCACGAATACTTAATATGCCAAAATGTGAACGCTAGTGGAGTTTGGGGAAAATAGGCCTTGACATTTGGGAGTTGTAGTTGCTGGGATTTATAGTTCACCTACAATCAAAGAGCATTCTGAACTCCACCAATGACAGAATTGGGCCAGACTTCCCACACATAACCCCCATGACCAACAGAAAATACTGTGGTTTTTGATGGTCTTTGGGGACCCCTCTGACACCCCCTCATGATCCCCCCAGGGGTCCCATCCCCCAGGTTGAGAAACACTGGACTAGACCCTGGACTAAGATTTAAAACCATTGGATTTTGGTTGTGGGAAGATAACTAGAATGGTGTGGTGTCATTTCACTTTAGCTGGACTGCCCTTGGTTTCCTAGGCAGGCATTAAGTTTCTCAGCAGAAATTCAATGTGATACAGAGCTTTTAGTGATGGAACAGGCCTCCAGGAGATCAGGGTTCGAATCCTTGCACAGCCATGGAAACCTACTGTTTGATCTCGGTCAAGTCCCACTCTCTCAGCCTCAGAGTAAGGCAAGGACAAAGTCTCTCTGCACAATTCCAACCAAGAAAACCTTAGGAGAGTGTCACTATAAGTCAGAAGCAACGTGAAATCATAGAACAGTGCCTCTCAACCTTGGGTCCTCAGATGTTTTTGGCCTACAACTCCCAGAAATCCCAGCCAGTTTACCAGATGTTAGGATTTCTGGGGATTGTAGGCCAAAAACATCTGGGGACCCCAGGTGGAGAACCACTGTCATAGAACAATGAAATGTGTAGTTTGAGGCTCTATTGTTGTGTGAAAATTTCATGTGATACCATAGTCATCCCAGTCTTTCTCTTTAACCATAATGATTTGTCTTGACTTATGTCTGGTTCAAGCCTTTATTATGTGGTATCTTGAATTCATACTGGAATAAAGTTGTTTATGAAATAAATAAATACATTCCCATCCCTAATTCAAGAGGCTTGCACAGTTTTGATCATGACATGTTCCTTTGTGTTCAAGTGAGGTCTTAACACAATAATGTAGCACTTGGGAATGAGGATACAGCCAAGTAGGCCAACACTGGAGGCCAAGATGGAGAAGATCTGCACAGCTACCATGTATTTCCCTTTAGTGCTTAGGTAGGTGGGCACAAAGGAGACCCAAACGCTGCAGAAGACAAGCATGCTGAAGGTAATCCACTTGGCTTCGTTGAAGGACCCAGGCAGCTTTCTCGCTAGGAAGGCCAATGTGAAACAGATTGCAGCCAGGAAGCCCATATACCCAAGGGCAGCATAGAACATGAATACAGACCCTTCATTGCATTTCAGGGTGATCTCACCAAAGTGGGAGTGCACGTCAGAGTCAGGGAATGGGGGAAAGAGGCCCAACCAAATAGTGCAAATGCCAGCTTGAATGCTAGAACATGCAACGACAAGGGAGTTGGCCAAACTCTTCCGGAGCCATCTCTTCATCCTGTTCCCTGGCTTTGTTGCCATGAAGGCTAGCACCACAGTAATTGTTTTAACCAAAACAGAAGAGACGGCAACTGAGAAGATGACATTGAAGGCCATTTGCTGGAGAAGGCAGGTTATCTTCTTTGGCTGTCCAATAAATAAGAAGGAGGACAAGAAAGAGAACAGGAGGGAGATGAGGAGAATGTATGAAAGGTCCCGGTTGTTTGCTTTGACTAATGGAGTGTCCATGTATCTAATGAAAATACCTAATGCAAAAGCTGTGATGATGGACAAGGATACAGCAAATGAAGCCAGGGTGATCCCTAGAGGTTCTTCATAGGACAGAAAGGTTATACTTTTGGCAGCACATTGATCTCGGTCCTTGTTTGGATGCTCGTCTTCTGGACACGTCGTGCAATGGTCTGCATCTGGGGAAGGGAAGGAGGAAGAAAATAAATAACATGGTGAAATGGCATGGAGAAAGTTTGAGGAAAAGAGACAAAAGAGAGTTCCTGAGATCTGTAAAAGCATGGTTTATTCTCGGTTGACGCCAACCAGATATGGACCTTGCTGGTATTCCAAAAAAACAGGGTTCTGAACAAAAGAATTGCCTTGGTTTATATACCCTTTAAAACAATATGCATGCGTCATACAAGCATCACAATGTGCATCACTTTTACATTGACTTCAATAGCATATTTTAACTTCAACACCTTCAATCTTCCATTAAGCACCTTTATCTAAAGAGCTGCTCATTAGGGTACCATCCTGTAACCCATAGTGCCCGAATGTCTGCTGAAAGCAAGAACTTCCATACATCTTAAGATAAGTCCCTCCTGAAGAAGCCTCTTGATAGCAAGGCTCATTAATCTTACGAAAAGCCCAGCTTAGTACGGGTCATGATATTTGCCAGATGCTTTTAGACATTCCTTTCCTGGACCCTGGCCTCTTTGTGGCATCTTAAGTTGCAGCTTTTAAGAAGATAATATTTTCCCA
>NW_026845477.1:313349403-313369883 GCF_025583915.1 Anolis sagrei ordinatus | reverse complement strand
AAGAGATCAGAGAACCCCAATGTGTAATGCAGAGGGGGAGCAGCTACTATGGCACCTTTCCCCACAAACAAATAAAATTTCTGAATGATCTTCCATCCTTCCCATTTCCCAAGGGATAGATTTCTCTCTGAGGACACCAACCTTCCTTGGAAGAGATGGTTCCTTCCGGACAAGGAACACAAGCATAGCAACAAGAAGGCTTTCCGTCCTGGCTCTTCTTGGCATTGCCAGGGCGACAACTCTCAGTGCACCTGGAGAGAGGCACAGTCTAGGAGGTAAAAGCAAAGGGTCCAAATAGAGAAGTCATAGGGAGTTGTAATGGGGAAGGTGGGAAATGGACACAAGAATCCTGTCATGGCTTTACTGCAGACATAAGTGGACTTGCAGGAACTAGTATTGAACAGTTGAGTAGTTGTATAGCCAAGTCATCACTCAGGGCCATTCAGACAGTACCTTTATCCCAGGAGCTTCCAAACAGGAGGGTGGCCAGACACCATTCCCTGTAAACACAGAAGTCATCGCTGCAAAAGGCAAAAAAGTGAGATTTCTAGGTGCAGGAATATCGAGATTTTGAGTTGAATATGTGGATGTCCCTGCAATTGGAAATCATGGGATTTTTTTTATCTGAGTTTGTTCCTGGGTTTTAGATGTTTGTTCCTGATTGGTCAGTTCCTAAAAAGGTGGTGACACTTGGGTAGGAGGCTAAATTTTTGTTTGTGTGCCAGAAACTCCATGAAATATGTGGAGGGCACAGTTTCTCTGGCCAGGACAAAGAATTTAACTTTTGCAGTGATTTGCATATCTGAATCTCCACATATCCACATTTTGAGGGTTTTTTTTAAAAAAAGTGCCAAAATTTCTGGAGTGGCCATCTTGGGAACCTCTAAATCTCACAACAATGCATCAAGTCTGGACAACGGAGGCAGAAATCCCAGGACCAAGAGGTCTCTTTGTGGACCTCTTCTGAAGTCCTGGGATTTTTTGCCCCTGTTTAAAACCTGTGATTTAGTGCTGTCTGGAAGCGTCCTCAGCAAACCCTCATCCATGCTATCCATGACTTCCATTGAGGTAGCTTTTCCCATCTTCCAAAAAGGGAGTAGCCACAAGGCCCAGGCCTGGAGGTTGGTCATAGAGTTGTCCTGGAGAATGCAGTAATTCCTAGGTCCTTTTTTTTTGTTTTCTCACTTTTATGGCTGTTCTGCATCCCTAACTCCCATGAAAGTCAAGGGGCTACTATACAACTATCCAAATGTTCCTACTCAATAGACATGAGGTTATAGCACCTCCATTGCAATTTGCAAATACATTCTACTTATAAGACCTCTTCCTAGGCACTTCCCTCTTTGTATCTGAAGAAGTAGACTGAAACCTAGGAAAACTTATATAATTATTTCCTTTCTTTCAGTTAGTCATAGGGCCCTTCCAGACAGGCCCTATATCCCAGGATCTGATCCCAAGTTTTCTGCTTTAAACTGGATTATAGGATAATCTGGGATAAACAGCAAGCCTGGGATCAGATCCTGGAATATATTTATTTATTTATTTATTTATTTATTTATTTATTTATTTATTTCATATATTGATATCCCGCCCTTCTCCCCACAAAGGGGACTCAGGGTGGCCTCACATGAGCATCAGAGGATGCCAACAGCATAAATACCATAAAAATTACAATTCACAATAAAATCATTTTAAAACATTGTACACTATCAGCAAAATGTAACAATACATTAATAGATTAATGCGCCAGTAAATACCAAGATGAGCCGGGAGAATCCATGTCACAAAATCCAAATTTCCTTTTCCTATTGCCGCTGGCCTCTAATTGAACACCTGGCCCCAGAGCCAGGTCTTCAGTTGTCTTCTAAAGGACAGGAGGGAGGTGGCTAACCTGATGTCCTTAGGGAGAGAGTTCCACAGAGGGGGGGCCACCGCTGAGAAGGCCTTGTCTCTTGTCCCCACCAACCGCGTTTGCGAGAGTGGTGGGATCGAGAGCAGGGCCTCTCCTGATGATCTTAAGCTTTGTGATAGAACATATCAGGAGATATGTTTGGACAGGTAATCTGGGCCAGAATCGTTCAGGACTTTAAAGGTTAAAACCAGCACTTTGAATTGTGCCCAGAAGCTAATCGGCAGCCAGTGGAGCTGGCGCAACAGAGGAGTGGTTCCTGTACGCAGCTCCAGTTAACAACTTGGTCGCCGACCGCTGGACTAATTGGAGCTTCCGAGAAGTTTTCAAAGGCAGCCCCATGTAGAGAGCATTGCAGTAGTCTATTCGGGATGTAACCAGAGTGTGGACCACCGTGGCCAAGTCAGACTTCCCAAGGTACGGGCGCAGCTGGCACACAAGCTTTAATTGTGCAAATGCTCCCCTGATCACTGCCGAGACCTGGGGTTCCAGGCTCAGCGATGAGTCCAGCATCACTCCCAAACTGCGAACCTGTCTTCAGGGGGAGTGTAACCCCATCCAACACAGGCTGTAACCCTATGCCCTGTTCGGCCTTGCGACTGACCAGGAGTACCTCTGTCTTGCCTCTATAAGAGTGCCTCTATAAGGCCTGTCTGGAGGGACCCTTAGAAGTTCTACAAGACCCCTTTGCATGGTACTGCAGATCTGGTACCATCTGTATTAATTCAACAATTCCTTAGAGTTCAACAACTGTTCCAGAGATAATACATAATTGCACTTACCTTGTTGAATTTCAAGGGCCACACAATGGCCTGTGAGTTAATGGCAAATTTTACATCAGAGCCTGTTTGGGCCTCTACGCTCCCAACATTCACGCTTCTTTTAGACTTATTAGGAAACAGCACCCAGTTCACAATATCAAAGCCAGCAGCAATCTTCCCATTCTCGTGTCCAGCTACAGAACTATTAGAAAGAGGTATTTCTCTTAAGAAATAATGAAGCTAGAAGGAGGGAAAATGCACCGGTTAGAAGAAAACAACCTCAGTTGAGAGGAAGGATCACTTTATTCCGCTTTATCTCCCCAGAAGGACTCAGAGCAGATTACAGTACAGATGTAGGCATATGCAATCCATGGTTCTAAATGGTTGTAAAGTACTTACAAAACTAAAGTTCTGGTTGTGAAAACTAGGGGGCGCTGGTGGTTTGCTTCTACAGTGTTGCTAAAGTTCTAGTGGTGAAAATTTCAGAACTCTAACAAAAATTTCAAAATTTCATTTTTATTTCATTATTGGCGATTTTTATGACAGAATCTATTCGGAACTGCCATTTATAATGAAATTTTGAAAGTTATGTTAGCATTCTGAAAGTTTCGCCACCAGAACTTTAGCAACACCGTAGAAGCAAAGCACTACCCCCCCCTAGTTTTCACCACCAGAACTTTAGTTTTGTAAGTACCTTAGAACCATTTAGAACCATGGATTGCACATGCCTAATAGGCAAACATTATGTGCCTTTTCCACAAAGAATGGCATACATTACACAGATAAGGTAAAGGCTTTCCCTTTTTTTCCATCTCTGGCACCTGGAGGCAATGCTCAATTCAGACCATGGGGAGGTGCTCTTGTTCCATTTTCCATACTGAGGAGCCTGCTGTCCATATATATCTCTGATCTTTTTGCCAGCATGTCTGCATGGGGAGTCCTTTTACCTTCCCGCTGAGGTGGTACCTAGGCACATTGTGTGCTTTCAAATTGCTATGTTGTCAGAAAGCTAGGACTGACAGTTTGGAGCTCACTCTGACTCACAACTTCTGTGATGGCATGCCCAAGCCTTTGGGAAAAACTATAGTGTCTGGCTTTACTCGGGGTCTATCTGTATACCTTCTGTTAAGATTAAGACCCTTAACAGACAGAGGCACTTTAGGCAAGGTGAAAAGATAACCAAAAGAATCGGATTGTGGCGCAGTTGGTTGGGAGCCAGCTGCATTAAAATCACTACTGACCAAGAGGTTTTAAAGCAGAGGCTGGATGGCCATCTGTTGAGGGTACTTTGAATGTGATTTTTCTGCTTCTTGGCGGGGGGTGGGTGGACTAGATGGCCCATGAAGTGTCTTCCAACTCTAGGATTCTATGATTCTAAGATACAAAATTTTGGTTCAATTCCATTGTTGGTAGACTTCAGAATGCTCTTTGATTGTAGGTGAACTATAAATCCCAGCAGCTACAAATCCCAAATGACAAAATCAATCCCCTCCAACCGCATCAGTACTCAAATTTCTGTGTATCTGATATTTGTGCCAAATTTGGTCCAGTGAATTAAAATATACCTTGTATATCAGATATTTGCATGATGATTCATAATAGTCGCAAAATTACATTTATGAAGTAGCAACAACCAGGTTGTGGCGCAGCTGGTTGGGCGACAGCTGCATTAAAATCACTACTGGCTGAAAGCCAGCCTGGGTTGGAGTAAGCTCCCAACCATTCGTCTAGGCTTACGGAGAAGTAAACAAACTGAATTAGAATTCACATGTATGTGAGTTACCTGGCCGAATAACTATGATTGTGGATAATGCACTGGGACTGTAGCCCAACTGGCTGGGAGTCAGCTACATTCGCTCCCGACCATTTCTCTAGCTTGCTGTTGACCTTTGCAGCCCAAAAGACAGTTGCAGCTGTCAAGTAGGAAATTTAGATACCAGTTATGCAGGGAGGATAATTTAACAAATTTACGATGCCATAAAACTCTCCAGCAGCATGCAAAAGAATGAGGAAGTACTCCTTCGGGGTCACAAGTGGATGATAAAGCGACAGCTCACTCGGTGGTCAGAATTCGAAGCATACCCTTATGAAGCTGGAAAGTTAAATAGCTTCTGTGTGTCTGTCTATATATGTTGTGTGTCTATGGCATTGAATGTTTGCTTTGTGATCTGCCCTGAGTCACCTGTGGGGTGAGAAGGGTGGAATATAAATACTTAAATAAATAAATAAATAAATGAAAATAATGTTATGGTTGGGGGAGGGGGTCACCATAACATGAAGAACTGTGTTAAGGGGTCGTGGTATTAGGAAGGTTGAGAAATTGTTTATGGAAATTCACTGACTATGTGACGTTGGGAAAGTCACACTTTCTGAGCCTCTCAGATGGAACCAAAGACAAATTTCCTATGAAGAAACTTTATCAAGAAAATCCTATGACATGTTCAAATTAGTGTCATCATAAGTAGGGAATGAGTATAAGATACACAACAACTATGAGGTCCAAGGAATATGCACAAGAAGTGGAAAAAGGGAGAAAATCAAAGGAAGAACTTCCTGACTGTGAGAGCCGTTCAGCAGTGGAACTCTCTGCCCCGGAGTGTGGTGGAGGCTCCTTCTTTGGAAGCTTTTAAACAGAGGCTGGATGGCCATCTGTCAGGGGTGATTTGAATGCAATATTCTTGCTTCTTGGCAGGGGGTTGAACTGGATGGCCCATGAGGTCTTTTCCAACTCATTGATTCTATGATTCTATGATTCCAGGGTTGGACAATAGTACAAATGGAAACTACCTGCCATGGGTGGATCCTTTGATCCTCCAACCGATGTCTTCCAAGCACCACTGATATCCACTTGGATCTGGAGGAATAGGCAGCTTTAAGAGCCAGGGCCACCATATGGACACTGTGGTAAGTACTGTAGCTGTCTTGAGACAGGGTTCCCTCAACCTTCTCCTGATCTAGAACCTCCAGTTTCTCTTTCTCTGTACATTTTGTCCATCTTTTCAAGGAAAACACATGCTTTGAATAGGAACAATGAAAAGCATTCATCCAAAAGTGTTCTGTGATGGAGGAAAAGGGGTCGCAATCATCAGCATTGCTCCCTTTTCTCGACTTCACGGAGAAGGACAACGAACCATGGATGTACAAGAATAAGTCATGATCATATGACAAGTTCAAGTTGATGTCTTGAAAAGCGGTTGTAATCCAGACTTTGCTGCCAATTCCGTGCGTAATGGTGAGAGGACAGAATATTTCTTGAGAGTCCCCATAGCAAATAAATATATTGACCTGCCCCCACTTGGCAACCAATTCATTCTGTTCGGCCAGCAATTTGTGCACCCTTTCCAAGGATGTTGGCTCTGACAATCTTTTCGAGAAAGCAACACAAATCCCTCTTTCGACCATCAGAGGTGTCAAAGCTCTTATGAACCTTTCTCCATTGTCATTCTCTGGAGCTAAGAGAGCGATCCATGTCCAACCAAAATGCAGCAGCAGTTGGATAATCCCTGAGAGCTGGGTTTCTTCTTTTGGGATCATCCGGTAGACATACGGGAACTGGGCTTTGTCATCAAGAACATGAGCTGCAAAGCCATAACTTATCTAATAAGGAAAGGAGGAGGAAATTAATGGGCTGCTTTGTGTTTCTGGATAAAGGCCAACTATTTACTCATCTCAATTTATTTTTGTCCAGCAACATGGCTGCCTATATTGCTCAGGTTCCCAGCTCTCAGGACCTGGTCTGGAACTCCAGTGTCTGAACCTGAGAACCAGTATCTAAAATGGAGTTTGATGAAGCCATATACCAGTGTTTCTCAATCTTCCTAATGCCGCAACACCTTACTACAGCTCCCCATGTTGTGCTGACCCCCAACCATAACATTATTTTCGTTGCTACTTCATAATTGTAATTTTGCTATAAGCAGTAAAAACAAAATGAAATGTTATACAAAGATAAAAGAGACAGAAATGTATCAACAAGGAGGAAATAAATGTTTTGGGTAATGTTAGCAGATGATAGTAAACTGGTTTGGTGGATTGTACAACCCAACAATGTAGTTTGGTGGTAATGTTTCATACACATCTTCAGATCAGACCACCCCAACTTTTACCTGTGGAATTTTGTAGATGCTTGACATGGTTGAAATGTGGATGGAGATGCCAGATTCAGCTCCTTCAAGAACAGCCAGCTGACTATTCCTTATTTGACAGTTATAATTTGGAATATTAGTTCCTCCTCCAGCAACAAGGTCAATCATGGCATCTGAAGTGATTTTCCCATCAAAATAGGTCTCGTAGATGTTGTAACCCAGAGTGATGTTAGGTAAGAATGCGGGGTTCTGGTTGATCTCCTGAATGGCAAACACAAATGACAAGATGTGCCAGTATCTTGTTACACGTATACTGAAAAATCAAATAAAGAAAAAGAAATGTCATTCACAACAGTTACACATGGATATGCGTTTTGTATTAGCTATCAACTGTCAGGCGCTAGAAATCTTAGACATCTTGTTAGTAGTCATAGTGAAGGTAGACACTCAAAAGTAACTATTCAGGTGCATCCTAAGATGATAGATAGGGAGGCTCCTCTTGAAAGATTGTCATCTTTGAGCAGAAGTCATAGGGAGGAGGGAGCAAGCTTGTTTTCTGCTGCCCTGGAGACTAGGACACAGAACAATGGCTTCAAACTACAAGAAAGGAGATTCCACCTGAACATGAGGAAGAACTTCCTGATTGTGAGAGCTGTTCAGCATTGGAACTCTCTGCCCTAGAGTGTGGTGGAGGCTCCTTTTTTGGAGGCTTTTAAGTAGAGGCTGGGTGGCCATCTGTCGAGGGTGCTTTGAATGTGGTTTTCCTGCTTCTTGACAGGGGTTGAACTGGATGGCCCAAGAGGTCTCTTCCAACTCTCTAATTCTATAGTTCTATGATCTGTTGTTGAAACTGCTGATACCTATTGTTGAAGCTGTCAATATCATCAAAGTCAACAGCCATCCAAGAAAATAATCAAAATTCCGGGGATTTCTTTAACCATTGCAACTACTACTATGTTATTAGCTACTTCAATAATAGGAATCAACACCCCCACCCACCACATTTCAACATGAGTTGCTTCTGTATCTGCAGGCTGGGCACCTGCAGTTGGCTGCAGGAAGGAATGTGCATCTACCTGCACTTCCTCTATGGTCTTCTGTAGATCTACGAGGGAGTCAGCTTTATTATTTTTAATAATGTATATTTAGAAGTCTCCTGTCTTCCTGACTTGACATGTTCCTCAGCTGCTGACATTTATGATACCCAACCCATCTTACAAGCTTCATAGGGTCTTACTCGTACTTTCCTCATCCTTCCACCCTTGGGTGAATGTTCTTTCCTCAATACCCCTGCAAGAACAAGGTCTAGACTGGGAACATTCATCTCATAAATACTCTGGAGGAATTTGGGCAATTTACAATTGTCATGCCTTTGAAAATACCACAGAAAAAAGGGCTGCCTGAACCTTCACTTTTTAGTTGCTCTACGGCAGTGGTTCTCAACCTATGGTCTCCAGATGTTTTGGCCTCCAACTCCCAGAAATTTTAACAGCTGGTAAACTGACTGGGATTTCTGGGAGTTGTAGGCCAAAACACCTGGGGACCCACGGGTTGAGAACCACTGCTCTATGGATTTGGTCCTGTGGAATATCTGCATGAGCTTACTGTAGAACATGTACAATAAGAAGAAAGACCCAACCTGCTCATTCTTTTACTCTAGTGTTCTAATGAAAGAAGATAGCTGAAGTGGTAAATGCACTGGGTTTTATCCCCAAATTTAAATGAGTTATCCAAGTTTGTAATGTATTTTGTAGGAAGAGTGTGCCTATCTTGAGAGGAGAGCAATGACCAATCTCTATACATTAGTGAAGAGTTGAGACATCACACTGGCAATGAAGATCCGCATAGTTAAAGCAATGGTATTCCCTGTAGTAACCTATGGATGTGAGAGCTGGACCATAAGGAAGGCTGAGCGAAGGAAGATAGATGCTTTTGAACTGTGGTGTTGGAGGAAAATTCTGAGAGTGCCTTGGACCTCAGAAGATCCGACCAGTCCATATTTCAGGAAATAATGCTTGACTGCTCACTGGAGGTAAGGATAGTAGAGGCAAAGATGAAGGACTTTGGCCACATAATGAGAAGACAGGAAAGCTTGAAGAAGACAATGATGCTGGGGGGAAAAGAAGGAAAAAGGAAGCGGGGCAGACCAAGGGCAAGATGGATTGACTTTGAAGGAGCTGGGGGTGGTGATGGCCGACAGGAAGTTCTGGCATGGGCTGGTTCATGAGTTCATGAAGAGTCGGAAGCAACTGAATGAATAAACAATAGTGTGCCTTCCATAGAATCATAGACTTGGAAGTGATCCCAGTGGTCGTATAATCCAGCTACCTTCTAGTGCAGGAATCTGCTGCTAGAGTGGCTGTAAGATATGGCCATCCAATCTTTGTTTAGAAACTTTCATGTAGGGTCAGAAATGGGTAAAATAATTGAAAAATGAAGAACAAAAATGTCTTGAAAGTTAGATACTCAGAGCAGAATTGGAAACATATTTAACATATTCAGTGAGATGAATATGTTAAAAGTGTCTAAAGGGGACAAGGTGGATGCATCAGATTGCCTCCCTTCCCTGATGTTGCATGGAGGTAGGGCAGTGGGAACATCTTCTCCTTGCTGCTGGAGTCTTTCCTCATTGCTAAGTTTTCAAAGATGTCTTCAGTAAACATATCCAATTATTTCTTCTCTCTCATTTAGGGGCTTATGAATGAGGTGAGACTTAAAATGAGTATGTGTAAGAATAAGAGGAGGAACAAATCACAATGGAGGTCTACAGAAGGATAAACAAAAAAAGAATACAAATGACCAGGAAACAATACAAACGAGTTACCAGTATTTGTACAGAGAAAAGCAGGAGGCATAACACAGCTCTGTTCAATTTCAAACTAAAACCTGAAGCAGATTGAGCAATACATGGCCAAGGACAACCATTCTTTGAGCTGCGAAACTCTAACGGTCAAATCTTACACAATCCTGCTCAACCCAATGCGACCTTAGTGAAGGCCCCAGTTTTTCTTCAAAAGGCACAAAACAGTTTGATAAATGAAACCACTGCAAGAGCAAAAGAGAACAAATACAATTCACCATCACAGCCATCATTACTCACATCTCGAAACTGATGAAAGGGGGCATGGTAAAGTTGTTGAGTTGTGGGTTGTTTGCGTATTTGGGAGAGATGATGCCACTAATGAGATGGTCTCCTGGCTTGTAATAATTCAAAGCTTGAGTTTGGTCCCTTGGCAGAGTCAAGAGGCATTTTTCTGTCTGCATCCCACAGGCAGCATGAGGCAGAAGAAGCAACAGCAGAAGTATCAGTAGCATTGTTCTGCGTTTGTCTACTTGCAATGCCTGAGCATCAGAACAATCAGGAGCAAGAACAACCTGCCTTGTTCTTGCTCCTTTCAATGTCATAGCCAGCTGTTCAGACCAAGCTTCCAGTGTGTGGGATCTTTTGAAATACCACAACTATCTAGATATGATTTGGGAGATGAAAAAGTGAGCCTGACTATATCTATCCAGCTAATATCCCAAGCTGAGACATATGAGATGTTTTATGCCTTTTCTGATACATTGCTGGGAAATTTCATCACGTAGCCTTTGATTCTGATGCTCAGGTTGTTTGCCTTCAAGACCTGCACAGGAAAACTCTCTTGAGAAGAAGAACAAATCACTATGTTTCTGATAATTATAAGGTGAAGAACTTTTGTTGTTGTTTTCCTTCAAGTTCTTGCCAGCTTATGGCAATTCTCAGGGAGTGTGGCTTGACCTATATCCAATAGTTAGTTTCCATGACCAACCAAGGATTTGAACTCCAGTCCTCCTGAGTTTAAGGGCACTGAACTGCAAGCTTAAGCAGAGTCTATGCAGGAACAAGAATTCCAATTCCTGTCAATAAAGCTGGCACTTTGAAGATAGCATAGTACAATAATAATAATATAATAATAATTTCATTTTATCTCCCACCTCCATGTCCCCAAAGGGACTTGCAGCAGCTTACATGGGGCCAAGCCCAGTCTGTTACGAGAAGTCCTTGTAGGACCAGGTATATGTGTGTTGAAGAAAAACCTTATTGTGTGTAATTATCATGAGCAGCTTGCAATGTATCATATGTTCTGCAGTTGATGGTACTTGGTGATGGAAGGATTAATGTATGTATTAGTTCTAAAGGGTTTGTAATCTGTAAGTAAGAGTTCATGGGTGAAAGCCATTAAGGGTGGAGGTATGCAAGAGATAGGTTGCAGCTGGGTGTTTGTGGCCATAAGGAGTGAGCCTTGGAAATGATCTTTGGGAGAAAAGTATTCTTATATTTTGGTGGTGGATGCTTCTGGTTTTCCCCCCAGGTCTGTTGGATTTTTGGTATCCTGACCTGTCTCCTGTAATCTTGGAACCTTGAACCTTTGGACTGGCTTTTGACTACGGTATAGACTCTTGATCCCTGGACTTTGTACTGACCCTTTGACTACAGTGTAGCTTTGCTATCAGTTTTTGTTTATTCTGTGGCTGAGTGCTATCTTTATGTTTTATATTTAAAACAGCCAGCAAGTAAGTGCTGTTTTAATTAAACTGTTTTATATCAAACTGGGTTTCTGTTTGATTCATCTCTGCTGGAAATAACAGCAGAGCCCTGGCAATGTGACACAATGTAGGTCAACCAGCAATCTTGAACCACACCCAAGGAGCTATATCTGTTTGAGTTTTCTTGAATACATTCTGGAGTACCATTATGGAGATCCTGAAGGAGATCCTGAAGGAGAGCTTCTGGAGAGCCTTTTCTCTGAGGAGACCTATGGACAAAGGCTTTGCTCTGAGGAGCAGTCTGAAGGAGGCTATGGTGGAATAGCATTTACTCAAGGTTTATTTAATCTCTCATTTGCTGTAAAATGAAGATTCCTTATTTTCTGTTTTTTTACAAAGACTGTGTAAGATTGTTGCACTGCTTGATGTTTTGCATGTAACATTACCAATTTATATTTTCTCTCTGCTGAGTAAAGATTTTTCTGTTCACTTTTACTCTGGTCTGTGAGTCTTTTGCATTTGGACTTTGGGCTCTGGGATGCTGGGCAAAACACGTCGCTGCATAATAAAGTCAACAGTTAAAACATACCATGTATGAAATGCAATAATCAATATAAAAACAACATAATCAACATTATAACAACAATCAAGCAAGCATCAGGAACAACCATCAGTAGTATAATTGAAGTCTCATTGTAGGAAGACGGTTTGGTGCACAACAATTTAAAGGTAGGTCCAATGAGTAAAGTGCATAGGTGATAAAGCAGCAAAAGGATAAGAGCAATTACAACTAGACAATTAAGACTTTGGACAGAAAAGTAGTAAGGTGCAAGGATAAGACGTAGGATTATAGTTAAGGCCAGTTGTCCAGGAAATTGTCTAACCAAATGCAAAGATTTGGGTTTTGCCTTCAGTCCAAAGTTGAAGGCAAAATCCACAACACAGAAGTTAAGGTACAGACCAGAGTCAACAAGGCAGATAATCCAATAAGACCAGAGTGTTAAGAATGAGAAAGAAAAATCAATTTTTAGATGAAAACTGAATGAGTTTATTTTTTAAAAAATAAATCAATTATACAAAAAATAGTAAGGTGACAAAAATACTTCTTTGAGGATAACATGGACAGAGAAACTGAAATGAGAACTGTATGGCATGCAAGCAAGGCATTTGTTAGGAGTTTGTTTATACAAAAACAGAAGAACCAAGGGAAAATTAATTTGATTTTGGAAAAAATTAGGAGGAAAAAAACAAGAACAAAAGTTATGCCTTGCCAATTTATTTATTTTTTGTTGTGTCAGGGGCGACTTGAGAAACTGCAAGTCGCTCCTGGTGTGTGAGAATTGGCCGTCTGCAAGGATGTTGCCCAGGGGACGCCGGATGATTGATGTTTTTACATCCTTGTGGGAGGCTTCTCTCATGTCCCGAGCTGCTGAGCTGAAGCCAACCAAAAAAAAATGCCCCATCTCTCATGTCCCCGTATGAGGAGCTGGAGCTGATAGAGGGAGCTCATCGCCTCTCCCCAGATTCGAACCTGCGACCTGTCGGTCTTTAGTCCTGCCGGCACAGGGGTTTAATCCACTGTACCACCGAGGGCTCCACCCTGCCAATAATGAATATTGATAAATCAAATCCAAATCCTACAAACACAATTGTATATGCTTTTGAGTTAGATGGGAAAAATGAGTTATACAAAACAGAAAAAATGGATCAGTCAACAAAGTAGGAAAATGGTTAGCATACAGACTGAGAAAAGAAAAAGAGGAAAAAATGATAATGGGAATACAAGCTGGAATTGAGCTAACGATAAATAACATTTGATAGTTATAGTTGTTGGGATTTACAGTTCACCTACAATCAAAGTGCATTCTGAACCCCGCCAATGATAGAATGAGACCAAACTTCTGTTTTCTGATGATCTTTGGCGACCCCTCTGACATCACCCTCACAACCCCCCCCCAGGGGGCCCACCCCCCAGACTCTGAAACAGTAGATCACATACTCAGCTGCTGCAAGAAGATCGTACAGACAGACTACAAGCAGAGGCATAACACCATTGCTCAGATGATTCATTGGAACTTGTGCCACAAATACCATCTGCCTGCAACAAAGAACTGGTGGGATCACAAGCCGGAAAAAGTTACAGAGAATGAACACATCAAACTCCTCTGGGACTTCCGAATTCAGACAGACAGAGTTTTGGAGCACAACACTCCTGACCTCACGATTGTGTTAAAAAACAAAGTATGGATCATTGATGTTGCAATCCCAGGTGACAGCAGAGCTGAGTCCAGGAGGACCCCCAGACTGCGGCTCTGTGTTCTTAGGGGGAGTGTAACCTCGTCCAGCACGGGTTGTCACCCATACCCTGATCGGTCTTGAGCCTGACCAGGGGGACCTCTGTTTTGTCTGGATCAAGTTTCAGTTTGTTCGCCTCCATCTAGCCCATCATAGCTGTCAGACACTGGTTCAGGACTTGGGGAGCTTCCTTGGATTGGAAATGAGTAATAGAGTTGTGTGTTATCTGACAATGATGACAATGAAGTCCAAAACTCTGGATGACCTCACCCAGCAGTTTCATGTAGATGTTAAAAAGTATGGGGGACAGAAAAGAGCCTTGTGGGACACCACAGGCCAGTGACCAGGGGTCCGAATGGGTGTCCCCCAGCACCACCTTCTGGGTTCAGCCCTCCAGGAACGAGCGGAGTTACTGCAGTGCCTCCAAGGCCCATCCCAGAGAGCCGGCCCAGAAGGATACCATGGATGATGGTATCAAAAGCCACTGCGAGATCCAAGAGAACCAACAGGGACACACTCCCTCTGTCTAGCTCTTTGCAGAGGTCACCCACCAAGGCTGTCTCTGTTCCATAGCTAGACCTAAAACCAGAATGTGATGGGTCAAGATAATTGGTTTCATCCAATAATCCCTGGAGTTGAGTGGCTACCACATGGCTTTCCAATGAGAATAGATTCATCTGATAGTCTTTCTATTTATTTCACATTAATTGGTTTGCTAATTAAAATGTCAGTCGAATATGATGAGTGTGCAGTCTAAAAGCACCATGAAACTAGTTAACAAATTATAAACACTGTCCAAATGGTTAAAGACATGTTCATGCACAAATCTGATGAAGACATTAGATATGAAAGCCTTTATTGTTTTTTTTAAAGCACAAAATTATAAACACTGTCCAAATGGTTAAAGACATGTTCATGCACAAATCTGATGAAGACATTAGATATGAAAGCCTTTATTGTTTTTTTTAAAGCACATATTTAACTTGGCACTGTAATGAAACAATGGATAATAGTGAACTCTATTGAAATGAAGGATGTTTGGCCCAAGAATAACATAGAGTCATGCTGGATTTAGCAAATACCTAGAGAGGATGTACATTGCTGGATATCGAAAAATGAAACCCAGGGCACTATCCTGTGAATATGAGGGTTATAATGTACACCTGCTTCCATTTTTAAGGCATCAAGTTAATGTTTCATTTTTTCCACTTTTCATGCTTTGCCCCACTTTTCAACTTTGCCCTATAACAACCTTTCTAACACCGTGACTCCTAAATATGGTTCCTCATGTTGTGATGACCCCCACCATACAATTATTTTTGAGAGTGCGAGGCAGGCAAGGGAGGCTTTGCATGAGGCCAGGCCTCACATGAAGGAGCACTCGCCTGGCTCTCGCCCTTGCTGGCCGGTGAGAGCACAAGGCAGGCAAGGGTGACTTTGCATGAGGCCTGGCCTTGTGCAAAGCCTTGGGGGGTGGGGCCAAAGGAGGTGGCTTTGCAACCCCTCCGAAATAGCCAAACGATCCCCTTGGGGGTCGCAACCCCCAGGTTGAGAACTGCTGCCCTATAATGAAGCCAACAGTGGTACCAATGGATATTCTTGCCCATTCCTAGTACTTGGGACCAGGAATACCGGATTTCTTTTTCACCACAACATGGACCTTGGTATTCAGATTTGGTCGGAGTACAATAATGTAGCATTTAGGAAGGAAAATGCAGATCAGTAGTGCAGCACTTGATACCAACATGGAGAAGATCTGCACAACCACCATATACTTTCCCTTAGTGCTTAGGTAGGTAGGAACAAAAGTCACCCAGACACTGCAAAAGACCAGCATACTGAAGGTGATCATCTTGGTTTCATTGAAAGTCCCAGGCAGGTTCCTAGCCAGGAAAGCCACGATGAAGCAGATGATAGCCAAGAATCCCATGTAGCCAAGAGCGCAATAGAACATAGCCACAGAGCCTTCATTGCATTGCTGTAGGATCATGCCAGGCTGGGAATGCATGTCCGAATCTGGGAATGGTGGAAAGAGTCCCATCCAGAGGATACAGATGAGAAGCTGCACAGTGGAACAAGAAATGACAATAGTGTTTGCCAGATCTTTTCCCAACCAGTTCCTCAACGTGTTGCCTGGTCTTGTGGCCAGAAAAGCCATTACTACAGTGGTTGTTTTGGCTAGCACAGAGGATACGGCAACTGAGAAGATAACATTGAAGGAAGTTTGTTGGAGAAGGCAAGTTGCTTTTTTTGGCTGGCCAATGAAGAGGAAGGAGGACAAGAAGGAAAGCAGGAGAGAGATGAGGAGAACGTAGGAGAGGTCTCTATTGTTGGCTTTGACAAGTGGAGTTTCTTGGAATTTAATGAAGATCCCCAACACAACACCAGAGATTAAGAACAAAAAAACGGAAAAGGAAACCAAGATGACTCCCAAAGGTTCTCCATAGGACAGGAAGATTATGACTTTGGGGACACATTGATCCCGATCCTTGTTTGGATGCTGTGCTTCAGGACACCTGGTGCAATAATCGGCATCTAACAAGAAGAACATGGAAATCAGTATTGTATCTATCATTATCTGTAATCTCTAACATGACAAAAATAATAAGAAGTATCAGAATATCCTCTGGTAGTAGTCACCAAATAAGTAGGACCTCAGGAGGTCCATGAAGAAGTAACCTGTCCTGATTATGAATATTCATGACACCTTCAGAGCATTTCCTCCACCTCAAGCATCAGAAGAGATGTTTGTTCTATGTATTGACGAAGGCTTTCATGGCCGGAATCACTGGGTTGTTGTAGGTTTTTTTGGGCTATATGGCCATGTTCTAGAGGCATTTTCTCCTGACGTTTCACCTGCATCTATGGCAAGCATCCTCAGAGGTAGTGAGGTCTGAGGAAAGAGGCTCACGGACCAGATTTTCCTCGTAGCCCACTGGTGGTCCGCAGCCCACAGGTTAAGAACCACTGATATAGGAATATTAAGTCACATAATGCAGCATCCACCCATTCCTATGGGGATGAATGTGAATCTTTACTGTATTTCTTAAAAGTTATTTTTACCTTCCTGAATGGAGACTGCTCCCGGTGCACACTCCATACAGCTGTAGCAACAGGAGGGCCTTCCTTCCTGAATCACCTTGGCATATCCACGGTGACAACTTTCAGTACATCTTGAATGAGGTGGAACCTATTCATTAAAAAAAAGGAACACAGGAAGTGGTAGCTGGTGTATCCCCTGCCAATGGATAAAATGGCTTTGTATAAAGATTCAAAGGAGCTGTCTATGGTGCTGAGCCTACATTTTTGACATAGGTATTGATGGCTTCCTTATATGTTGGGTAAAATCCAGAATGGGTTTACCTTTTTTAATTTAATTTGATTTCTGGTCCCATTTCAGACCAGGAATTTGTTTTGAAAAGCCTCACAGAAAATTGATAACTAGTCAAAGGTCTCACTTGGCCCAGTTCAATATATGACACAAAGTGAAGCCTATGGATGTCTAACTTACTAGCTCAAAAGTGGGAAACTGTTGGAGGCTGGGAGCTGCATTACCATTTCCAGGAGATCTTGGAGGGTCATATCCTTCCCTTACCCTTTGTAAAAATATTTTTGCTACTTCAACATCCTAGTTCTCATTTCTGTCTACTGTACCTTAGACTTTCTGAGTGAGAAAAGAGAGTGAAACAAATAAATAGTGCCCTCCTCACCTGGTTAGGCCACTTGGTCCATTCAAGGGCCTCCTGGTCTATCGTGAACATTATATCTTGCGATGTCTGCCCCTCTATGTGCCCAATTTTCCTTGTAGCAAGAGACTGATTGGGAAATGCCAGCAAGTGCACAATGTCAAAGTGAGATGTCACCAGGTTCCCGTTCTGATCCAGGTCCATCCCATCCACTGAAGTGTTATAAAGTAGGGAGTTTCTCAGGAAAGGATGGAGCTAGAAGGATGGAAAAGAGAGAATCACTGGGAAAACAAGAGATACCATGCTGCACAGAATCCACTGCACTACCCTGGGGAAAAAAACCCATGAAAGGTTAGTCATAGAGATGCCATAAGCTGGATATGACTTGAATGCACAACAGCAACTGCTACTATTGCTGTTGCTGCTACTTTTTATTTCTTGCCCATGAAATTAAGTGCCATGTGAAAACCCGTCTGTTTATTAAGGTCTTTGAACTTCATTTATTCATTTTGACACTAATATACGTAGTTTTAAACCTTTTAAATCTTTTGAAGAGGGCACAGGCTTGCTTTCTGCTACTCTACAGACTTGGTACCCAGCAACAGATTTAAACTGGAGGTAAAGAGATTCCACCTCAATATTAAGAAAAAATTCAAGATGGTAAGAGTTGTCAGGAAGTAGAGTATGCTGTCTACAGGGCCAATGAGTGCGGCAGGATTTCCTTCTTTGGAGGTTTGCAAAGAGAGGCTGGATGACCATCTGCTGGGAGTGCTTTGATGGGGGTTGGACTGGTGGACCTTGGTGGTGATGGGGTGTTTTTCAATGCTATAGTTCTAATAATATAATATAATATAATATAATATAATATAATATAATATAATATAATATACCTTATTTATATTCTGCCCTATCTCCCCAAGGAGACTCAGGGAAGATCACAGAATACATACACTGCAAACATTCAATGCCATTGAAACAGATAGGACAAACAGACAGACAGAGGTATGTTGTGTCAGCATCCAACTTTGGCACCGTAGAGGTTTTGCTGAATTCCAGCCACAAGGGGGTGCTGGTGCTCCATCTTCTATGATGAAGAGCTTTGACCACAAATTTCCTCCTTCCTTTTTGGTTGCTGGCATTCCTGGTATTCCTTTTTCCCCCAAGGCTTTGCACAAGGCCAGGTGCCATAAAATACCTTCCCTCACTTTAAGCAGTACCTAATTTCTCTACTTACTAGGCTTGGGCAATCCATGGTTCTAAATGGTTCTAAAGTACTTACAGAACTAAAGTTCTGGTGGTGAAAATTTCAGAACTCTAACAAAACTCTCAAAATTTCATAATAAATGGCAGTTCCTAATTGGTTCTGTCATCAGAACTTTAGCAACACTGTAGAAACAAAGTACCAGCAAATCCTAGTTTTCACCACCGGAACTTTAGCTTTGTAAGTATTTTAGAACATTTAGAACCATGGATTGCCCATGCCTAGTACTCATCTCTATTTCCAAGCCGAGGAGCCTGTGTCTGCTGTTAGTGTTAGTAGCCCACAGACTGACTCTAGCCCTTGTAACTCTAAGTGTGATAAAGTAACTCATAAAAGAAAACACATGAGTCTTTAGCTTTAAGTAGAAAAGAAATAAAGTTGTATTCACTGCATACAAAACAAAACAGAAGAATTGCTCTCACCAAAAAAAAAACATAAAACAATATCTTAGGTGAGTCCTCTTCATTCAACGGCAATATGCAGACTTGTAACTAAAACAATATACAATCTCTCTTACTCAGTTCTCCATAGAGTGACTTTATCTTGCCGTCAACAAAATTTTATTTTCAGGACGCTTGCAGAACTGCTCCTGGCACCAAACAAAGGTTTTTCAGCTCAGAACGAGCCCTCAAGCAAAGTATAGAACGCAATGCTCAAAGTACAAACACACAGTGGCTTACTATATACATGAGATAACAATACACTCAATTATCCGATCAATTAACTGTGTCAGCTGCAACAGAAACAGCCCTGATCCTTTCCAAAACTTAGGAAAAGTACGTTGCAAACCCTTAGTAGCAACACTGCTTAGGTGGACAGTAAGTTGGACTGACACTCAGGTGCTTATCTTGACCTGGGATTCGAACTGGCAACCTTTTGGTCATCAGTGATCTATTGCTGCTGGTGATTTACCAGATGTGCTACATCTCAGCCCTAAAGATACATATCGAGTTGACTATTCAATTGCTTGTTTGGTTGGCAGTTCTGCTGCCCATTCAGTTGCACACTCAGGTGTGCAACTGGTTGTGCACAGAGGATAAGAAAAACAATGTATACATTACTCCACATACTGAAATGTATGATACATAAAAGGGTTGAAGCATTTTGGGCCCCATCTCCCCCTTTTTCCCGCTCTCCCTTATTCTGAGAATACCTGCCATGATGGAATCCTTTGGAAGCCCATGTTTTTTCTAGCCACCATTGTCATCCATTTGGATCTGGATAAGGATGCAGCATTTAGAGCCTGTGCCACAGCCTGAATGAGATTGTAAAAATTGTAGGTATCCTCAAAAGGGTCTTTTTCAGCCACATCCTGAAACAAGGTATTCTCTTTCTCGGTGCATCTCATCCAGTTGTTTACATACAGTCCACACTTTGGAAGCAAACACCGAAAGGCTTTCACCTCAACCTCTCGTTGAAAATGTGTGTGTCTCACCTCGTTTTTGGCCTCTTTTAAGAAGGTGAAAGCGGCATGGACCTCTCGGAATTCTGATATTCTGAAGAACACTTCTTGGTCGATATTCTGTAAAGCGGTTGTGATCCAAATTTTCCCCACAAGTTCGTCATTGAACTTCACAGCACGATTGAAGAGCTGTGCCAGTACAAACAAGGATTCCGAATCCCCAGAAAAAATGACAACGGCGACTTGTTTCTGCTTAAGAAATTGCCTCATAAATGAAACCGTAGGGTACCAAGTCATTATCTGGAACACTACCTGGATTTTTTGTGTGAATGCAATGCAAATACCATTCCTGTTCAACACTGGTGTCACGGTCCTCACAAATTTCTCTCCATTGTCATTGTCTAAAGCAATAAGCCCGATCCACATCCATCTGAAATGCAGGAGTAATTTTGCGATGCCCAGATAGATCGTTTCTGTTCTTGGAACCAACCTATAGGTCAAGGGGAACCGAGCTTCCTTGTTAAGAGCAGAAGAAGCAAAATCATAACTGACCTAGTCGGGGAAGGAGAAGA
>NW_026845477.1:313315289-313338759 GCF_025583915.1 Anolis sagrei ordinatus | reverse complement strand
GGAATCTCCTTTCCTATAGTTTGAAGCCATTGTTCTATTGCATCCTAGTCTCCAGGGCAGCTAGAATGTGGAACAATGGGGATCAATGACATCAGGAGACAATGCCTCTGGAACATGGTCATACATTCCAGAAAACTGACAGCAACCCAGATGTATTGCTTTCACACACCAAGACATCAATTGACAGGTATGAATTTTCCCTATTCAAGCTGATGATAAAATCTTTGAAAGCTGTGCTCCTAGTGCTTGAAATCTGGTGGAGTGTTGTGAGAATAAAATGAAGAGGAAATCAGACACTGCCATGGACACCGCCTGAATCAAAGATGGAATATAACAGTATTAAATACATAACCCATCTCTCCCTCCCAGCCATTCCTACCTGTGGGACTTTGTAGATACTCAACAAGGTTGAGATCTGGATGGAGTTCTGAGGGTCAGTTCCTTCAAAGACAGCCAGGAGGTCATCCTGTTTTCCACAGCTGTAGTTTGGAAGCTTTGGCTGCCCAGTATAAAGCAAATCTAATAAGACATTGGTGGTTATTCTGGCATTGAAATAACTCTCATAGATGTTGTAGCCCAGGGTGATGTTTGGTAAAAGCCTGGGATTTTGGTTGACCCTATGAATGGCAAACATCAAGAGCAAGATGTCCTGCTGTGACTTCTTGTCTCCTGTTCTGCAATGAAAGATAGGGAATAGCAACCACATGAGTATCTTCTATTTAATGTAGTAAATTCCAGTTGGCTAACTATCAACTGACTCAAATTACCACACCACATTGGCAGCTGGAATTACTTTTCTATACTTACCTATGATCGAGATATTAGTGTTGCAATCATAACTACCCCTCTACCTACATTATTGAACATCAACTGCAATGGGAGGAGAAGGTCTGTTCTGCCTGTGGTCATAGCATTGGTCAATGATATTTCCATCAGGTTTGGTGGAGCTGGGCTGGGCTAGGAGATGTAACTTCTATATAAATAAAAATGTAATGATCGTTTGTGGAATTAACATAACTCAAAAACCACTGGGTGTATTGACACCAAATTTGAACACACTACACCTATCAGGCCAATCAGTGACCATCACTCATAAAACACTGAAAACCACAGTGAAAGAGACTTAAAAAGAAAAAATACATTATAACACATGCGCAAAATCATAAATATAACATATACACAAATATGTACACACACATATATACACACACAAATCACATATACACAGACTGGGCCACAGCAATGTGTGGCAGGGGTTGGCTAGTACTTAAATAATGCAATTAATTAGTTGATACTGAAATCCAACCAACTTATTGAACACTAGCTGTCCCCTGCCACGCGTTGCTGTGGCCCACTCTGGTGGTCATGGGGGTTCTGTGTGGGAGGTTTGGCCCAATTCTATCGTTGGTGGGGTTCAGAATGCTCTGTGATTGTAGGTGAACTACAAATCCCAGCAACTACAACTCCCAAATGTCAAGATTCTATTTTCCCCAAACTCCACCAGTGTTCACATTTGGGCATATTGAGTATCTGTGCCAAGTTTGGCCCAGATCCATCATTGTTTGAGTCCACAGTGCTCTCTGGATGTAGGCAAACTACAACTTCCAAACTTAAGGTCAATGTCCACCAAACCCTTCTAGTGTCTTCTGTTGGTCATGGAAGTTCTGTATGCCAGGTTTGATCAATTCCATTGTTGGTGCAGAATTCTCTTTGATTGTAGGTGAACTATAAATCCCAGCAACTACAACTCCCAAATGACAAAATCATTTTTTTTTGAGTGAAGGACATACATTGGGTTGTTAGGTGTCTTGTGTCCAAATTTGGTGTCAATTCGTCCAGTGGTTTTTGAGTTCTGTTAATCCCACAAACGAACATTACATTTTTATTTATATAGATTTCTACATTACCCTAATAAGCCAACTCACATCTCTCACTATTACTCTCTTTACTTACTCTTACTTCTAACTCAATGAGTCTAAGGGCACACCTACATGGGCATTATACTCTAAAGTGGTTGAAAATTGATTTTGTGGTGTGTTCATGAGGCATGGAGTCATCATGCCCTAAATGCAAGGCAGAACTTAATGTGCATTAGGGAATGTAAGGATGAACCCAGCACCTTGGTGTGTGTGAGAAAAGTTGGGCTAGTTCTGTTTTGGATCTGGTCTTGCTGTTCACAGGGGACAATGTTACCGCCTTCCTCTGATTTGTGGTGTAGGGAAAATGATACTTACCTTTGTCATTGTTCATTACCATAGAAGTGGCCACAGAGCTCCAGAGGGCTTGTAGTTGTCACCTTTGCTGATTTAAGCAAAATCTCTCCTTTGACTTGAGAGGGGATGGGTGGAAGGAGAGGGGCAATTGTCTTCCCTCTCTGAGTCATATGGGAACCTTTGCTTGCAATTGGCAAAGGTGTTGAGCAATGGCCACAAGCTCTTTGGTATTTCATGGCAGCTGCTATGGTGATAAACAATAACAGATAAAAGTATCTATTCAGCAGGACTGAACTGGGTTTGGTCCAACTGGACAATGAGGACTCTGCTCCCACTGTTGACATAGTTCAGGAGCATAGTGATGTGAATACCAAGCAGAATCCAGGACTGATCTAAAGCAGCAATTCTTTGGACCAGCCCCAGCTTTGTTGCCCGTTTAGATACATCTTAACTCATCTGCTTTGGAGCTTCACAATCTCTCCTCACCTCTCTCACTCACATTCCCAACTCTCCAACTGTTAAACACATCAGCCTATAAAAACCCCTTTCAAATTTTCAGCAAGCTGCCAATCACCACCAATATCCCATACATTGATAGATGATTTATACATATCCATATCCATTGATGATATTGTGTGCCTTCAAGCCATTACTAACTTATGGTGACCCTAAGGTAGTTCTATCACACTTTTCTAGGGCTGAAAGTGCATGACTTGCCCAGGATCATACAGTGGATTTTCATGTCTGAGTGGTGATTTGAACCTGGGTCTCCAGAGTTGTTTTTGTTGTTTATTCATTCAGTCGTCTCCGACTCTTCGTGACCTCATGGACCAGCCCATGCCAGAGCTCCCTGTCGGCCGTCACCACCCCCAGCTCCTTCAAGGTCAGTCCAGTCACTTCAAGGATGCCATCCATCCATCTTAAACCACTACAACATACTTTACTTTTATTTCTCCAATAAACACAACAATTTTCAAAACACATTTTCAGAACATCACAAATCCCTCTCCAGTTTTCACTCTGATAACCCTGGACTTCTGTAAGGATTTGTACTCAGTAAATGGGGACAATAGAAATAGATGAAAGAAGAATCAATGGGAATGACAATAAATCTGCAAAGTATGGAACTACTTACGGGACAAACCAAGTCGAGGGAGCCTCTTTGAAAGGATGTGGTCTGAGTCGGGCATATTTGGCTGACATAATCCCACTAATGAGGTAGTCTCCTGATCTGTAATAATTAAATGTATTTGTGGCCACCCGACTGCTTCTTAAACACACGGAACAATTGGTCATGGGCCTCCCACAGTCAACACAGAGGAGAAGCAGCAGCATTATGAGCTGGATGCATCTTCTGCTCTCACTTCCTTTGAGACTCCTCTCCATGACATGACTACCAGCAGGGAAAACAGGAGGCACGTCAAAGCCTTCTTGGCAGACCACATCTGCAGGGACTTCACTCATAGATGGCTTTTAGCTGTGGCTTCCACACCGATGTTGTCTTTGCTCTTCCTCCGCTTTGTGTTTTGACGCAAATTATCATTTGCAGGAGTGTTATTTATGTCCCTGTTCATTTCTGATACAAGAAGTAATAGCATGTTCTTCTTGATTGCAAGGTTCATGTTATTGATCAGAGTTGATCTTTCCAGAGCAAGCCCTGGAGCTTTGGGAAGAGGAGGAATACCTGAATTACCACAATATAGATAATGATAAGGTGAGGAACCTTCTCCACAACCCCCTGGCATGCTGGCATGGCTCTCAAGTTGGTTGTACACAAAATAATACATCTTTTTCTGATATTGAGTATTCTGAAATTGCCTAACCACAGGGTCATTCAGAGAAATTCACCTGACCTTGCATCTGATTTCCATTCTATTAAGGTTCATACGAGTCCTGATTTCCAACGTGGAGCACATGCATTTCTTATGGTTCTAGGGGCCTCATTTACAGTACATAAATATATATTGTGACATACTGGCAGGAGTCAATTTCTGACGGCATGAACACAAATTCCCTCCATGACATTCTGACTGAATCATCCTGGCTGCCTCAATTCTCACTCTGTGACATTTTGAAGCCAGCAGAGGATGCTGGAAACCTTGTATTGGAACTTGTGAAGCAACAAGCTCTAATAAGGAAACTGAGAAGAGTGGGGAGTTAGGCAGAAAGGGTGTATAAAAGGAGGTGGTGGTGGGAAAAAGTCAGTAGTGTCTTTCTTTGCTGCAGAGATACATGCAATATATTCATTTCAAAGCAAAACCGGCTTGTGAGCGGTCATTTAATATTGCTATATAGCTCCTACAGTCTTACACATACACCATCACAAGAGTGGTTTGTGGGGACACCACCAAGAGGGACTTCTTGGTGGTGCCCCCCCGGCTTTGGAACGTCCACCCCAGGGAGATTAAGCAGACCCACACTGTCCTCCTTGGATGTTTGGACAAGCCTTTGAGGAATGTCTAACCCCAGTGGTCCACAATTAATGACAGAGCACTGCACTTTCATCCCATTCCTAGTTTATGAGCTACAACTTGTTACATCTCAAATAGATTACTGAAACGCACTCTACGTTTGGTTGCCTTTGCAGACTGCCCATAAGTTTCAACTAGTCCAACGGTCGGCTGCCAGGTTACTCACTGGAGCGGCATACAGAGAGCATACAACCCCTCTGTTACGCCAGCTCCACTGGCTGCCGATCTGCTACCAAGCACAGTTCAAAGTGCTGGTCTTAACCTTTAAAGCCCTGAATGGTTCTGGCCCAGATTATTTGTCCAAATGTATCTCCTGTTACAAACCATCACAAAATTTAAGATCAGCTGGAGAGGCCCTGCTCTCGATCCAACCACCATCGCAAATGTGATTGGTGGGGACAAGAGACAGGACCTTCTCAGTGGTGGCCCCTCACCTGTGGAACCCCAGTGACATTAGATGGCTACCTACCTCCTTTCCTTTAGAAAAAACTCCAAACCTGTTATGGGACCAAGCATTTGAACAGTAGCAGCAGCAATTGGGAATAAGACTCAATGTGATATGTATGACAATTGTCTGTCCCAGGCACTAATTTTAAACCGGTGTGGTTTTAATAAAATGTTTCTTAATATTTTAATTGAACTGTTTTTAAATATATAATTGTTGTTAGCACTGGAATGAGTGCTTGTTGAGAAGCCAGCCTGAGCCTTCCCCCCGGGGTGTGTGTGTGTGTGAGAAGGACTAATTGCAGCTTCCGGGCAGTCTTCATAGGCAACCCCACGTAGAGAGCATTGCAGTAATCTATACGGGATGTAACCAGAGTGTGGACCATCGTGGCCAAGTCCAACTTCCCAAGGTACAGGTGCAGCTGGTGCACAAGCTTTAATTGTGCAAAAGCTCTCCCGGCCACCGCTGAGACCTGGGGTTCCAGGCTCAGTGATGAGTCCAGGATCACTCTCAAGCTGTGAACCTGAGTCTTCAGGGCGAGTGTAACCCCGTCCAGCACAGGCTGTAACCCTATGCCCTGTTCGGCCTTGTGACTGACCAGTAGGACCTCTGTCTTGTCTGGATTCAGTTTCAATTTGTTAGCTCTCATCCAGTCGGTTGCAGCGGCCAAGCACCGGTTCAAGACAAGAACAGCCTCCTTAGTAGCAGGTGGAAAGGAGTGACAGAGTTGGACATCATCTGCGTACAGATGACACCGCACCCCGAAACTCCGGATGATCTCCCCCAATGGCTTCATGTATATGTTGAATAACATAGGGGACAATACTGAGCCCTGCGGGACCCCACAGTACAATGGCTGTGGGGCCGAGCAGGAGTCCCCTAACAACACCTTGTGAGAATGACCCTTGAGGAAGGACTGGAGCCACTGCAAGGCAGTACCTCCACATCTCTGCCATTGCTTAGAAACCATATCAGTAAGCTAACTTGCATCCTGCCCAATAGCTCAGATGACATCTGATCATTTCCTCTGCAAATTTTGTTCTTAGGGAAATACTGGAACATACAAAAGTAAGAAGGGCTTTTCAGTGGAACCATGACAGATGTGTGAAGGATACAGACCACACCAGGTGATGCCATGGGAGGTTGAGCCCAACCGCTGGGGTGGAGAGAGAAGTAGGCAAGGGAAAGCATCCAAGTAACCCTGTGAGAAAGGCTTATGCAGATTGGCCCCACAACCCACAACCTTGGATTTTCACCACTCTTACGTTGCCCTATGGGTCTTGTTTGATTTTGGGTCATGGTCATCCAGGTGAGCTTCACAATGTGATGATCGATGACAAAGGTCTTGTGAAAGATGTGTGTGAGAGAGATCTTAGTGTGTCTTCAAAGCTGCTCAGATTTGGAGGTGTGGAGGTGAGGGGCACAGTCACCATATACAGAGAACATGGATGTAGGGTTGCCAGTTCAGAATCATCTCAGACCTTGAAGTTTCCAAGACAGGGAAGATTTTTAATGATGCTATTAAGCATAATTCATTAAATCCCTAACAGGGACGGCTCAACCCATTACGCAAAGTAAGCATTTGCAGTATAGTTGATTTTGCACAGGGGTGCTCTTGAGGCGCTCTTGGGGGAAAATAGACCTTGACATATGCGAGTTGTAGTTACTGGGATGTATAGTTCACCTACAATCAAAGAGCATTCTGAACTCCACCAATGATGGAATTGAACCAAATATGGCACACAGAACTCCCACGACGAATGGAAAATATATATCAGTGATTGGTTGGGGGGGAGGGGGGGCGGGCGCCAAGATACTGTTTGCTTATTTTTGAAAATTACCCAGGGCTCCCTCTGATCCCAACCACTTTTACTCACAAATTGTCATTCAAGACACATACACACAAACACAATGAACATTACGTTTTTATTTATATAGTTTTCATCATCCTGAGCTACATTTTTCTGTTGCACTTCCCATGATTTTTCCTCCGTACCTTTCCCTTCTGTAGAACCAGTTAAGGAAATTCCTTCTCCTGCATCCTCTTTCCAGACATCCGAATCATTCTCAAGTCAATCTAGTGAGACCTTCATGCTGCCCCTTTCCTGCCTTATTTCAAAATAATGATGTTTTTCAAGATCACAATCTTCCTATCAGTGTGAATGTCCCCATATCTCCTCCATCTCTGCTATTGCTTAGGAACCGTACCGGCGAGCTCACTTGTATCCTGTCCAACAGCACTGATGATAACCCATCATTTCCTCTGCAGATATTTCTGAAGAAATATTACTTTCTGAAAATGTTGGAAATGCTTGGCAATGGCATCACAGGGAGGGAGGAGGGGATCTGTGGGCCAGCTGACATTCCCAAACACTCTGCAAAAGCAGACCCATATATGTACAGCATGTTGCAGTTGCAGTAATCCAAATGTCATTGACCTTTCCAATATGAATCATAGATTCATAGAGTTGGAAGAGACCACAGTTGCCATTCATTCCAAGTCACTGCCATGCAGAAGCACACAGTCAAAGCATTCTTGACAGATGGCCATCTAGCCTCTGCTTTAAAATCTTCAGAGAAGGAGATTGCATCATACACTGTCAAACAGCTCTTAGGTAAAGGTAAAGGTTTTCCCCTGACATTAAGTCCAGTCATGTCCAATTCTGGGGGTTGGTGCTCATCTCCATTTCTAAGCCAAAGAGCTGGCATTGTCCGTAGACACCTCCAAGGTCATGTGGCTGGCATGACTGCATGGAGCGCCGTTACCTTCCTGCCAGAGCAGTCACATTTGCATGTTTTCGAACTGCTAGGTTGACAGAAGTTGGGGCTCAAGCCACTCCCTGGATTCAAACCTGTGACCTTTCGGTCAACAAGTTTAGCAGCTCAGCAATTTAACCTGCTGCGCCACCAGGGGCTCTTATTGTTAGGAAATTCATACTAGTGTTTAGATGGAATCTTTTTGCCTGTGATTTTTTGCCTGCAAGGGACCGCAGCTAGTACAGTGGGTTAACTGCCAGCTACTCTAAAATTTTCTTGACTGGAAGGTCAACAGTTCAAGCTGCAGGTGTGGTGAGTGCCCACCATCAACCTTAGCTTCTGTTTACCTACAGTTCGAAAACAAGCAATGTGAGTACATAAATAGGTATTGCTTGGATGGGAAGGTAAAAGGCAGGGGTGCCAGCAAAAATTTGATCAGGAAGGCATCCAAGGATAACAGCCTCCTCAGCGTGGAAATTGGAACAACAACACCACCCCATGGCAGAGTTGAGTACAGCCTCCAGATGCCGGATATTGAAAAAAGTGGGAAGCCTTTCCTCTTATTATTTGTCTTTGTTGTCAATTGTGCGGTATTGAATGTTTGCCATGTATATTTCTGTTATCAGCTGCATCATCATGGGTTTGGTTTTTTAAAAAATTGTTGGTCATACCTTGCGGTATGAGAAGTTTGGAGGCCAAATTTGATGTCAGTTGGCCTCATAGTTTGTTTGTTTTTAGGCTACTAACGATGACCATTAGCTTTTTATATATATAGATAGACAGATATAGCTATTTGAAGCCATTGATCCATGTCAGTCTACAGAGTAACAGAAAAGTTTACTCCCTCCTCAATACAACCTCCTTTCAAGTATGTGAGCAAAGCTGTTATGTCACCTCCTAACCTTCTCTTCTCCACAACTAGTTTCCTAAGCCATTCCTCATAGGGCATGGTTTCCAGACCTTTGATCATTTTAGCAGTCTTTCTCTGCACATGTTCTAGCTTCTTAATATCTTTCTTGATTTGTGAGACCCAGAACTGGACATGGTATTCCAGGTGAGATCTGATCAAAGAGGATAGAGTGGGACCATTCTTCTCTTGATGTAGACATGATGCACCTATTGATCCAACCTAGATGACACTGGTTTTTTTAGCTGCTGCATTATACTGTTGACTCATGTTCAGTTTGTGGCCTAGTCCCAGATCCCTTGCACAGAGCCTATGTCTGCATTTTCCCCACCCATGCTGTACTGCAATGCCCGTAGCGAGGGGGGGGGGGGTTAGGGGTTCACCCCCCCCCCCGAAATTTTTCAGGTTAAAAAAATAAACCTGGTTTACTCATGAATTTTAACTGGTTAACCAAATCCCCATGCTAAGTAAATTTATTTATTTGTTGTGTCAGGGCAACCAGTCAATTATATTACATTTCTAACAGAACAAAGCAAACAAACAGACAAAATACAAAATTTGTGAGTTTGGTAGTTGATTAAATGTCCTTTGACCAGTATCTGGCCACTTGGAGTGCTTTTGGTGTTGCTGCAAGAAGGTCCTCCATTGTGCATGTGGCAGGGCTCAGGTTGCATTGCAGCAGGTGGTCTGTGGTTTGCTCTTCTCCACACTCGCATGCCGCGGATTTTCAACCCTCCCCGAAATCTTTTTCTGGTTACGGCCCTGACTGCAACATACATCAACTGTAGTCAACACAATGGTCAAAGATCATGTCAATTTATTCATCTTAATACATCTTCTCCCACATTAAAAATCCATTCATTTCATACAGATTACATTAAAAAAAATACTAAAATCATTGTCAAAACCAAATCAAAGCATCATCACGTTACTCAATAAAGAGTACAGGTTGAGCATCCCTTATTCAACATACTTGACATCAGAAGGGTTTTGGATTTCATTCCCCCTCTGATTTTAAAATACTTGTATTTGCATATACAATAGAGTCTCGCTTATCCAACCTTCGCTCATCCAATGTTCTGTATCCAATGTTCTTCGCTCATCCAATGTTCTGCCCGGAGGCAGACTTCACAGCCACAGCTGTTTCAATGCATTGTGATGTTTTGCTGTTGAATTCGTAAATACAGTAATTACTACATAACTTTACCATGTATTGAACTGCTTATTCTGTCAATTTGTCGTAAAACATGATGTTTTGGTGCTTAATTTGTAAAATCATAATGTAATTTGATGTTTAATAGGTTTTTCCTTAATCCCTCCTTATGAACCAGCATTTTCACTTATCCAATGTCCTGCCGGCCCATTTATGTTGGATAAGCAAGACTCTACTATAAGATATATTACTGTACAGGAGGTCTCTGGTGACCTTGGGAACAAACCAACAGAAGTGAAGGGCAGGACTGAAATTACTAAAAGAATTAATAGGAGTGGGAGAAGGAATGAGGAGAAAATGGGGATGACAAGAGCATGGGGAGAATGCGTAGAGGAGGGCCTACACCAACCTCACTCTCTTAATGCCTGAGAATTTCCCTTAGGTGGCTGGAGGCAGAGAGGATACCCAGACCAACCTACTACCATGCCTGGTCTCCACAGACTCCCCAGAGCAGAAACAAAGGCAGTGGCATTGGTTCTCCTCAGGGTTTGAAGTTTTAATGGCACCTATGGCAATAACAAAGTGGAGACCTCTCAACTGCTCCTACTCCTCTTTGGCACTGGTAGCTTCTTCTTTCTTCTCCTCATCCAGCTCCAAACTTTGTCCCAACATCTTTGCATATTGTAGTAGTGATAGTCCAGAAAGTAGAGAGCCAAGCAAGCAGGTCTCAGGCTCCTCTTCATCCTCCTCCTCTTTGGTGTGTTGGCCTCACCTTTGCTTTCACCTGCTTCTGATGCATAGAAAGGGGCTCAACACAGCCCTCCCCAGTGTTAGTTTCATGTAAATGGAAAACTGGTAGCAAAAAAAATTATGTAGATTTCAAATTTTGAGACAGAGTTGGCTCAATCTGCATATCAGTTTTAAAAGCCACTTTGAAGAGATGTGTCTACACATCTTACAGAAAGGAAATGAAAGTACCCTGTTTCTTGGAAAATAAGACAGTGTCTTAAATTAATTTTTGCTCTGAAAGCTGCACTAGGTCTTATTTTTAGGGGATGTCTTGTTTTTCCATTAAGAAAAATTCACATTTATTGTTGAACAAAAAATTACGAACATTTATTTTATACTGTACAGTAGTTGTCTGGTCACACTGGTCACCTGACTCACACACACAGCCACCAATAATAAGGGCTGTAAAGTACCTGGCTCCCACATGCCGTCTTGTTGTTGTTGTTCATTTGTTCAGTCGTTTCTGACTCTTCGTGACCTCATGGACCATCCCACTCCAGAGCTCCCTGTCGACCATCACCTCCCCCAGCTCCTTCAGAGTCAAGCCAGTCATCTGTTAAAAGTCTCAAGATATTTTCAAGTGTCAAGTGACTGGCTTGACACTGTCTTGAGACTATAACAATCTCCCACAGCAGTTCCTGGACCACTTATACAGCAAGGATGGTATTGCAGCTTCCAGCCACCAGGGGGAGCAAACAAAAACTTTGCTAGGTCTTACTTTCAGGGGAGGCCTTACAGTGTTCCCTCACTACTTTGCGGTTCGCTTTTTGCAGACTCGCTGTTTTGCGGGTTTTCTTTAACAATGGATTTTAAATACAGTACTGTATACAATTTTAAATACAGTACTGTAGCAAGGGAACACTGGAGGAGGAAGGAGGGTGGATAGATGGATCCCCATGTAGGTTCAGCCTCCTCTTTACCTTCCTCCTCCCCCTCCTCAGCGTGGCCTGGATCCAGCCTGAGCAGCAAGGTGGGCCGGCGGAGGCAGTGGCAGCATAGACTCCTCCTCCTCCTCCTCCTCGGCATTGCTGTGCATGCACCATGGATCCCAGGCTGGACGCAAGCTCGAGGCAGAGGGAAAGCAATGCCCAGGCAGGGGCCAATCACAGCTCGAGATCAGTGCCAGCTGGAGAGAAATCTCTATCATCTCTTTTCCTCTTCCCCCCCCCCCCACCTGTAAGGAACAGTGGGTGGGTTCTCTGAAGACAGAGAGAGATTGATTGAGAGAGAGGGGCCATCTTCCAGAGGGAGAGCGGATGGGGGACCCATGTATATGTATGTATACTGTACATATAGCAGGGGTCCTCAAACATTTTAAACAGAGGGCCAGGTCACAGTCCCTCAAATTGTTGGAGGGCCGGATTATAATTTGAAAAAAAATATGAATGAATTCCTATGCACACTGCACATATCTTATTTGTAGTGCAAAAAACACTATACAATAATTAAAATGATGAACAATTTTAATATAAACTTATTAGCATTTCAGTGGGAAGTGTGAGCCTGCTTTTGGCTGATGAGATAGGATCATTGTTGTTGTTGTTGTTGTTGTTGTGTGCTTTCAGGTTGTTTCAGGCTTAGGTTGGCCCTGAGCGAGGGCCGGGTAAATGACCTTGGAGGGCCGTATCCGTCCCCCAGACCTTAGTTTGAGGACCCCTGCTATATAGCATTCCTACTTTGCTGGTGGTCCTGGAGTGTAACCCTCGCGATAAGTGAGGGAACACTGTATATTCAGCAATTCAGCAAAACCTCTACTAGGTTTTATTTTTGGGGGATGTCTTATTTTCGAGAAAACAGGGTAAGATCTGATTACAATTTTGAAGTTTAACCTTGATCTAAATTTTTAAATGGGTCAATTCTAGGTTAATTTTTTTTTATGTAAGCAGAAGTGTGAACTGTAACTAAATCACCTACCAGAAGCTATGCACATAAACTGTATTTCTTCAATCCAAAGGTGCATATTTGCCCCATAGAAACACCTATAAAAACAGGTGTGTGCTTTTTGGGTGTTTTTTATATTAAAAAATGTTTATCAGTTGGTGCTACTGAAATTAATGTGCATCTTAGAATCTGTGCCGTCTTAACAAAACAACTGAGGTATGGATGATAGGGGTTGGTCTAGATGGCCCGTGTGGTCTCTTCCAACTCTATGATTCTATGATAAGTTCCTCCCTTGTGCAGAAGATCTTTTTGTAGTGACCCCTCATACAGTTTCATTCCAGTGTGATTTCTTCTTATGCAAGGAAAGTTGAGAACTGCATCGGAAACTGTTTCCACACTTGAAGCATTTGTATGGTTTCTCCCCTGTGTGGATTCTTTGGTGAGAATTAAGGCTCATTCTGCGACTGAATCTCTTCCCGCAATCAAAGCATTTATATGGCTTCTCACTAGTGTGAACTATTTCGTGCGAGTAAAGGTCTGAACTGCTTCTGAATCTCTTTCCACACTCAAAACATCTGAATGGTTTCTCCTCTGTATGGATTCTGCAATGCCTTGCAAGGTTTCGACTGTCGGCAAAGCTCCTTCCACACTCGGGGCATGTATAAGGTTTCTCTCCCGTGTGGATTCGATTGTGCTTCGTAAGGGCCCAGCTGTCACTGAAACTCTTCCCACACTCTGTGCACTGAAATGGTTTCTCCCCTGTGTGAGTTCGTTGATGTAAAAGGAGTTTTGAATTGCAAGGGAAGGGCTTTCCACATTGAAAACATTTATACGGGTTCTTCTCTGCGTGGATTCTTTTGTGAGAATTAAGGCTCATGCTGTGACCGAATCTCTTTCCACACTCAGAGCACTGATATGGCTTCTCACCGGTGTGAATTCTTTCATGGGAGTAAAGCTCTGAACTGTTTCTGAAGCTCTTCCCACACTCCAGACAGCTATATGGTTTCTCTTGGGTGTGGATTCGACAATGTCTTGCAAGGTTTCGGCTGTCAGAGAAGCCCCTTCCACACTCAGAGCATTTATAGGGTTTCTCTCCCGTGTGGATTCGATTGTGCTTCGTAAGAGCCGAGCCGTCACTGAAACTCTTTCCACACTCAGTGCACTGAAATGGCTTCTCCCCTGTGTGAGTTCTTTGATGTAAAAGGAGTTTTGAATTGCAGGTGAAGGGCTTTCCACATTCCAAGCATTTGTACGGATTCTCATTTACGTGGATTCTCTTGTGAGAGTTCAGTTGAGCATTGCACCTGAAACTTGTGCCACACTCCGAGCATCGGTAAGGCATCTCTCCTGTGTGGATTTTTTGATGCAAACTAAGTGCCGAACTACAGCTGAAGCTCTTTGTACACTCGGAACACTTATACAGCTTCTTTCCAGTGTGGATCCTTTGATGAGAAGCAAGGCCAGTGTAGTGAGTGAAGGTCTTCTCACATTGAGAGCATTTATACGGTTTTTCTCCAGTGTGAGTCCTTTGATGGGAGCGTAGCTCTGAACTGCATCTGAAACCCCTTCCACACTCAGAACAGGAAAATGGTTTCTCTCTCCTATGGATTCTGCGATGCCGTGTCAGATTGGTGCTCTCGCTGAAACTTCTTCCACAATCTGGGCATGTGTATGGTTTCTCCCCTGTGTGGACCCGCATATGTTTTCTAACTGTTGACCCATACGTGAATCTCTTTCCACATTCCAGGCACTGATACGGTTTCTCTCCTGTGTGGATTCTTTTATGCAAGCTGAGTTTTGAACTGCAAGTGAAGGGCTTGCCACATTCCAAGCATTTAAACGGATTGTCTTCCGTGTGGATTATTTTGTGTGATATGAGCTGAGTGGTGCACCTGAAACGCAACCCACACTCTAAGCATTTATATGGTTTCTCTCCCCTCTGGATTCTAGGGTGTGTACTAAGAATTGCTCTGGTAGTGTTTGGATACTGAAGGAAGATGTTCCTTTTATCTCCAGGTTTAGCACTCTGAGGCTCTCCCAGGACTGTGCAATTATTAAAGTCCTCCCCTTCAGAAGCAATGGATGCTTTTCTCCTCTTCTGTTTTGCTTCTGTTTTCTTTCTTTCCTGATTGGTTTTCTCATTGTTTTGCCATTCTCCTACTGAAAGAGAGAGAGAAAGAGAAAGGCAGCATATATGTGAGAAAGGCAGCATATACCCTGAGATTCCAAGACCTGAGAAGGGCTATCAATACCAAGGTGACTTGATGGTCTCTCATGCATAACAACAATAATAATATTTAAATAATATTTAAATTATATTATTTATTGGCACTTAAGCACTTAGCACTGGGACTGTGACGCAGCTGGCTGGGAGTCAGCTGCATTAAGATTACTACTGACTGAAAGGTCATAAGTTCGAAGCCAGTCCAGGTCGGAGTGAGCTTCTGGCCAATTTGCGTAGCTTGTTGTAGACCTTTGCAGCCCAAAAGACAGCTGCAACTGTCACGTTTTCACATTTCCCTCTCCTTGCAAAGAGAGATTATATTTACGAGGCCATAAAGATCAGCGAGCATGCGGCAAATGTGGAAGTACTTCATCAGTGTCGCAGATGGACGGTGAAGCGACAGCTCCCCTGGTGGCCAGAAAAAGTTGGAATGTTAAATAGCCTCTGACTGTCTGTCTATATGTGTTGTGTGTCTATGGCATTGAATGTTTGCCATGTATATGTACATTGTAATCTGCCCTGAGTCCCCTGCGGGGTGAGAAGGGCGGAATATAAATACTATAAATAAATAAACACAATCCACACTGACAAAATTACCATCTGTCAGTGGTAAAAGGCCACCCTACTGGGATTCACATGCATTATTCCCCAATACATCACATGGTCCTAGACACTTGGGAGGTGTCCGACGTGTGATCCAATACAACAACCAGCATAGTGATCTTGTTTGCTCTGTACTAATCTTGTTGTTTCAAATAATAATAATAATAATAATAATAATAATAATAATAATAATACACTTTAGGTTGTTGTAGGTTTTTTCCGGGCTATAATACACTTTATTTATATTCCACTCTATCTCCTCAAAGGGAGTCAGAGCAGATATATGGCAAGCCTTTATACTGTGCTCAACTTTGGCCATGAGGAGGTGCTTGTTGTCTGTAGATGCCATCGTGATTGTGTTGCCAGCATGTTTTGCATGGGTGCCTTTTACCTCACTGCCAATGCATTACCTATTGATCTACTCACATTTGCTTTTGAACTGCTAGGTTCGAACTGACAACCTTCTAGTTAGCAAGTCTTCTGCAGCTAGTGGTTTAACCTGCTGTACTACCACAGCCCTATGAATCTTTAAGTCAAAGCCAAATGGATGGCAAATAAAGCCAACAACATTAATCAGTCAGAAGAAAGACAAAGCCTTACCTAGTGAGATCAGGTTCTTTGAATTTTCCTCCATCACTTCTCTGTGCAAAGTTTTCTGGTCAGGGGACAGAAGGGCCCATTCCTCCTCTGTGAAACGTACAGCCACCTCTTCAAAGGACACTAGATCCTGAAAAGAGAAGACAAGAACAATTATTTATTTATTTATTTATTTACAGCTTTTATATTCCGCCCTTCTCACCCCGCAGGGGACTCAGGGCGGATTACAGTGTACACATATATGCCAAACATTCAATGCCAATTTGACATACAACATATACAGTCATACACAGAGGCTATTTAACTTTTTCTGGCCGCCATGGGAGCTGTCGCTTTCATCGTCCATCTGCGACACTGATGAAGTACTTCCGCATTCCCCGCATGCTTTTGCTGGAGTGCTTTGCTGGAGTCTTTTTTTATGGCCTCATAAATTAGTTAATTTAGCCTCCCCACACTTTAAGGTGGTACCTAATTTTCCTACTGTCTTTCGGGTTGCAAAGGTCGACAACAGGCTACACACAATTGGTTGGAAACCCACTCCAACCTGGGCTGGCTTCGAACTCATAACTCATAAGATCAGAGTGATCTTAATGTAGCTGACACTCAGCCAGATGCGCCACAATCCCAGTGCACAATTGGGTGGGGAGCCAGGGAAAAAATAAAAAGTTTATCTCAGAGAAATAAAAGTAATTTGAATTTTACATGCTTCTTTACTACCTGCCAAAAATGTAGCAATGGTCACAATATATTCAATGGTGGATTGAGTAAATTCATGGAGGGCAGATCAATCAAAGTCTTTATGTTACAGCATGATTTCAAAAGTTTTATGTTACAAGATGAAAAGTATGAAAATACTACCCTCTACAACAGGGGTCCTCAAACTATGGCCCAGGGGCCGAAAACGGCCCTCCAAGGTCATTTACCCAGCCCTCGTTCAGGCTCAACCTAAGTCTGAAATGACTTGAAAGCACACCAAAACAATTCCATCTCATCAGCCAAAAGCAGGCCCACACTTCCCATTGAAATACTAATAAGTTTATATTTGCTAAAATTGTTCTTCATTTTAATTATTGTATTGTTTTTAAGTGTTTTTTGCACTACAAATAAGATATGTGCAGTGTGCATAGGAATTCATTCATTTTTTTTTCAAATTATAATCTGGCCCTCCAACAGTTTGAGGGACTGTGACCTGGCCCTTGGTTTAAAAAGTTTGGGGACCCCTGCTCTACAATTTCAGATCACAATCCTGTTGTGTTGGCTCTAGCTAACAGAAAAGAAACATTTAACTGGAAATTGAGTAAATCATTGCTATATTATGAAAAAGTAATCCCAAACGCAAAAACAGAGTTGCAATTATTTCATGAGGAGAATTAAATAAAGGGATTAGTATAAGGATGGTTTGGGACGCCAGTAGTTTTATGAGAAGCGTCTTTATACAATAAAATGCTGCAACTAAAAGAAAGAGACAATAAAACATGAACCTGACTCAAGATACAATCAAGAGGAAAGAGAATGATTTTCAAAAGAACCTTTCAAATAACCAATTGATTTATGAAATCAAAAGGCTACAAAAAAAAAAAACAGCTTTCTATCATGACAGTTGCAGAAACTGAAAAAAAAGAGATATGCAAAACAGGAATATTTTGAATCAAGAAATAAAACAGAAAGATGGTTGGTCTATTGAGGTGTGTATTACATTTGATGGCACACTAGATACGAGTAAATATGGGTACTAAATTACACAGATAAATACACACACACACAAACATATACACAACACAGCTACAGAATTGACATATACTGGCAACAGAATGCAAATCAAAACTCGTGATTAAAATTTGATGGATTGACCTGCTGGAAGAGTTAGGTCTTTGATTGTATTTTAAATTCCAGCAGCTCATTTAACTGTTTTAACTAATTTATTTAAAGAAAATTATGATAAAGTATGGAAAGATATTTTAAAAGATTTGCATAGATGATAAGGTTTACAACTCTTATGGACAGAATTTGTATGATGACATGATAGCAACAGTCTTGCATAGCATTGCATAACAATGGGACTCAGACACACATCTTATGTATTAATTTACTTATTTTCTATATTTATATCCTGCCCTTCTCACTCCGAAGGGGACTCAAGAGCGGCAGACATAAAGGCACAAATCGATGCCATACAGATCCAGCAAATAAAACATAGAGATTAAAACAACAACTAAAAACATTTCAACATTGAAATTATTAAAATCACATAATCCAATATCGTAGTTCAGGCTGTTTCAGTTATCATTGCACCATTCCACATTCACATCTTTCATTGATAGATTATTCGAAAGCTTGGTCCCCCATCCACATTTTCAGGTTTTTCCTAAAGGCCGGGAGAGAGGGGGCTGATCTGATGTCACTAGGGAGGGAGTTCCACAACTGAGGGGCCACCACTGAGAAGGCCCCGTCTCTCATCTCCACCAGCTGAGTTTGCGAAGAAGGTGGGATCAAGAGTAGGGCCTCCCCAGGAGATCTTAAAGTCCAAGATGATTCATAGAGGGAGATACACTCAGATAGGTAAGCTGGGCCAGAACCATTTAGGGCTTTATAGGCTAAAGCCAGCACTTTGAATTGTGATTGGTAGCAGACTGGCAGTCAGTGGAGCTGAACTTACTCCATGCTGAGTGGGAGAGGGGAAATCACTGTCATAATCCTCCACCTCCTGAAGCTGAGGCTGATTTGTGAATGTGCACAGAGCAGCCCTAGATTCAGGAAATATAGAGTGGTGGTAAAACAACCCCCCTCCAGTGCTATGTGAATGTGCACACGGCCCTCTGCTACGAGGCCCAGCTGATAGGAATGCATTCTTTATGTTTGCTAACATCTAGAGGAGGGGCCCTCAAACTTTTGAAGCCAGACTGCTGGAGGGCTGGACAATAGTTAAAAAAAACATAAACAAATTCCTATGCACACTGCATGTATCTTCTTCTCTGTACTCCAAAAATAGCCATGTAAGAACAACATAATATTTACAACGAAGGACACTGTTAACCAACATAAACTTACCAGTATTTCAATGGGAAGTGTGGGTGATGAGATAGTCAAGTTAATTTAGAGGGTTACTGTTGTGGGCCTTCAAGCCATTTCAGACCTAAGACGACCCTAAATCTAAGGTTTAGGGCAGGGACTGGGGAAATTATCTTGAAGGGTCACATCTGGCCCACAGGCCTTAGTTTGGGAACCCCTGATATAGTGCGTTCCCTAGCCACCTGCAAACCTAGGGGGCACTGACGAACTTTGCTCCACTTTCTGTGGGGTATTCTGACCATAGAATTATCCTAGGTGACCTAGATATTCTGAGTGGCATTATCTCTAGGACTCTCTAGATCAGTGGTTCTCAACCTGTGGGCCCCCAGGTATTTTGGCCTACAACTCCCAGAAATCCCAGCCAGTTTGCCAGCTGTTAGGATTTCTGGGAGTAGAAAGCCAAAACAACAGGGGACACACAACTGAGAACCACTGTTCTAGATCCTCCAGTGTGACTCTGGTCAATTTCAAGAGAAAGACAATAGAGAGTTCCACTGGAGAACCTAAAGCAAAGGTGTCAAATTTATGGCCCTTCATGTTTTGGGACTCCCAGCTCCTTGGCGCTCTAACTAGCTTGTCCAATGATCAGAAATTCTGGGAGTCGAAGTCCAAAACTGCTTAAGAGCCATGAGTTTAACACCACGGACATAGGGGTTCCTAGAAAGAACATTTCAGTCAAAACCGCAAAACCCAAACCCACAAATGTGGAGAGCCAACTGGACATGTGAAATGTCTAGATATCTTTCTGCAGGATTCCAAGCTGGCTTCATTGAAAGGTTACTCTCACCTGATTCGAGAGCCACACAGCAAGCGATTGCATTCCAGCATGAAGAGGAGGGGGCCTCATGTGAATTGTGTGGGTCATCTCTCCACCTACAACAAAGATCACAGAAAAAGGAGAACATATATTGCTTACTTAAAATGAACAGTTGTATTAATGGGCTCTCAGCTTTAGGCTTTAATCTAGAGTTCAAAACTACCCAAGAGGATGGACCCTATCCCCTCAAAACAGGTCAGCAACACATATCCAGGAGAGATCTTTCTAAATTATCGAATCATAGAGTTGGAAGAGACCTCATGGGCCATCCAGTCCAACTCCCTGCCAAGAAGCAGGAAAATTGCATTCAAAGCACCCTGACAGGTGGCCATCCAGCCTCTGTTTAAAAGCTTCCAAAGAAGGAGCCTCCACCACACTCCGGGGCAGAGAGTTCCACTGCTGAACAGCTCTCACAGCTAGGAAGTTCTTCCTCATGTTCAGGTGGAATCTCCTTTCCTGTAGTTTGAAGCCATTGTTCCGCATCCTAGTCTCCAGGGCAGCAGAAAACAAGCTTGCTCTCTCCTCCCTATGACTTCCCCTCACATATTTATACCTGCCCCATATCATGTCTCCTCGCAGCCTTCTCTTCTGTGGGCTAAACAAGCCCAGCTATTGAAGCTGCTTTTCAAAGGGCTTGTTCTCCAGACCCTTGATTATTTTAGTCATTTTAGATTGGAAATTGATTCCATTTACTTCCTAGTTTTTAAAAAAGTCTCCCCTGTGTCTAAAATAAACAATAATGGAAGAACAATATAATATTTACAAGGAAGAATACTTTTAACCAACATAATCTTACCAACATTTCAATGGGAAGTGTGGCTGATGAGATAGTCAAGTTGATTCAGAAGGTTGTTGTTGTGGGCCTTCAAGCTATTTCAGACCTAGGGTGACCCTAAATCTAAGGTTTAGCGCAGTGTAAATGATCTTGTACGGTCACATCTGGCCCACAGGCCTTAGTTAGGGAACCCTTGATTAGGACGCGGAACAATGGCTTCAAACTACAAGAGAGGAGATTCCATCTGAACATGAGGAAGAACTTCCTGACTGTGAGAGCCGTTCAGCAGTGGAACTCTCTGCCCTGGAGTGTTGTGGAGGTCCTTCTTTAGAGGCTTTTAAGCAGAGGCTGAATGGCCATCTGTCGAGGGTGCTTTGAATGCAATTCTGCTTCTTGGCAGGGGGTTGGACTGGATGGCCCACGAGGTCTCTTCCAACTCTTTGATTCTATGACTATGATTCTATGGTGCATCTCCTAGCTACCTGCTTGGCAAACCTAGGGAGGATTGAGGAACTTTGCTCCATGTTCTGCAGGGTATCCAAGGTGACCTAGATATTCTGAGTGGTGTTATCTCTAGGACTCTCTAGATCAGTGGTCCTCAACTGGTGGGTCCCCAGATGTTTTGGCCTACAACTCTCAGAAATCTCAGCCAGTTTACCAGCTTGTTAGGATTTCTGGGAGTTGAAGGCCAAAACATCTGGGGACCCACAGGTTGAGAACACTATGTGAAGAACAGGAGGGTGATCACACTTTTTAAACAGGGCCAGGTCACAACCCCTCAAACTGTTGGAGGGCCGGATTATAATTTGAAAAAAAAATGAATGAATTCATATGCACACTGCACATATCTTATTTGTAGTGCAAAAAAACACTTTAAAACAATACAATAATTAAAATGAAGAACAATTTTAACAAATATAAGCTTATGAGTATTTCAATGGGAAGTGTGGACCTGCTTTTGGCTGATGAGATAGGATTGTTGTTGTTGTTGTGTGCTTTCAAGTCATTTCAGACTTAGGTTGACCCTGAGCGAGGGCCAGGTAAATGACCTTGGAGGGCTGTATCCGGCCCTCGGGAGGGGATTTTTCCTCTAGTGCAGTGGTTCTCAACCTGGGGTCCCCAGATGTTTTTGGCCTTCAACTCCCAGAAATCCTAACAGCTGGTAAACTGGCTGGGATTTCTGGGAGTTGTAGGCCAAAAACATCTGGGGACCTCAGGTTGAGAACCACTGCTCTAGTGTGACTCTGGTCCATTTTGAGAGAAAGTCAATAGAGTGTTCCACTGAAGGATCTAAAGCAGAGGTGTCAAATTTATGGCCTTCCATGTTTTAGGACTCCCAGCTCCTTGAAGCCCTTTGGAGATATAGAGGATCTCCAAAACATGCCAAAAATGTTCCCCATAACTCTTAACTCCCCATAACTCACTGAAAGCATTTGAGATCTTTGGGGGCAAAAGAATTTGACCCTAACTTTGTTGAGAAAGCCTACTGCTGTTTTAATGCATCGGAATGACTAAGTGGTTGAGACAGGCCCGTAGCCAGGATTTTGATTCAGGGGGAGCTGAGTTTGATTTGGGGGGGGGGGGGCTGAGTCTGAGTGAAAGAGGGTCTACCCTAGCAAACCTTTTGTATTGTTACCCCAATACCCCCATGCATATGGGATATATTGAGCATGGTGATCAGATCATGATATGAAAACATAACAGTTTAAATAATGTACCAGTAAGGCCTTCTCGCAGACCACAATGAGAATTTCGGGGGGGGGGGCTGAAGCCCCCCAAGCCCACCTCCCCCACCCCCCCGGCTACATGCCTGCCTCCAAAGTTTCCCCTTGCTAGCCAGCACTTACAGCACTGAGTTACATACATAATATATCGTGATCATTATCGTGATCAGATCATGATAATGTACCAGTAAGGCCTATGCTGGGGAAAGTGGAAGGTAAAAGGAAGAGGGGCCGACCAAGGGCAAGATGGATGGATGGCATCCTTGAAGTGACTGGACTGACCTTGAAGGAGCTGGGGGTGGTGACGGCCGACAGGGAGCTCTGGCGTGGGCTGGTCCATGAGGTCACGAAGAGTCAGAGATGACTGAACGAATGAACAACAACAACAAGGCCTACTCACGGACCACCATGTACCAGTTTAAATAATGTACCAGTAAGGCCTACTCGCGGACCACCATGAGAATTTTGGGGGGGAGGGGGCTGAAGCCCCTCAAGGCCCCCCCCCCCCCGGCTACATGCCTGGGTTGAGAACAAAGGAGAGATAGATGAAGGTTTTACCCAGAGATCTGAAGAATGCAAAAGAATGAGATAAAAACTGGAAAAAGTGACCATTATTCCCTACTTGATGTGGCGGCTGTTCCATCCTTCTTGTGTTGGTTCTCCATGAACAATGGCTCCTGCGTGGAATCCATCACAGTCATCACTCTCTTGTGAAAAACTCTCGCCAACTTCATTTGTCCTTCCCCCTGAAATAGTATCAGAGAAATGCGGAGAACGCATTAGAATTTATGGATTTATTATTTACATGCATTAACTTACATTTATACCTAGCCTCTCTCCCACTTTCGGCCTCACAACAAAGGTTAAAAATCCATCTTTATCATAAATGAGTGTTGAAATGTTAAGTAAACTACACTCTACATTAAGAACACTGCAAAAGATACATGAATAACCAGTCTGATGTAGATGCACCTTTGGAAAACATCTCACCTGCTTCTTGTTATCCTCCATTTGGCTCAGGAGGAATCCTTCAGCTACGGCCACC
>NW_026845477.1:313299262-313315189 GCF_025583915.1 Anolis sagrei ordinatus | reverse complement strand
GTCTCTTCCAACTCTTTGTCTTATGATTTCAATAAATGTATTTTGTCTATATTGTGGCCTAATTCTTATAGTGAAGAGAGGTGAGTACTAGGGCTGGGCGGTTTCGTTTGTTAATTTCGTAATTCGTTATTAATTCGTATTTAAATTAGCTTATAATCCGATATTGAGCCATGCAGGAGTAATTAAAAATCGAAACGAATTTTTTCAATTTATTTCGTAATTGTTTCGTAATTGTTTCGTAATTGTTTCGTAATTGTTTCGTAATTGTTTCGAAATTATTTCCGTATGTCTGGTGCAAGTTTTAGGATTGTTGTTTGTTTTATCAGTGATAAAAAATAAATTATCACACCAACAGTCAGCAACAGAGGGAGAGGGAAGCTTCAGAAGTTCCCCCTGTCCCATTTGGAGGGTTTTTTAGCATATTGCGCAATTGCATCCGCCATTAACGAATCGATTCGTAATTGGTTCGAAATCGATTCGTAATTGTTTTGTAATTTTACGAAATTTCGTATATTTCGAACTTTTTTAAAGGAAAATTTTGGAATTCTTTTAAGAAACGAAACGCAAAAACCCCCTAAAAACGAATTGAGTTTAGAAACAAATTTTTCCGTGGTTACCCAGCCCTAGTGAGTACCAAATAGCTGATGTTGTTATGATGAATTAATTCCTTCATCTTCCAATCCAGGAGCAGCAGACAGACTGGTTCCAACCTCTACATGGCATCTCTATTAACATTTCGTGATAGCTATCATACGATCCCTTAGTCATCTGTCATCCAAGATAAACATATCTAGATGCCTACCTTTCTGTTAGAATTCAACTCCACACTGCTGAAGTCTACAGTCCTCAATAAGGAACAGTTAGCTTTAGAAGAGGCTGAGGGAATCCTCTCCCCCCCCCCAACGACTCCTGAATGTCAGTTGGACATTCTATTTGTTCTCTCTCTCTTTCTGCTCTAATTCTGATTGGTGATGTAAAATGGATACTTTTCAAGTTGCATGCCTTTGTTTAAGACCTCTGCGTTTTCTGCCTTTGCAAGTGGACCTCTCTCTGCTTTGTGTGTTTGAAGTGATGTAGTGTTTGGAGGGTCTTGTTTAAGCCTCTGAAGAGATAGAGTTTGAAAGAAGCTCAGACCCAATTCTTTTCTATCAAGAAATGTAGTTCTTATATTTTTAAATAAACCTTTTTGAAACTTTAAGGATTGAACTCTGCATCTTCAGTCCCCTCGGGAAGATAGGGTGGAATATAAATAAAGTCTTATTCTTATTATCTTTGCCTCCTAAGCTCAGAATTCTTTTACAGCCACAACACTTTCCCTTTTGCTTGATGTGAGCTGACTGCTCAGTGAACTGTTTATGTTTTTGAATGCTCTGTTATTTTGGGGACTTTTTCCTAACCATTTCAGGATCATCCCTTACAAAGATCGCATCCAAACTATCTTTTGCCTGACATCCAAATGTACAAGGTCCACCTGCTCCATTGCTTTTCCTTTCTTTTGCTCTTTCAGGTCATACCAAGCCCCTATACCTTATCTTACACACACACACACACACACACAAACCTCTTACAGTCTTACAATCCAATCTCACCCTTCCTGTTTCTTTGTGGACACTTCACCCCGGCCCTCTCTCTTTTCACTATTTCTAAAACAAAATTCTGAGGCCAAATGGAGCCCAGAGAAGTCACATGGATGAAGGCCCTCTAGTTAGTTTGCAACTTTCCTGTGCAGTGCCTGAAAACAGTCCTCAATAAAGGGAAATTATAAAAGGAAAGGTTTAAAATCCACAGGACACTATGCTGCTACAGTAGTAAGTGTGTGTGAACTTTCCTGGTCACAGGGCCCCCTGACTCATTACCTGAGCAAATCACACCAGCAGCTTCTCCAGATTCACAAGGTCCCCAATCCCTTAAATCACAGACTATAATAGAATCCCCTTTCACAATGCAAGAATTATAGAATAACTTGACAGGATTATATTTTCTTCCAAAGTGGGATCCTCTCGGGGTTGATAAGGCTGCTCCACAGTTTAATGTCCTACAAAAAAATTCAGCAGTCTCCAGATCCCAGCCATCATCACAAATGACTTTCCACTGCTGCTCTCCAAACACTTCTACTCTCCCAGAACAGAGACTCGAACCATTGACCAGTCTAATCTGACCTGAAATGATAGAAAAGAAAGCTTGTTGTTTTTCAACTTCATCCACTCTCCCTAGAAGAAGGCTTTTCACATTAAGGTTGTCCCAAGTGTTTGAGTGATTTTAAGAACATAGAGCCACCCCAAATATTCTTGTTCATTTACCTCGAGAGATTAATGTAATGGAAATCCCACCTACCTTAGGAAGCATTTAAAAGATAAAGCACAGATCACACAATAGCTTACTCACACACAGCAGGAGGAAACAGTGTGACTGGAGGAATCCTAAGCTTAAAAACAATGAGCAGCAGGGCTTACCTTAAAGTGTGAAAAACAGTTTATTACAACACAAAGAACTATGTTTTATAGATAGGAAAAATGGGATCTAGACTGTCTAAATCTTAATAAAAAATTAAACCAAAAGGAAATACTCAAAACTACATTCTGTGTTCAGAACACACTGACTACGTAGTCTTGGTGGCTGAACACAAAAGGCATGCAACCTGAAACACATCAGTCTGCGTCATCAATGAGGAGGGAATAGAGTGTGAGAAGACAGAGACAACACGTATTCATCAGGGAGGATAATGGGGGAGGTCTTCCCTAGCCTAATCCTGATTGCTGCTTGATTTCATGTGTGCAGATGTGCATGTTTGCATCAATTCCAGACTATAAAACCCAATTCAAGACTATAATACCCATGACGAAATAAAGGGGCGGTGATAGACTATTGCAGGAAGAACAGCAAAATTGCATGGTGGGAACTGTAGTCTGAGAAGCAGCAGGAGAGAGGATAAGGGCGGAAGTGCTGAAAAGCAGAATAAATGAAGGGCGGAAAAAGGAAACAGGAAACAGGAAGAAGACCATAGAGAAACCATAGAGAAGCCACGTTACGAAGGTACTCAAGGATTTAATCTTTTTAAAGACAAAGTGGAAAATTATTAAGGCAAGATTGAGAAATTTGACTAAATACAAGGATGAGAAGTAGACGGGCAGCGGACAAGGACAAAAAGCAGACAAGTAGCGGACAAAGAAGAAAAACAGACGGGCATCGGACAAGGACGAGAACTAGATGTATAGAAAGACCAGGATGAGAAGCAGACGAACAAAAAGATAGCGAAATCTGTTTATAATTAATTAGAGGACTTTATTGGAATAAAACTTAATTAATTATTGACAGTGATTTACTAGTAAGAATAAAATTCAATTATTATCTTTAATAAATTTTGGCAGATTAATATATAAATTAAATATATAAGTTAAAAGTTTAAAATCATCTATTTGGAGGAAATGGTAGAGTATTTTAAATTTATCCCAAATTTATTAATATCTATTGGACAGATCAATTTTATATAAGATTAATCAAGTTTAAATCCTAGTAGTTATAAATTATATAGTTAAATTGATTGGGTTTAAATGTCAGCGAAGGGGAAAGTGGACAAAGAAAAATAATTATGTATCCAGGCAAGAAGAGGCTTCTTAGATACTGGAGCAAGTATGGATAACTTAATGAAAGAAATAAAGAAACTTTCTGAGAAGCAAGACACTCTGAAGAAGGAAATGACAGACAAACAAGAAGAATATTATTTAAAAAGTGATGATGTCAAAGATATGGAAAATGAAATGAAGGAGTTTGGGGAATTGAAGAAAGAAATGAATTATTTGGCTGGAGAGGTGGAAACCCTGAAAGCAGGTAAAATAAAAACAGATGAGACACAGACTACAATTTTGAAGAAATTTAAGATACTGGAGAAACAAAAGGAGAAAATGGAATTGGAACAAGAAAAATCATTACAAAACAAATGGAATATCAATTAAGGTTAAGAAATATTCAAGAAGATTCTAAGGAAGATATAAGATCATTAGTTATAAATCTCTTAGCTACAAGTTTTGAAGTTGAGGAGGATGAGTTAGAGCAAGATATTGATCAAATATATCGGATTTCCCCATTCTTCTCTAGGAAACATAAAACACCAAGAGATGTGATAGTCCAATTCACAAAGAAGAAAATTAGAGATGAGGTATTATGGAAGACCAATAAGGACCCACTACAATACAAAGGAATGAAGATTCTGGTTCTCAAAGAATACCCACAAATGACGCTAAATAGGAGAAAAAAGTACTACCTTCCCACAGATGAATTGAAAAAGAGAGGAATTAGATATAGATGGGAAAGGCATGAGGGAATAATGGTGACTTATAAAGAAGAACGATATTAGCTAACTACAGAAGAGAAAGCAAAGACTTTCTATGAAAAATTGATGCGAGAGGCTGAGAAGGTAGAGAAGAGTGAGAAAGGGAAGAAGAAGCAATTGTCACCCAGAAGCGGGAACCTTTTAAAACAACAAAAAATCATTTAGAATTGGAATTTCAAGCTAAGCAAATTAAATTTTTGAAACAACAAACATTTGAGAATGCGAACAAACCGGGAAAGTGGTTAGCTAGACAAGTGCGGAAGAAACAACAAGCGAGACAAATTTTGAAGATCAAAGTGGGAGACAAAGTTATCTCTGCAGATAGAGACATAATGGAAGAATTTAGGAAGTATAAACAATTATACTCAAAAGACCACATAAGTAAAGAAGATATAACGACCTACATAGACAAATTTAGATTTCAGAAAGTGGATGATGAAACAAGGGAAAAGTTAAACAAGGAAATAACAGAAGAGGAAACAGAGAAGGCTATTCAAAAAATTGATTCAGAAAAAGCTCTGGGTCCGGATGGATATACAGCTGGATTTTATAAAACGTATAAACAAGAATTGACACCCCTATTAAAAAAGGTGTTAAACGAAGTAATGACCAGACAAATAATTCCGGAAACTTGGACAAAGGTGGAAACAGTTTTCATTAATAAAGAAGGGACAAGTGAAACTGAGATTAAAAATTATTGACCAATCTCACTCCTTAATACTGACTATAAATTCTTGCGAATATCCTGACCAAGAGGTTGAATTTTTTTTAAGACATTGGATAGAGGATGATCAAATGGGATTTTTGCCAAATAGGTATATGGAAGACAATATTAGGCTAGTATTGGACTTAATAGAATATTATGAATTAAATCATCAGAAAGAATTTGCCATACTAGCCTTGGATGCAGAAAAAGCATTAGACAATTTAAATTGGGATTTTTAAAAAAATAATACAAGAATTAGATATGGGTGATAAATTTAACAATGCAATAAATACAACATATGAGTCACAAAAAGCTAAATTAAGAATTAATAGTCAAATGACGGAGGAGTTTGATATATTCAAAGGAACTAGACAGGGTTGTCCCTTGTCACCATTGATATTTATAATGTCACTAGAACCATTAATGAAACTTATAAGAGAAGACCAAACGATTCAGGGCGCAAAAATTGGTAAAAACGAATACAAAATAAGAGCTTTTGCTGACGATGTGCTCGGGATAATGGAAGACCCAAGTAAAAATATACCAAGATGGATGCAGAAGATAAAAGAATTTGGGTTGGTTGCAGGATTCAAAGTTAATACGTCAAAAACTAAAATATTAACTAAGAATGTAGAGAAGAAAAAGCAGGATATGGTTAAGGAGCAAACAGGTCTGGAAATAGTAAAAAAAATTAAGTATTTAGGAGTATGGATAACGACTAAGAATGGACAACTGTTAAAGAATAATTATGAAGAGGTGTGGAAAAAAATACAAAAGGGCCTACAAAAGTGGACTTATCTGAAACTATCACTGTTAGGCCGCATTTCTTTAATTAAGATGAATATATTACCAAAACTGCTGTTCCTCTTTCAAAATCTTCCAATAATTAGAAGTCAAACAATTTTTGTAAAATGGAAGAAAGAGATATTAAAGTTTATTTGGGCCGGAAGAAGACCAAGAATAAAATATGACAATTTGATTGATAAGAAAACCAGAAAACCGGGATGGGACTTCCTGACTTCAAAGCTTACCACGATGCATGTGCTTTGATATGGATTAAAGACGGGATATTATTGAATAAAGAAGACTTTCTAAATATAGAAGGGAATGACTTAAGAGTAGGCTGGCATGCCTACTTGTGGTATGAGAGAGAAACAAAGGAAAAGAATTTTGGCAATCATTTTGTCAGAGCACCTCTATTGAGAGTCTGGCAAAAATATAAAAGAGATCTCTACTGCAAAACACCTTTATGGGTCTCCCCAATGGAAGCACATCAGAGAAGACTTTTGGGATGGCGAAGGTGGCCAACTTATAGAGATTTGTTAAATAAGAGTACAAATAATATTAAAACTTATGAGGAGTTAAAATTGAAATTCTCTAATATTACATGGCTACACTATATGCAAATTAAAGACTACTACAACCAAGATAAAAAATTAGGCTTCAATTGGGAAGAAGTGATCTGGGATAGGATTCTAAAATTGGAAAAGAAAGTAACATCCAATATTTGCAATATATTACTTACCTGGCTGACTGAAAAAGAGCAGATTAAAAATTGTATGATAAAATGGGCTCAAAATTTAAGAAGACCAATTCAAATGAGAGAGTGGGAGCAAATGTGGAATAAAAAAATTAAAATATACATATGCAATGGATTTAAAAGAAAACTGGATAAAAATGTTCCACAGATGGTATACCACACCTAAACAATTAGCAAAAATGTACAAAATGGTTTCTGATAAGTGTTGGAAAATTCATGAACAACTTGGATCCTTTTACCATATACGGTGGATGTGTAAAGTAGCAACCAAATATTGGACAGAGATACATGAAGAAACACAAAAGATTTTAAAAATAAACTTTATAAAGAAACCAGAGTATTATCTGTTAGGGTTTACAGATCCAGACTTACAATTAAATGAACAAGAAGATAAACTTTTTACATATATTACGACTGCCGCCAGGATTGTTTTTGCAAGAGAGTGGAAACAAGAATTAAACCCACCCATAGAAGCGTGGGTAGAAAAAATAAGGGAAATAAAGGATATGGATGAATTGACTTTTCTGTTGAAGAAAAATACTGGTAATACTTTAAAAAGAACGAATTGGGACTCTCTTCATGACTATCTGGAGAACTTGCAAAAATAAAGGACACAAGAGACAATTTTTTAAAGTATTTTTCTTTTAGTAACAAGAAGATATTATCCAAGAAGATGGAATGGAAGTCGATTTTTATTCTTTTTTCCTTCTATTTTTTGTACTTTTTGTATTTTTTTTGTACTTTTTGTACAACTCTATGTTGCAGTTTTTTTCTTATATGACTCTTTCTTTCTTTCCTTTCTCTATACTATTATTGTTCTCACACTTTCGTTGTATTATGATAAAACCTAATAATTTTTTTTAAAAAAAGACTATAAAACCCATGATCCAAAGACAATCAAACATGGCATTTTTATTGTGCGCTATCTTGTCTTGTCTTGATTGTAAGGATAAATGTTTAGTTAAACTATTGTATTTTAATCTCCTCAGTTTCTAGTGAATTGGGAAATAAAAAGGACTAGAGATATTAAGGCGTACAGATTGTCTGATTCGTTGATCTTAATAAATTTCATTCATTCATTTAGCGGTAAATTGCCCTGAGTCGCCCTTGCACTGAGAAGGGCGGTATATAGTAAATAAATAAATAAATACATAAATAAATAAATAAATAATGCTGTGCATCAACAATTTCTTTTCTTTATGAGAAAGCGTTCAACTTACTAACTATAAAACCTGATGCTCAGAATTTTGCTTTGGTTCTACCTGTTCTAGGTAAAGGTAAAGGTAGTCCCCTGACATTAAGTCCAGTCATGTCTGACTCTGGGGTGTGGTGCTCATCTCCATTTCTAAGCCAAAGAGCCAGCGTTGTCCATAGACACCTCCAAGGTCATGTGGCCAGCATGACTGCATGGAGCGCCGTTACCTTCCCGAGTATAAAAAGAGCGGTACCTACTCTTGTTATACTCTTGTTTGGCAGAAGCTGGGGCTGACAGCGGAAGCTCACGCCGCTCCCCGGAATCGAACCTGTGACCTTTTGATCAACAAGCTCAGCAGCTCAGTGCTTTAACCCACTGCGCCACCTAGCTACCTGCTATTCTAGAAACTCACCTGAGCACTTTACACTCACATCCTGGCTGTGGTTGCAGCTGTGCTTTCCCCAAGGGCTTTTGGGACAGGCAGCCAGAGATGTTTCTTCTCCCGTACAGTTCACATTCTCCAGCCAAATCAGACCAGACCCTTGGCCATAGCGAACTCCCCCAAATGCTGTTGAGGCATCTCCACAATTCAGTTCCCGGCACACAACTTGAGCATCACGGGTATGCCAGCCACTGTCACACACAGTCCCCCACTGTTGGTCGTGTAGCACCTCAAGATACCCGGAGCAGCGATAGGGGCCATTTACTAGGCGGAGCTCTGATGGGACAAATGAGTTAATTGTGCCATAAGTTGTAAAATTGATTTTGAATTATCTCATCATAATCTTTTCATGGTTATGTTATCAAACACATCTACCTCCACTCCCAAAAACGGTAGGTTGCATACCTGTGACCATCTTTCTTCGAGTGGTGCTCTGTGAATTCACACATGTGGAGTGTCTGCGCCTGCGCCGGCACCAACAGAAACCTCTCTAGTTTAAACTTTTCAAATTTTGGTGGTAACCCCACCCAGTCCCTGGCAGGGCATAAAAGGCGCCCCGTGCGCACGCTCCGCAGTTCCTGCGCTGCAAGGCAGTGAGAAAGGCGGAGGTTTGTTAGAGGGGAGGCTGGGCAGGTTTGTGTGAATTCACAGAGCACCACTCGAAGAAAGATGGTCACAGGTAAGCAATCTACCATTTTTCTTTGTGGTCTCTGTGAATGCACACATGTGGCGACTATTAAGCTGAGGTCCCGGAGGTGGGAAGAACAAACCGATCCCTTTATGATGGACTAAACAAATTTATTGAAGTATCAAAATAGTATCACATAAAAAAAGGACAAAACGTCCATAACACAGGAGTGCATGATCCTTCTTTGGCCAAAAGAGGACGTTATCACAGTATAAACACATTCATATGAGGGCACAGACATAATGGTTGCATGAGAATGAAACGCTACAGTGAATTCACGGTAACGAGGTCACAAAAGCCTCAAGAACGGCAACAATCCCAAGCACAAACAGCGACGGCATTGAGCATGCACAATGAACACATAGAAACACCAGCCTGGTGTACAGCCTACACTTGAGTAGGCAGTGGATCGAAAGAATCACATAGTATCCCTTGATTTATAGGACAATTCATCATCATAAACGTAAAGTGATGAAACAATAAAGTATGGAAACCATAGCATCAAAAAACACAAACGAACTGAGAAAGCAGGTACAATATAGGCATTTGACATCAGTATCGAGGCACACAGTATTGAGGTTAGGGAGGGCAGGAAGTCAAGACTGCCCTACCGAAAGCCATGTCAGACCTATGCCTAGTGTCCAGTCTATAATGCGAAACAAAAGTCAAAGCGTTCGCCCAAATGGCCGCCTTGCAAATAGAGTCCAAGGGAATCCCCTTCAAGAAGGCGGTTGAAGTGGCCATTGCCCTGGTCGATTGAGCCCAAATGACCGGTGGGGGCTGACAACGGGCCAGTTGGTAACACAGTTCAATGGTCGATGCAATCCAGCGGGACAAGCGCTGTGAGGACTCTGGCAGGCCCAGCATATGAAACAAAGAGTCTCTGAGTCCTTCGAGACTGAGAATTCCTGTCCTTGTAAAACAACAAGGCCCTCCGCAAATCAAGGAGGTGCAGTCATTTCTCTGTCGAAGTGGAGGGAGATTGAAAAAAAAGGAAGGTAGGACAATGTCCTCGTTAACATGGAAGGGGGAAACAATCTTTGGCAAAAAAGAAATGTTCATGCAGAGAACTGCTCTGTCTGCATGAAAAAGCAAATATGGCTCGTCGACCCTCAACGCCGCCAACTCAGATTGCCTATGGGCTGAAGTGATTGCCATCAGAAACACCACTTTCCATGAGAGTAGGCGAAGGTCGACAGTCGCTAGGGGCTCGAATGGTGATAATACCAGCCGGGAGAGCACGAGGTCAAGGTTCCAACCAGGAGTCGGAGGGCGAACTGGGGGATGCAGATTGTTGTATCCCTTCAGAAAGGACCTCATGAAGTCAGCGAATCAAACAAGGCGCCGATGAACTTTATGCGTGTCATTGGAGTCACGTCCAACTTTTGTTTGTTCAGTTGAAGACCGAGGCCCCCGAGAATGGAGAGAGTCTTTTGGATTTGAGTCCTTAGAAGCACTGGTGAGTGTGCCGCCAGCAACTAATCATCTAAATATGGGAAAATCTGGATTTTCTGCCTTCTGAGGTATGCGGCCACTACCGACATACATTTTGTGAAGGTTCTCAGAGCCATAACCAGGACGAATGGAAGTACATTGAAGGCGTAAGTCTGACCTGCAACTCAAAAGGCCAGAAAGTGTCTGTGTCTTTTCCTTATTGACACATGAAAATATGCATCTCGGAGGTTGATGAATGCGAAGAAGTCCTCCAGCTCGTTAACATGGAAGGGGGAAACAATCTTTGGCAAAAAAGAAATGTTCATGTGGAGAACTGCTCTGTCTGCATGAAAAAGCAAATATGGCTCGTCGACCCTCAACGCCGCCAACTCAGATGGCCTATGGGCCGAAGTGATTGCCATCAGAAACACCACTTTCCATGAGAGTAGGCGAAGGTCGAATGGAGGTAATACCAGCCGGGAGAGCACGAGGTCAAGGTTCCAACCAGGAGTCGGAGGGCGAACTGGGGGATGCAGATTGTTGTATCCCTTCAGAAAGGACCTCACGAAGGCGTCACGGAAGAGAGAAGTTCCTCCTCTCTGTTGGATATACCATGAAATGGCGGCAAGGTGTGACTTCAATGACGAGAGGGATAGGCCCCGCTTGGTAAGGGAAAATAAAAATTGAAGAATTGCTGGTATCGAAGGAGGGAACTCTCGAATTTCCTTCTTCTGAAGTCCTGAAATCGGGCGAAGCAAGCGGCATACGACTTCTTCGTTACTGGTTTGTGGGCAGCAGTGAGGATGGACCGCACATCCAGACACAGCGATCTCAGAACTGGATCCTCAAGGCCGAGAGATGGAGGGATGGGAGGTCAGGATGGAGAAGCAGGCCTTCTTCCCTCGACAGAAGGTCCTGGCGGGGAGGGAGCTGTCGATACCGACCGCCGGAGAGCTGCAGGAGAACCGGGTACCATGCCTGTCGTGGCCATGCAGGCACGATCACTATGCAGTTGGCCTGCGCCACCTGGATTGTCTCGATCACCCTGGAGATGAGTGGAAAGGGTGGGAAGATGTAGAGGAGACCTTTCGACCAGTCGAGAAGGAATGCGTCTCCGAGCCACCCCGGTACCATGCCCAGTGGGAGACGGGCACCGAAATAAGGGAGTTGGGTGTTCACAGGAGACGCGAAGAGATCGATGTCCGGCCATCCCCATTTGTCGAAGAGCAGGGCCAGCTCCTGTGGATTCAGTCTCCATTCGTGGGATGATGATCGTGTGTGACTCAACAAGTCTGCCTCGACATTTTGAGAGCCTGGTAGATGTATCGCTACAAGCGATATCGACCAGGCTACGCACCATTCCCAAAACGCCAGTGAGAGGGTCAGCAGTTTCCTGGACCCCGTTCTGCCCTGTTTGTTCACATAGTACATGGCCACCATGTTGTCCGTGAGGATCTGGACATTCTTGCCCATAACCAAAGGGGCAAAGGCTTTCAAAGATTTGAAGATCGCTAGGAGCTCCAGATAGTTGATGTGGCATAACCTCTCCTTGGCTGACCAAAGGTCTTGGACGGAGAGTTCTCCTGTGTGGCATCTCCAGGTGAACATCAATACATCAATCGTGAGGTTGATCGATGGGTGGTCGGGATGGAAGGGAATACCCTTGCAGACATGATGTCGAGCTGTCCACCATCGCAAGAACTTTCTTATGGCTAGCGGGACGGTGAGATGCTTCACACTATGATCTGTGATTGGGTTGAAATGGTCGAGAAACCATCTCTGCAGAGGCTGAAACTGCAGCCTTGCCAGCGGAGTTACCATCACGGTCAACGCTATGTGGCCCAGGAGGACCTGAACCTGCTTGGCCGTTATCATGTGGGCTTGAATGCCTCGGAGTGCTTCGAGGCAGAGCGCCCGAAATCTTGCTTCGGAAAGATACACTGACTGAGTCAGCGAATCAAACAAGGCGCCGATGAACTTTATGCGTGTCATTGGAGTCACGTCCAACTTTTGTTTGTTCAGTTGAAGACCGAGGCCCCTGAGAATGGAGAGAGTCTTTTGGATTTGAGTCCTTAGAAGCACTGGTGAGTGTGCCGCCAGCAACTAATCATCTAAATATGGGAAAATCTGGATTTTCTGCCTTCTGAGGTATGCGGCCACTACTGACATACATTTTGTGAAGGTTCTCGGAGCCGTAACCAGGACGAATGGAAGTACATTGAAGGCGTAAGTCTGACCTGCAACTCGAAAGGCCAGAAAGTGTCTGTGTCTTTTCCTTATTGACACGTGAAAATATGCATCTCGGAGGTTGATGAATGCGAAGAAGTCCTCCAGCCAGAGGAGTGGGAGTATGGACGACACCGTCACCATTCTGAACTTTTGGGCCTTGATAAAGGAGTTGAGATCCCTTAAGTTGAGGATCGGGTGAAGGGAGCCATCCAGCTTGGGGACAGTGAAATAGCGTGAGAAAAAGGCCTGCCCATTCAAGCAGTTGGGGAAGGGAGAGATTGCTCCCTTTTGAAGAGTGTCGATCTCCAATAAGATTGGCAAGGAGGGCTCGATATTGACGATTCACCCCATTGGGGGAAGTTCTTTGAACTCTAATGCATAGCCTTCTTCTACAATCTTTAGCACCCATGCATCTGAGGTGACGAGTCGCCATGCATTGATGAAGTGTGCGAGCCCGTCGCCGAAAGGCGGATGTCAAGGTTGGGGCTGGAGGGCAGGAGCTGCAGGAATGAGCATGGTAGTGGCATCTGTAACGAGCAAAGAGACGGTATTGTCCGGGGGGGGGCATCAAACACTGCGTCTAGGGCGATTTCCTCCTGAAGCTTGGCGAGCTCTAGGGGGCTACTACTGCTGATGGGAGTGTCGATGCTGGGGCTGTTGATGTTGCTGGATTTGCTGCTGCGGGCCTGGTAACAAGCGAAGAGTCTGATGGTAAGGGTACTGTCGGTACGGGGCATCATTTCTGCACCTGGTGTACTGGAACCACCTTGTTCTCTGGGCTTGGGACTGGTTCTCGATCCCGCACTTGGCTGCCAGGATCTTGAAATCCTGGTTAGCTTTCAGCTTGTCATCGGTGCCTGCATTGAAGAGGCCCAGGGCATCGAAGGGAAGGTGATAACTTGCCCTGAGGAAGTGGAGAGGCCTGAAGACCAGAGCCAGGCATGTCTCCTGATGGCTACGGCGTGGGCAATCATCTTTCCCGCTGTATCACTCGTATGCTTGGCCATCTGCATTGGTGATGCGCAAATGCAGATGAGTTTGCCTCTTGAGCGAGGGTGGATAGGACTGTACGGTCTTTTTCCGAAATACATTGGAAGAAGGGAAGGGCTTTCTCCCAGAGGATTTGTTGGTATGCCCCCATACAAGCACCATAGTTCACTATCCTGGCCAGGAGGAGGGTGCCTGAGTACAATTTTCAGCCGACGGCATCAAATATTTTCCCCTCTCGGTCAGATGGGGTTGAAGATTGCTTTCCAAATGCTTGCGCCACCTTTACGACCACCGAGTTTGGGTCCGGGTGGTGTTTGAGCCATTCCAAGCCCTCATCGTCTGTACAGTACCAGGCCTCAATTTTCTTGGAATTGGGGGGAATAGACGATGGCATCTCCCACAAAGCTTGGATAACATTGAGGAGGTACGGTAGAAAAGGTAGCAGTGGGGCCGGTGGCATCTCGGCTTCGACCCTCTTGAAGACTGGGTCAGTTACTGCCTTGGAGGTGTGTTTAATCTCCAGGCCTAGAGTGTCAGCCATGTGCACCATCTGGTCGGTGAAGGCCCTGACGTTATCAGTCGGCGACAGAGGATCTGCCTCGTAGGCATCATGTGTTGGGGACCTGTCGATACCCAACAACAGTACCCAGTCGGAATGTACCGAGCCGACGAGTTCTCCATCTTCTTCCTCTTCGGCTTTAGACAGAGGAGGTGAAGTGGAGGAAGGGCATTGCATCGGCGGCAGAGGCAGTGGAAGTCAAGGAGAGGAGGGGGGCAGGGGTTGTTTGGAGGCCGAGGCCTGAGCCTGATAGTCTGTCACTCTCTCTCCAGTGTAGCCGTGGGCGGAAAGAGCTCTTGCCTGGCAGTAAGTCCAGTCGGTAGAGGTGGATTTGGCACCTTGATCACGGTGTCTACTGAAATCACCGGTGACTTCGGACACTCTTCCACCACTTCCTGTAGCAACTGCTCCTCCAAAGTAGGTTGGGGAGGAGGTGAAGATTGAGCCAACTGAATCAGCAAAGACTTTGCTGACGAGGTGGCCGATGAGGCAGTCGTTCTCTTTGATGAAGAAGAGGAAGAAGGCTGGGGCACTGACTTTTTCTTTTTTGCCTGCGGTTGCAATGCAGGTACTTTCAACATCGTCTTCCCAGGTGTAGGAGGGACTGACGAAGAAGAGGTAGCAGCTCGACGAGACTCCTCATGTGCCCTCTTGAAAGCAATGCGCACCACAGTCAAAGATGGCAGTGTTGCAGTTGTCGACCTCGTGGAGCGGCCCGACCATATCAAAGCCACGGAACTCGTCGATTAATTGCGGATCCGTACGGTCTCAGTAGTTACCGTACATGCCTTCTTTGCCTGTTTGGCCAGCCTCAAAGCCTTTGACGTGGTGGTCATCGTCGAGCAAGGCTTCTTTTGTGGGGCCTTAGTTGCCCTTGTTGGGCGGGCCGAAGGCTGTGCCGCTGAAGTGGAAGGCACCACCGGTGCCGACGCCGATGCTGTTGCCGAGGTCGATGGTCGAGAAGTCGATGTTGACGGTGCCCGTGCCAACGACTGTTGATATAACAAATATCGTAGTCAGTGTGCTTGGTTCTTCCGAGACTGGGCCATCAAGGCCTGGCAATACCGGCAAGAAGCAGCAATGTGGGCCTCTTCAAGGCAGAGAAGGCACAAAGAGTACTTATCAGAATCCGGTATCTTCTCCGAACACTGCGTACAGTGTTTAAATCGGGTTGTGGACATCGCTAGAAGTTCCGAAGTGAGCCTTGTGGCGGAAAAATAGGAACTGCGAAGTGTGCATGCAGGGCATCTTTTATGCCTTGCCAGGGACTGGGCGGGGTTACCGCCAAAACTTGAAAAGTTTAAACTAGAGAAGTTTCCGCTGGTGCCCGCGCAGGTGCAGACACTCCACATGTGTGCATTCACAGAGACCACAAAGAAAAAAGTTTTTTTTGGTCATGTCAGGAGCGACTTGAGAACCTGCAAGTTGCTTCTGGTGTGAGAGAATTGGCTGTCTTCAATTGCCTAGGGGATGCCCAGATGTTTTGATATTTTATCATCCTTGTGGGAGGCTTCTCTCATGTCCCCGCATGAGGAGCTGGAGCTGATAGAGGGCCACCTTGATTATCATACAATGGGCTGACTGTGCCTGGAGCAAACCTTTGTTGAGAGGTAATTAGATGTCCCTGCCTGCTTCCTCTCTGTTGTTGTGCTGTTGCAATTTTAGAGTTTTTAAATACTGGTAGCCAGATTTGGTTCATTTTCATGGTTTCCTCCTTTCTGTTGAAATTGTTGCTTCTAGATTTCTTGTGGATTTCAATGGCTTCTCTGTGTAGTCTGACATGGTGGTTGTGAGAGTGGTCCAACATTTCTGTG
>NW_026845477.1:313258623-313279455 GCF_025583915.1 Anolis sagrei ordinatus | reverse complement strand
AGGGGGAATGTCACAAGAAATTCAATGTGCAGATTTGATAAATGTGAATTTAATATGATGTGTGAGAATGAATGGAAGAATGAAAGTTGTATGGATGGAGTTAATAATTTTGGAAACACCAGTATAATATTAAGGCCTGCAATGACTAACTACCTGCTTGCTGGAACTGTGATCAAAACCTGCTAATGAGAATTGATAAGAACTGTGACAATGGTTCTTTCAAGTTAAGGAAATGTTTGCAACATTCCTTATGTTAAGAAGGAAGTCAACACAAGCCTTGTGTTTGTCCTTCCTCCCCCCAAAATAATTAGTTTTTAATTAGTTTTTCTTTTAATCATTACATGTAGCCCGCCCATTGTCATTGTGATTGTGCTTATTGTAATTTTTACATTGTTATGTATTCACATGTTTTATGTAATTATGATGTTGTTGTTTATTGTTCGCATTTTCGGTTTGTGTTTTTGGTTTTCTTTATTGTAATTGTTTGGGCTTGGCCTCATGAAGTTGAGGAAGCAAGAAGCCATTTTGTTCCTTTCTGCTTCAGGTAAGCCTTGTCTTAGAGGGCACTAGGAATCTGAGTGAGTGTTTAAAATTAGCTGCTTGAGTGTTTGTTTGAGAGGTGGGGCGGGGCTACATTCTTTTAGCCAGCAGTGAAGGGCAGCAATTAGTGGCTTATTGTTCTCAGAGTGAATCGTTGCTGCTTCCTGTTTACCCTATATAAGCCAGGGTTGCGCGCGTGAACTCACACACTCACTACCCTACACTTTTCCCCCTGCATACAGACAACAAAATGAAACACACCCCAAAAGGAGGTAATTAGCAGCCTGCAGATGGAACAAACACAAAATCTTCCTGTCTCATGCACAAGCTGTGGCATGTTCAGCTTTTTCACACAACAATTACTCAATTACATCTGCCCCAAGTGTAAAGAGATCACTCACATGGGACACAGGATCCAACAACTCGAGGACCATATTAAGACCCTTAAGGACATTCAGGAACTTGAGCTATTTTTAGACACTACACAGCATATTGTCCTAGACACGCAGCCCATATCACACCAACATTATCAGGACGCTCAAGAGGAGATCACCTCAAATGTGGACAACCCTCAGGCTTGGAGGAATGTCACCCTTAGAAAGAGACATAGGAGCCTCAGAATACTTCTGCTCAGCTGCAGTTACACAATAGATTCAAAATTCTCACACAACTATCACTTGACCAAGAAACACAACATATTGGGAAAGACCAGAATGGCTTAGATACTGATCAGTGGCTCATCCTTGATCAGTGTGTGGGGGATAGCCCTGACTGGGACAACACTTCACAACATTTGCACTTACACAATAGTACAGGTGTACCATCCCCAACCATAGACCAGGTGCAACAGGAACACGTACAGGAGAACAATAGGATTTTGGACGAATCTCAATGGATTGTCCTTGACGAATGCACCGGGAATGATGAGGAGGAGGACAACACTTTACACCTACACAATTCACACCAACAGGATCACTTTTCTGGGGACCTACACACTACATTGCACAAAGGGGCCCTGTCAATCCTGAAAGTAAACAGGTCTTGGTAGTAGGCAACTCCCTCCTTAGAGGAACGGAAGCCATCATTTCCGGACCAGATGGGATGGCTCGAGAAATATGCTACCTACCGGGGGCAAAAATACACCATATCACTCAGAGGCTCACCAGACTCCTCAAGCCCCATCACTGTCCTCCCCTCATGTCGATTCATGTAGGAACCAATGATACTGCTAGGCATACTTTTCAAAAGATCACAAATGATTTTCGAGCTCTAGGAACAAAGCTAAAACAATGTAATGTACAAGTGGTCTTTTCATCCCTCCTCCCAGTTGTAAGACGCGGTCCTACAAGGGCCAGAAAGATAGTACAGGTAAATAAGTGGCTTAGGAAATGGTGTCAGGAAGAACGCTTTGGCTTCCTCGACCATGGCCTGCTTTTCCAGGAGGATGGCCTACTGGCAAGGGATGGGGTGCATAGGAAAACACCTTTTTGCTCACAGACTCGCAAACCTTATTGGGCGCACTTTAAACTAGGTCCACCGGGGGAGGGGGACAACAGCCTTGCGAACACTACTTTACCCACAATGTCAGGGAACCGCCAGAAGGCTAAACGGAGGACTGCACAAACACAACAAGGACCAAGTACCGAAAGCACAATAATCCCAATTAAACAGCTCGGGGGAAGATCTCAGTGGCTCACATGTCTTTACACTAATGCACAGAGCATGGGAAATAAACAAGACGAACTCCAACTTTTAGCACAACACCACAAATATGATATCATAGGCATCACTGAAACCTGGTGGGATGACTCCTATCACTGGAATGTAGACATCGGGGGCTATAACCTCTTTCACAGGAACCGAACAAAGGGGAGAGGAGGCGGAGTAGTCTTATATGTCAAAAACTGTTATGCTGCAGAAGAGATGCAAGACAGCAATCCAGGAAATCATATTGAAAGCATCTGGATAAGAATCAAGGGAACTGGGACTCAAAAAGATCTCGTTGTAGGTGTCTATTACAGACCCCCAAGCCAGGAGGAAGAACTCGATGAAGTCTTCTGCCAACAGTTGACCAAACAGGCACAGAGAAAAGATGTAGTAGTCATGGGTGATTTCAACTATCCCGATATTTGCTGGAAAACAAACTCGGCCAAGAGTACAAGGTCCAACAAATTCCTCGCTTGCCTTGCAGAGAATTTCATGGTCCAGAAGGTAGATGAGGCAACAAGGGGATTGGCTACTCTTGATCTCATCCTAACAAATGCGGAGGACCTGATCAATGCGGTTGAAGTGGCAGGATCTGTAGGGGCAAGTGACCATGTGCTCCTGCAATTTGAGGTACAAAGGAAGGCCAAAACTAAGACAAGTCAAACCCGCATTTTGGACTTTAGGTGAGCTGATTTCCGAAAAATGAAGGAAATACTGAGCAGCATTCCGTGGATACGGATACTAAAAGAAAAGGGAGCTATGGATGGATGGGAATTTCTCAAGAGTGAAATACTCAAGGTGCAATTGCAAACCGTGCCAACAAAAAGAAAAAATAGGACAAGTGCAAAGAAGCCAGAATGGATATCTTCTAACTGTGCTAAGACACAAAAGAGACATGCACAAGAAGTGGGAAAAGGGAGAAATCACCAAAAAAGAATTTAAACAAGTAGCCAACACCTATAGGGAAAAGGTCCGCAAGGCTAAAGCACAAAACGAGCTCAGGCTTGCCAGGGACATTAAAAACAATAAAAAGGGATTCTTTTCTTATGTCAGTAGAAAAAGGAAAAACAAGGAGGTGATAGGACCTCTTGAGGAGAAGATGGGGCAATGCTGACAGGGGATAGGGAAAAGGCAGAACTACTTAATGCCTTCTTTGCCTCGGTCTTCTCACAAAAAGAGAGTCTCCAACCTCAGCAAGATGGAGTGGATGAGGGATTGGAGGACATCCAACCCCAAATTGGGAAACAAGTCATCCAGGAATACCTGGCCGCTCTTAATGAGTTCAAGTCCCCAGGGCCAGATCAACTACACCCAAGAGTATTGAAGGAACTAGCGGAAGTCATTTCAGAACCACTGGCAATCATCTTTGAGAGTTCTTGGAGAATGGGAGAAGTTCCAGCAGATTGGAGGCCAATGTGGTCCCAGTCTTCAAGAAGGGTAAAAAGGATGACCCAAACAACTACTGTCCGCTCAGCCTCACATCAATACCAGACAAGATTCTGGAAAAGATTGTTAAGGAAGTGGTCTGCAAACACTTAGAAACAAATGCGGTCATTGCTAATAGTCAACATGGATTTATCAAAAACAAGTCATGCCAGACTAATCTGATCTCTTTTTTCGATAGCGTTACAAGCTGGGTAGATGCGGGGAATGCCGTGGATGTAGCGTACCTGGATTTCAGTAAGGCCGTCGACAAGGTCCCCCATGACCTTCTGGCAAGGAAACTAGTCCAATGTGGGCTAGGCAAAACTACGGTGAGGTGGATCTGTAATTGGTTAAATGGACGAACCCAGAGGGTGCTCACCAATGCTTCCTCTTCATCTTGGAAAGAAGTGACGAACGGAGTGCCGCAGGGATCCGTCCTGGGCCCGGTCCTGTTCAACATCTTTATTAATGACTTAGATGAAGGGCTAGAAGGCATGATCATCAAGTTTGCAGACGACACCAAATTGGGAAGGATAGCCAATACTCCAGAGGACAGGAGCAGGAATTCAAAACGATCTTGACAGATTAGAGAGATGGGCCAAAACTAACAAAATGAAGTTCAACAGTGACAAATGCAAGATACTCCACTTAGGCAGAAAAAATGAAATGCAAATATACAGAATGGGGGACGCCTGGCTCGAGAGCAGTACGTGTGAAAAAGATCTTGGAGTCCTCGTGGACAACAAGTTAAACATGAGCCAACAATGTGATGTGGCGGCAAAAAAAGCCAATGAGATTTTGGCCTGCATCAATAGGAGCATAGTGTCTAGATCTAGGGAAGTAATGCTACCCCTCTATTCCGCTTTGGTTAGACCACACCTGGAATATTGTGTCCAATTCTGGGCACCACAATTCAAGAGAGATATTGACAAGCTGGAATGTGTCCAGAGGAGGGCGACTCAAATGATCAAGGGTCTGGAGAACAAGCCCTATGAGGAGCGGCTTAAGGAGCTGGGCATGTTTAGCCTGAAGAAGAGAAGGCTGAGAGGAGATATGATAGCCATGTATAAATATGTGAGAGGAAGCCACAGGGAGGAGGGAGCAAGCTTGTTTTCTGCTTCCCTGGAGACTAGGACGCGGAAAAATGGCTTCAAACTACAAGAAAGGAGATTCCATCTGAACATGAGGAAGAACTTCCTGACTGTGAGAGCCATTCAGCAGTGGAACTCTCTGCCCCGGAGCATGGTGCAGGCTCCTTCTCTGGAAGGTTTTAAACAGAGGCTGGATGGCCATCTGTCAGGGGTGATTTGAATGCAATATTCCTGCTTCTTGGCAGAATGGGGTTGGACTGGATGGCCCATGAGGTCTCTTCCAACTCTTTGATTCTATGATTCTATGATTCATATAAGCTGCTCTGAGTCCCCATTGGGGAGATGGTGGTGGGGTATAAATAAAGATGATGATGTTGATGATGATGATGATTCGATCAACACCAATCAAGAAGATGAACATCTGGCCAGGATACTGAGATGGAGTCAGGATGGAAGACGTCTATCATTAATTTACAACTTTGGGACTACATAAACAGAATATTCCTATAAAAGAATCAGTCTAATAATGCTCAAATTGTGACCGACCTGAGGAGTCTGGTTCACCCGCTATGCTCTGCTCCATGGGAAGGAGAGAGATAGTGTATCTATGGAGAGTGGCAGATTTCCACAGGAGCAGTCTGGTCACTTTGGGGCTTCTTTCTCAAGGGAAGAGGAAGAAGTGTGTTTTTGGAGTCTTAGATTTTGTGCAGGGAGTCAGGTTCTGCTGTATGGAAAACAGAGATCTCGTCCTTGGCATTGTTCTTAGGGAACGAAGTTTTGGCATTTCAGCGTTTTGAAGTTTTGGCGTTATGGAAGTTTTGGAACTATGCATTGGCAGGCTGCAGGAAAGATGGGTCTGGCCTAACAGGTGTTTCTCCAAGGAGGGAGAAAATGCTATGGTAATACTTGAATGCCTGAGGATGAATGCATGTACATGTGGTGTGAATGTTGAGTGAAAATGTAATTCCCCTTTGTTTGTTTGTTAACCAATGTAATTGTAAATCCAATGTAGTTGCACAGAATCTGTATGTCTGTATGTCCAATGTTATTTTTGTCTAAATGTTTTTTCTGTAGTCTGATATACCTTCTCACGCTGGAAATTGCAATAAAAAAGAACCTATGCTTCAAAGTCATTGAAAAGTCATTCATGACAGCACAGAGGGAGCCCAATGTGCAATGCCTTGAAGAAGTCCAATGTTAAGCTTATCAACATTTGCACTGCCATCTTAGGGTCTTTAAAGATTATGACTTGCTGCCTTTTAACATTGAAATATATTCCCTCAGAGAGTTAAACTGTAGCGCTTTAAATAATGTATGCAAATAAATAATGTATGCAAATACATATACTTATTTGAAATATTGTAGAAAAAAGTTAAAAAAACTTAGTATCAATCTGATACTAAGAATTTGGGCAGATTGTATTGGCACAAATTTCACATGTAGTAGAAAACAGCATTTTCTGTTCAGAAATTACTACCATTGTACAGAAATACTCATTTGTGTATGGAAAAACAGACTGGAGTTGAGACCTGATCACATGTCTCAGTAGATGTCTATGGTCTATGGTCCCTCATTCTTATTTCTTCCTCGTGAAGAAGTGAGAATAAAGCTTTTCTCCTGATTGCCAGGTGGAAATGCATAGGTTTCTTTTTTTGCCCAAGACAAGAGTGCATTGGTGAGGAAGAAGCCAGGCACAGTTACATAATTCAGTCTGTGCTATATTCAAAAGTGGAAATAGGACTCTAAGACCAGAAGTATTTCTCCTCTTCCTCTGTGACCCATGTTATCCCTATGTTGGGGTTCAGCCTGTGAGTGACTCTGAACCTGATTCTTTGATTCTATTTCCTGATGGCAATGTAGATGCCAATGTTAATTCTGAGGCCAATGTAGATGCTAATGCTGATGATGGGTTGAGTAGTGAAAATCCTACACCCTTGGAAAGTGAAAGTCAAAGTTCCCATGAGAACATTCATTCCAAACCGAGCGGAGAAGTTTCACTCCCTTGCAGAGAAGTTTCGCTCCCTTTTTCCCCCAGCCTTAGTTCCCCAGAGAATCTGACACCTGGTCGGCCTAATGAGGGAAGGAGTGGGCAGATTCGGTAGAGCAGGGGAGAAGCACAAAGTTTACAGAGGTCAGTAAGATTGAGAGAAATGCAAACAAAAACTTCAGGCGTGTCTCATAATAGATTTCTCTCCTTTAAGAATGCCTGGTCTGAAGGCAGCTTCAGACCAGGCATCGTTCCAGTTTCAAGTGCAAGCCTGTGGAGGCCTCCCAATTCAAGTGGCTGTTTTTCTCGGAGTTTCTCCAATTGTCCCAAGTACAGTTAACGGGGGGCTAGCGGATTCCAGGATTCATCAAGGGTACATTACCATTTGTTGTGGGGTTTTATGGACTTGTTCATGGACAGTGCTTGTTGCTGTTTTGCTGTGGTTCTTATTACCTCTGAATCTTCCTCTGTTTTTATATTAATCGTTTTTCAATAAAAAGGATTGTTTTCCTGAAGTCAAGTGTGGTGGATTGTTGTCAAGAGGGTCCAGTTTCGTGCTCTGGGTCACAACACCCTATAAACCTTTTGGGAGAGACAATAATGAAGAAGCAGGCATTCTGGCATTTGACTGATGCTCTTTATTCTTTGTGTAAGGGCAGTCAGGGAAATATAATATTAATTTTACAATGCAATTCAGAATTAGAATTAAAAGATGAAGATTTGACATATCTGATTTTTCCTGAAAGCAGAACAAGTTGTCTTCCCCCTGAAAGTTTTCACAGAAGATTTTTATTGATTTCTCCACTTGGTACAAAAGCTGTGTTTAAACTGCTGGATCTAATTATATGGGTACATTTCAACATAATTTTATTTTCTCCCTTCAGAGGCTCGCCTGGTGAATGGCCCAAATCCCTGCTCTGGGCAGATAGAGCTCTTGCACAACCAAGAGTGGGGAACCGTGTGTGATACCAGCTGGGACATACATGATGCTCAGTTTGTATGCAGAGAGATGGGCTGTGGCAATGCCCTCAAAGCATTCAGAGGAGCTCATCATGGCCAAGGATCTGGTCCCATCTGGCTGGAGGGACTGAACTGTACGGGGAAAGAGGCATCCCTGAGGGAGTGTCCCCGAAGCCCATGGGGAGAGCACCACTGCAACCACAGCCAGGATGCCAGCGTGGAGTGCACAGGTAGGTTTCTGGCAAAGGATTCAGGAGAAGAGGGCATGAAAAGAGACAACGGCAGAGGCAGAGTGCCAATTAGACTCATCAAAGAGTTCTTTTTCCCTGGCGAGACAGAGAAGCATCCCATATTTTTCCCTGATTTCCCAATGAAAAGTCTCACCAGTTGAAGAAAAGCCATTGAAGTTTAATGCGATTCAGCTGAAACCGGATGCAAAGCTGCAATCATTCGCCAAAGCTAAGCATGAGGAGATTACACCAATGCAGTCATATTTATAGTAAATTCAAATTTGCAGAGTTCAAACTCCCCGCCCCGGCTTCCCTGTTGTTCCCTGCTGTGATTGGGTGATGGGCGGACACCTGGGAGGCGGCCCTCCCACCCCCGGTGCCTCTGGACCAATCAGGAAGCTCCAGTGGTCCGTAGGATCCAATGGGGAGACCTCTGCCACCTGGTGGCGACAGCCAATCAGGAGAGATGGAAGCGGGATGATGGAACACAAAGGACTCTGGGAAATGCCATGTGCTCTGTGAGACAAAGAGCCCATACAGGGCTGCTTTGAGTGTTGTGAATCAACATGTGTCCTTCCTGGCTGTGAGACAGGGGATCAATGCTGGGGTTAATGCTATCAATGGGAAGTAAACAAAAAGCAGAGGGGAAGTTTCCCCTTATCTTACAGAAACTTTTGTCAAACAATTGTTTAGGCCAGGTGGTTCCCTTACATATTTCTTTGGAGGGAGAAGGGGCAAAGGGTCAGGAATACAAGAAACATAAAAACCATATAGAAATTATACACAGGGAAATCATATGCAGCTATCTTCCCATCCAGGACCCCAGAGAGAGATTAATAATACCAATTATAAAAAGCAGATGATATCAGGACACAGCATGAATTCATAAGTTGTCTTGAAGAAAGTTCATGGGTAGAGAGCGAGTCCTTGAAGAGAGTGAAGTCCAGGAATGTAGCAGAATTCAAAAAGCCACCAAAGGGAGTCTATGGAGTTCCACTGGGTCAAGACGCAAAGCCCTGCAGCGCTGGGATGGAAGCCGGTCCCATGGTCCTTGGAAAACTACAGCTCTCTCTCGAGAGAGAGAGGCAGAGACCCCAAGGTCTAGCTATTCCCAAAGTTTCATGGGGTCCTCATTGTTGTTAAGGCCTTGGCAAATTGACCAAGACTTAACCCCTATTGTGCAGTCTGGTACCTTTGTCCTTTGCAGAACTATAAGTCACCATCCCTTGTTGGGGGGGGGGGGGGCATGCTAGCATGCAGGAGAAGAGGGCATGAAAAGAGACAACGGCAGAGGCAGAGTGCCAAGGGGTTTTGCAGCACTTTGGAAATTTACTGTAAGAAAGAAGTAGGTGTCAGAAGCTTGTGTAGACTAAGGTCTACTTCTTGTTCATTCAGTCATCTCCGACTCTTCGTGACCTCATGGACCAGCCCACACCAGAGCTCCCTGTCAGCCGTCACCACCCCCAGCTCCTTCAAGGTCAGTGCAGTCACTTCAAGGATGCCATCCATCCATCTTGCCCTTGGTCGGCCCCTCTTCCTTTTACCTTCTACTTTCCCCAGCATAATTGTCTTCTCTAGGCTTTGCTGTCTCCTCATGATGTGGCCAAAGTACTTCAACTTTGTCTCTAGTCTCCTTCCCTCCAGTGAGCAGTCAGGCTTTATTTCCTGGAGGATGGACTGGTTGGATCTTCTCGCAGTCCAAGGCACTCTCAGAACTTTCCTCCAACACCACAGCTCAAAAGCATCTCTCTTCCTTCGCTCAGCCTTCCCTACGGTCCAGCTCTCACATCCGTAGGTTACTACAGGGAATACCATGGCTTTGACTAGGCGGATCTTTGTTGCCAGTCTGATGTCTCTACTCTTCACTATTTTATCGAGATTGGACATTGCTCTCCTCCCAAGAAGTAAGCGTCTTCTGATTTCCTGGCCACAGTCTGCATCTGCAGTAATCTTTGCACCTAGAAACACAAAGTCTGTCACGGCCTCCACATTTTCTCCCTCTATTTTCCAGTTGTCAATCATTCTTGTTGCCATAATCTTGGTTTTTTTGATGTTTAGCTGCAACCCGGCTTTTGCGCTTTCTTCTTTCACCTTGATTAGAAGGCTCCTCAGCTCCTCCTCACTTTCAGCCATCAGAGTGGTGTCATCTGCATATCTGAGGTTGTTAATGTTTCTTCCAGCAATTTTCACCCCAGCTTTGCATTCATCCAGCCCCGCACATCGCATGATGTGTTCTGCATACAAGTTAAAAAGGTTGGGTGAGAGTATGCAGCCTTGCCGTACGCCTTTCCCAATCTTGAACCAGTCTGTTGTTCCGTGGTCAGTTCTTACTGTTGCTACTTGGTCCTTGTACAGATTCCTCAGGAGAGAGGGAAGGTGGCTTGGGATGCCCATCCCACCAAGAACTTGCCACAATTTATTATGATCCACACAGTCAAAGGCTTTAGAGTAGTCAATGAAGCAGAAATAGATGTTTTTCTGAAACTCCCTGCCTTTCTCCATTATCCAGCGGATATTGGCAATCTGGTCTCTGATCTACTTCCTCAGATACCTGAAGTTAAGTGTCTAGAAACAGATCTTGGTAGCTATGAATAAGCACTGGCCACATTTCCATACCCACATGCCTCCAATTTCCACCCTAAGCAAACAACCAAATCCTTCATTCATAATCATGCTTCCTGATACAATCACATATGTTCAGTTCCAGAAGACAGGAATGCCAAACTAATAGAATTATAACTACTAATCCACTACAGTCCTCCTCATCATATGTTTTGTTGTTTGTTTGTTTTTAAAGTATCAACAAGACAAGACTTGGGACTAATCTATTACAGAATTGCAGAACTGCATCGATGGTCACATATAGCTTCCAACTGGGACCACTTTGATAATCAATTCTTCTAAATCCTTTGGGACAATAATACTATTTTCTCAAGGGCTCTTAGTTGCAGAGATTTACACCCCTTCAATCAGTTTCCCAATCTGAAATGTTTTCTTAACTACTGAGAGGACACACAACACAGAGAGGGAGATGGGACCCTGCCAACCTAGATGCCAAATCTGCCCACTCAGGAAATGCCATCATAGGACCTGATCACATCACCCACAATTTTGGAGGTGGTCTCACTTATTGAATCATAGAATCATAGAGTTGGAAGAGACCTTGTGGGCCATCCAGTACAAGCCCTTTCTGCCAAGAAGCAGGAAAATCACATTCAAAGCACCCCTGAGAGATGGCCATGCAGCCTCTGCTTAAAAGCCTCCAAAGAAGGAGCCTCCGCCACTTGCCTTTTAATTCTACTGTAGAGTTCAGGGCTATTCTTAGTAATTTAGAGATCTTCTCCATCAGGTAGGAAAGCATAGTTCTTTTTTATGTGCCATATCAGTAAAAGAGTCAAACCTCCTGCAATACCTTCAAGGACACAAAACACATGGCAACACCTGGCAAGAATACTTCAATACATGATTGTTTACAAACATTTAAAGACTAAGCCACTCAAAATGTTAATCTGTATAAATGATTCTTATTTTCAACCAGATATGAAAAATTATAATCCTCCATATTTTTATATCCAGGTAGATATCAGGAACAATAAGTAAGTTTTTCTTCCTACAGCTTTCAGGCATTCGGCAACTTTCCTCTACAAAGAAAGGGAACTACACAGCCTTTCTACAAAAGCTGCACAACTTTCCTAGAAAACCATCTAATTTTCTGTAAACCATTGCGCTTCAGAAAATGCTCACTTCTAGCCTCAAAACAACTGCTACTTTCCATGAGCTTTCCCAGTTGCCAGTTCAGCATCCTCACCGGAAAATGACCTGTCTAAATTTTCTACTTTTTTTTGTTTATTTAGAGAGTTTTTACCCCGCTCTTCAACCACAAAGGAACACATAGCAGCTTACCATCTACATAAGATAAATTATTTATTTATCGTGTCAGGAGCAAACCAAACAGTTGTATTGCATTTTTTAAACAAACAAAACACAAAGTTTGCAAGCTTGGTAGTTGATTAGATGTCCTTTGAGAGCAGTTGTTCTTTGGTAGCTGACATGCCTTCAATGTTGATGGAGATTATTGTAATGGTTGGTCCTGAAAAGGTCTGTTGATTGTTTTGCTTGTTTGTTTGCATGCTGCAAGTCGCTTCTGGTCGCTTCTGGAGTGAGAGAATCAGCCCTCTATGTAGACATTGCCCAGGGGATGCCTAGATGTCTTGCAATCCTGCAAGGAGGCTTCTCTCATGTCCACCATAAGATAAATTAGATGTAATACATAAGACAGTGTCCCACTTGTCTGCATTAGAGATGGGGAAAGGCAGGGGGAAGCCAGCTGAGGGAAGGAGGGAAAACCAGCTGAGAATGGATGATACATGATGCTTGAGAAGAACATCGGGGTGTCCTGGGAGGATGCTGATCTGCTAACTCTAGATATCATTTTTCTTATTATTATTGCTGGAATGACTCCATGTTACTACATTTGCCCCTCAGCCTATCATATGCAACAGCTTATGTTGATCCATGTACTGCTGCTGTATGGCTTTAGCAAGGGACACTACCCACTTCTCCTGAATGTCCCTGTGTGATAAATAATTCTCTGCCTGAAAGGGAAATGGACATCAGAGAGAAACAGGGAGTGGGAGAAATAATATTGGTTTTTCCCTTTTCAGGCTGGATCAGGTTGGCCAACGGTTCAAGCCGCTGTTCTGGGACAGTCGAGGTGCTCCACAAGCAGCAATGGAAAGCCATATCCATATGTGATAAAAACCGAGGACTGTATGAAAAGCAAGTTGTCTGTAGGGAAATGGGTTGCACAGAGAGCCCAAAAATACTTCAATTTTACCCTCCAGGCAGTAACAAGAGGCCATCTATAGACTCCTGTAAATGGACAGCAAATGAACTTGCTGAATGTGACCTGACAAATTTCAAACAGGAAAGCTGCAGTCATGGAGAAGCTGTTAAGTGTTCAGGTAATGGTTGGTGAACTGGTTGGAGAGTCAGACTAGGACGGGAGGAGACCAGGGTTCAAATACCAGCTTGGTGACCAGGTGGAAGCAAAACTTTTAAGTCTTAAAGGAAAGAAATGGCAAACTCCTTCTGAACAAATGTTGCATAGAAAACACTTGGTTTGTACTTGTGCTTTCCAGTCGCCTCTCAATTTATGGCCACCTCATGAATGTCATAGGTCTTTCTAAGGCAAAGAGGACAAATTGCCTATTTTTTCCTGTGAAATATATCTGGCAATTGTTGATAGTCTCCCATTCAAGTACCAACCAGGATGGACATTGCTGAGCTACAAAAAATTAAATGGTATCTGGTGGCTTTAGGCTATTTAGGTCTCACATTCGGGCTGCCATAAAAAACTTAAAGGTTCCCAATAAGTCATCATAGGGGAAGGGAGGGGACAAAGCCATTCAGAGAAATAAAGATGACAAGCACAAAGAGTCAACACTGAAGGACTTTTCATCACTTGGTGACCTTTTCTGAAACACCAAACCTCCATGAACAGGATTCAGCCAGATATTTTCAGAGGAGAAAAGATATCCAGAGGAGCAAAGAGAAGGTGTTTGAGTAAACAATTTGTTTTGCTTTTTGAATTAATAATATTATGATGAAAGCAGGAAAAAAGAACTGTTTATTTAATTTAAGGCAAGAGCTCCTGCTTATTCTTCCCTTCTGAGGTGAAATCCCCACTCTTAAGACATTCTTGAAAGGTAATGTTGACTGTAAACCGCCTATTGGACAATGTCACGGTTTACAATTGCAAGGGAAGTCCATATGGAATAGTTGCCCCCTCCCATTGATTTCAGTGATTCAGGGGGAGATTATGGTGGAAGGGAAGATCCCCTGTGCACATGCACACTGAGGAAAAGGCATAGAAAAGGAGAAAGAAAGAAATGGAAAGTTTTAAAAGGAACCTTTCCTTCCAAGCAAAAAATTGACATTGGCATGGAAAGGTCTCTCTTACAGGAAGGCAATGCTGTTCTGATACAGTTAGGAGTAGTCACAAAGCTCAAAAACAAACTGAATCATTGGGTTGCTGTGAATTTTATGGGCTGTATGGCCATGTTCCAGAAGCATTCTCTCCTGACATTTCACCTGCATCTACAGCAGGCACACTCAGAGGTTGTGAGGCCTGTCGTAAACTAGGCAAGTGGGATTTATATATTTCTATGGAATGTCCAGGGTGGGAGAAAGAACTATTGTCTGTTTGAGGCAGATGGGAATGTTGAAATTGGCCACCTTGATTAACATTTATTGGCCTTGCAGCTTCAAGGTCTGGCTGCTTGCTGCCTGGGGGAATCCTTCATTGGAAGATGATTAGCTAGCCCTGATAGCTTCCTGACTGGAATTCCCCTGTTTTTGCATGTTGTTCTTTTTACTGAAACATGTCAACCCAGAGGTTTCAAGAAATAGAATCTCCCCAACCCAACGGTCCCTGGCTACTCATGACTCCAGCACTTCCTGGGGGTCTGGGTTATCTTTGGGAGTTGGGAGCCTGGGCCTTCTGCCTGCCCAGCCTAGGACCCCCTCCCCTTCCCACATACCTTGTGCTCCTCTCTCTAAGCACATGAGCCCCTGAGGCTTATATAGGAAGTTCTCCCTGAAAGTACCTGGAAGCTTTGCCCAGGGGGCGATTTCCCTCTGGCTCTTCCCTGAGGCTGATTTCCCCATTAAATCCAACCATAAACTCAAGATCTTAACTCTGGATGTCCATCTGTCAGGGGTGTTTTGAATACGATTTTCCTGCTTCTTGGCAAGGGGTTGGACTGGATGGCCCATGAGGTCTCTTCCAACTCTATTATCCTATGATTCTTTCTACTTAGGTTTTGTCCGCTGTGTTTATCAGTTCATAGAATCATAGAATCCTTGCGAGCATCCACTCCAACTCCGGCCAAGAAGCAGGAAGCAGTTCAGCTCTATCTAGCTGGAGGGTTTTTTATTATAATAATTATCACCTTATATTCCAAGCTGGTTGTTATAATTGATACTACACTTGATCTTGGCCAAAAGGCCGAGAAGCGATTGGAGAATCTTGCCTATGGAAATGGAAAGGAAGTTGAAGGAGAGCAGGGATTCCTCTGCGATCCTCAATTCTAGAATCCAGTCCCACTCTAAGTTGTAACTCAATTTTCCTCAGTTCACTGAAAAACAAAAGACAGAACTCTACAAATGGGAGGGAGGGATCTTCAAATGAACATGTGGACTATTGGTTATGAATGGGGTTAGGGCAGTGGTTCTCAACCTTCTTAATGTCACGACCCCTTAATACAGTTCCTCATGTTGTGTTGACCCCCAAGCAAAACATTATTGTTAATGCTACTTCATATCTGCAACTTTGCTACTGTTATTATGTAAATATCTGATATGCAGGATGTATTTTCATCACTGGACCAAATTTAAATACTGGTGGGGTTGGGGGGATTAATTTTGTCATTTGGGAGTTGTAATTGCTGGGATTTATAGTTCACCTACAATCAAAGAGCATTCTGAACTCCACCAACGATGGAACTGAACCAAATTTGGCACATGGAACTCCCAGGACCATCGGAAAACACTGGTTTAGCAGGCATTGAACTTGAGTTTGGGAGTTGTAGTTCACCTACATCCAGAGAGCACTGTGGCCTCAAACAATGATGGATCTGGACCAAACTTGGCATGAATACTCAATATGCCCAAATATGAACACTGGTGGAGTTTTGTGAAAATAGTCCTTGACATTTGGGAGTTGTAGTTGCTGGGATTTATAGTTCACCTATAATCAAGGGAATTATGAACCGCACCAGTGATAGAATTGGGTCAAACTTCCCACACAGAACCCACACAGAACCCCCATGACCAACAGAAAATGTTGTGTTTTCTGATGGTCTTTGGCGACCCCTCTAAAAACCCCTCGCGACCCCTCCAGGGGTCCCGACCCTCAGGTTGAGAACCACTGGGTTAGGGAGTGTCCCATAGGGAGATAGGAGTTCTGCTGCAGGCCTTTGCAACACTCTTGCGTTAATTTCACAATTGCCAGCTTTTCTCTCACTAAGAGAGGTCCTATAACCAGGAAAGTATGCAAGAGAAATCATGGAATTGGCCTTCAAATCAATGAAAGCACCTTTTGTTCTTCCAAAACCAACAGGAACCAGATTGGTGAATGGCACAAACCGTTGCTCTGGCAGAGTTGAAGTGTTTTTGAATTTGAACCCGTGGTCAGTGTGTGATAGCGGATGGGACCTGCATGCTGCTCAAGTCGTGTGCAGAGAACTTGACTGTGGACCTGCCCTGTCAGCCCCAGGAGGATCTCTCTTTGGGACTGGAGAGGATGTCAGAAACATCCCTTATGAACATAAATGTTTGGGAACAGAAGTTGCCTTGGACCAATGTATATTTGATTCAAGAAATGGTTGTAGCACACGTGAATCGGCTGGTGTTGTGTGCTCAGGTAATTGTTGAAAATTAAAGTAAAGACTGATTATTCACTCTGGACTTTTACATTTTATAGCAGAAGAGTCTATAATTAACCCGTCTTAAAAACTGGATATTCAGAAAAGAAATCCCAGTACAGATTTCTAGTGCTAGGAAAAACTACGTATGGTGCTTGCTTTGCGAACACTGTATAAGATTTTCTTATGTTTGTACTATTAATGTAATTTACAATTAATAATTTATTCTGCAGTTTCTAATCTAAACCTGCACTTGTTTGTTGGTTGCTCTACTCTTATGGCTTTAAGTAAGTCATAGCATTGAGTAAGTAAATCTAGATACACATGCAGAACGTGTCTTCACAAATGTATTGGATGCATCCAAATAAATTAGGTAGAGGTTACTTACATGTCCATTTCACTTTCTTAACATATTTATTGGGTACTTCCCTGTGGGAGTGTAAGGCTGTTCTCACCTGAAATACAAGTGTAGACAGCTTGGGATCATATTTACACATAGGTGTTTTAATTGCCTGTGTTGTGATCACACTCAGTGGTGAGCAAGTTGTCACAAAGAGAGAATAATTCCACTCAATCTCCTTTTATGCCTGAGTTCTTGTTATGGGTTGTGCCATGAAATAACTTCTTTTGAGCATGCCCAGAGCAAAGGAAATGCCCATGATATGCATAGGACAAAACCTGGGACTTTTAGCTGCCATGCAGACATCCAGTCCAATGATTCCTTCTGGTACAGAGGATCCAGTAATAATAATCATACTAAATTCTATTTTACCAGTTGGATCCAAAGTGGAAAGAACAATGGCAAGAATTCCTGCTAGTTACTCCCAAATGGAGTATTTCTAGATTCTCTCTCTCTCTCTCTGTGTGTGTGTGTGTGTGTAGTCAAGGCTAAGAACAGAATTTTTGTCCATAAATTAATCGCCATTAATCTTTTACTATATTTAATATTTTTTTTAAAGAACTCCGTTTAAGGAATGACTCAAGTCCCTGCTCAGGGAGGGTCGAAGTCTTTCACAATGGAGCATGGGGGACCATTTGTGATGCTGGCTGGGATTTACAAGATGCCCAAGTGGTCTGCAGGCAGCTGGGCTGTGGCAATGCCTCCACAGCATTGGGCGGAGCACACAATGGCCAAGGATCGGGCCTCATTTGGCTGGAGAGTGTCAACTGTACAGGAGAAGAAGCATCTCTGAAGGAGTGCCAGAAGGGAGGCTGGGCAGAGCACAGTTGCAGCCACAGCCAGGATGCCAGCGTGAAGTGTTCAGGTACATGTCTTTCACAAGTTGTACTTACTGAAGACTTACTGAAAATTGTTTTTATTATTGTGATGGTACTAAAGGTGCTTGCTTTGAAGCTGCCCTGAGTCCCCCTTCGGGGGTGAGAAGGGCAGGGTACAAGTATATGAAATAAATGAATGGATAAATAAATTTTAGCTCCAGAGCCAGCAATGGAACATTGAAGCATATATGTGAGTTAAGTGCTGAATAAGTAATGTCATGATAGTGTAGTTGAATTTAGAGCTAGGATCACAGGTAAGAGGATCCATGCCTGGCGAGCTTTTAAGCTAAACTGAATGAACCAGGACAGAGTAACCTCTCCCCAGGATGAAGATAAGCTATAGTTATATTTTGACATGAGTCCCATATACTATATACACACATGGGGATAGAAATAATATTAAAAGGTACAAGGTAGATAGAAAGTTGAAATGAAATAATACATTTTATTAAAGAGTTGAAACAATATAGTCTGTATGGGGAGTCGCTGCCATTGATCCATTCTTGGTATCCTTATTCACTGCAATTGTGAAAGTCCGGAAGAGAATCAGAAAAAGAAATAAAAATTATATTTTTATTCCGATGCCCTTAAAAAAACTATAAATTGTTGGGGAGTATTGTATTAAATAACAATAGGAATATACTTATGTATTAATGCCCTTAGACAATGAAATACTTTGACCAGAGTTTTCCAAACTGTGTGTCCTGACACATTCATTTGCCAGCTGCAGTATATAGGTGTGGACTATTGGAATTTGAGGGAAGGCAGGTGAAGTCAATGACAACTAATGAGTATTAATAAGAGATGGGATGAACTGCACAACAAAGCCTTGTTTCTATATTGATTCCACAATAGCTAGCTAATGTCCTCCTTGTGCATACTTACTATGAATGTCCCCATGACTAGGACAATATGATGGAGAAAATGAGGAAGTGAACTATAGATCAATAAAGCATTTTTCATTCTTCCAACATCAATAGAAACCAGGTTGGTGAATGGTCGAGACCATTGCTCTGGGAGAGTCGAAGTGTTCCGCAATGGGACCTGGGGAACAGTGTGTGATGATGGATGGGACCTGAGAGATGCTCAAGTCGTGTGCAGAGAACTCGGATGTGGTGAAGCTGTGTCAGCCCCTGAAGAAGCCCACTTTGGAAAAGGAAAGGATCCCATCCTGATAAATGAAGTCCAATGCAATGGGACAGAGGTTTCCCTGTACAACTGCCTTTACAAAATGCACACATTATATGAGTGTCGTCATGAAGAAGATGCCAGTGTTGTGTGTTCAGGTAACCGATGCAAACTAAAGACATGTGGATAATTCAGGAAATTACCACACTTCCCTCAAAAGAGTCCAAACCTGGGGAAGAAATTGTGGTGAAATGTGCAAGTGCTGTGGTGGTTTGCGAATAGTGCTTCCTTATAAAAAAAAAATGTAAGGCACTGAAGAGGACAATGAGTTCCTTCTTTATATTCCATTCTCCCAAATCCCTGCTGATGTTTTACATGCCAAGTACTCAGCATTACTGCTATAACTTACTGTTAGCCTCCAAAAGGTTATAACTAAGGGGAAAATACTGTTTCTACACTCATTTCAACTGAAATCAAAATATTTCTAGGAACCAGAAAATAAAAAGAAAGCAACACAAACATTGGATGTATCCAAATAAATTCTGTAGATGTGTATGACTCTTCTATATTAAATACTAGCTTGGGTACCCAGCATTGCCTGGGTTATTAGAAGAAGTCATTTTTTTAATTTTACAAAATGCATAAGGTTGTGGGTCTACTGCAACTCACATCATGCCAGGTTAACCCTCTGAAACTCTACCTATATTTAAAGTTTGTCACATTGGGTAAATGTGCTCTAGATACATCATCAGTGAGGTTCAGTATGCTCTCCATCTGCAGGATGAATTACAACTCCCACCATGGTGAGCCAGTCCCATCAAATCCCTCCAATACATTCAGTTGGTCATGGGGGTTCTGTGCACCAAGTTAGGTCCAGGTCCATCATTGGTGGGGTTTGGAGTGCTCTTTGATTGCAAGTGAACTATAAATCCCAGTATCTACAACTAATAAACGTTAAGACCTATTCCACCCCAAATCCAACATTATTCAAATTGGGGCATATTGGACGAATGCCAAATTTGGTGCAGATCCATTTTTGTTTGCATTCGCAGTGCTCTCTGGATGTAGGGGAACTGTAATTCCTAGAAATCAAGGTGAATTTTCTCCAAAGCCCTCCTGCATTTTTTGTTGGTCATTGGAGTTCTGTGGGCAAAATTAGGTCCAAGGCCATCGTTGGTGGGTTTCAGAGTCTCTTTGATTGCAGGTGAACTATACATCCCAGTACCTACAATGGCTATAAATCAAGGTGAATTCCCCCCCCCCCTGCAAACCTCTCCAGTATTTTTCTTTGGTCATGGGGTTCTGTGTGTACCAAATGTGGTCCAGGTCCATGGTCAATGGGGGTTGCAGTGCTCTGAGTTGATGCAGGGTGAACTACAACTTTGATCATGTGGAGTCAATCCTCCAAACTCTAGTATGCTTAGTTGCTGCTCAGTTCTGCTCTGTTTGTTATGCACACAGAGTTGAAAAGAGTAGGAAAATGTGTTTTTTTCATTGTATTTTTAATTGAATTTTATAATCATGACAATGATACTTCCTTTTTTTAACATGTACCTTCCAACTCTTCCTGTATTTCCCCCTCCCTCCCTCTCCCTCCCTCCTCAACCACAGTATATTTCTACTAATTTTGCAGATTCATCCACTGAGAAAGTCTTCGTATTTTTTTCTTTGATGTGATCATTGGCTCCTCCATTTTTCACCCAGTTGAAGTAGACCTCCCATCTATTTGTAATGTCCTTTTGTTTGTTCGTTCTTGCTATTTGCTGAGTCGTAATTCCTGTAATGTCTAACAACACTTGATTGTACATAAAAGTCCATTTTTATTTGTCTTTCCATCCTCTAGCATTTCCTATAAACAAAGCACATTGCAATGCGATTTCTTTGCTAATTGTACTATTCTTGACCACTTCAGGTTCAAAGCCATCCCGTTTGTATTTTAAAAGCACATTTTCAGCTTGTCACCCATTATCTTTGCTTATTTGTGGCTTCTCATCTGCTATTTCCCCTTCCCTTATAACTGTGGTTAAGGATTAAGGAAGAGGCAGTGAGTGGGATCATGT
>NW_026845477.1:313209006-313249125 GCF_025583915.1 Anolis sagrei ordinatus | reverse complement strand
GGGAGACCCCCCTTTCTCCCCTCCCTTTATCACAGACCCGACTTAGAATCATAGAATCATAGAATCAAAGAGTTGGACGAGACCTCATGGGCCATACAGTCCAACCCCATTCAGCCAAGAAGCAGGAATATTGCATTCAAATTACCCTGACTTATGAGAACGAGGGAGAGAGCCTTCTCCTCTGTGGCCCCCCGACTCTGTAATTCACTGCCATTATTATTATTATTATTATTATTATTATTATTATTATTATTATTATCCCCTTAGTTTGTTTGTTAACCAATGTATCTTAGATAACCTGTATGTCTACCTTCTTTCTCTGTGTAAAAGTTACTCTGATATACTCTCTCACTGAAAATGCAATAAAAGGACTTTTGTTTAAAAAGTGTTTATGACAATATTTCATAGGAAATGAGCACTACCACCTCTAAGCCCCCTTCTAAACTGCCCTATATCCCAGGATCTGATGTCAGATTATCTCTTTAAACTGGGTTATGTGAGTCTCCACTGTCTGATAATCTGGGATCAGATCCTGGGATATAGGGGCGGTGTTGAAGTAGCCTGAGTATTCCTTGCCTAATTAAATCTTCTGAACATCCATCCAAGCATGGGAAGTCAACAGGTGACTTACAGGGATGTGCATACAAAGAAACACATGCAGAAACATTATTCATAGAGCTTATTAAAATTAATCTATTTATCCATKCATCAATCTATCTATTTCATCTATGTAACATTTTSTAGGAATACTGGATAGGACTTAATTGAACAAATGTCACATGCATCTTTTTAACAAGTGCAACTGAGRTTTGCCTGYGCTTTCAAGTGACAGAAGCTGAAATGCCTCTCTTTCTTGACATTCTGTATCAGATAACCAGATGGAGCCATTCTCCACCAAAGTGAGCTTCTCATGGGACTGCCATTGCTTCTCTGCAATCAAATTCCTTGCACACAATTCGAACATTGTTCAGATCCCAACTGTCATGGCTGCTCTGAGTTCCTCAGTGAGGGGGAGGGGATGGAATATAAAACTAAGTAAGTAAGTAAGTAAATAAATAAATAATTAAATACATGGTTTACCATGTCTGGTTACAGACAACTCAACCCTCTCAAAACAACACTTTGGACCATTTATTTATTTATTTGCCATATTTATACCCCGCCTTTCTCTTCCACAGCCTGGGGACTCAAGACGGCTTACAATGGCACATACATAGTGCCTTAAAACAACACATTCACCTAAAAATAGTTTAAAAATACAACATATTAGATGTGATTGAAATACATTCAAAGTTAAAAACACACCATCCAAATTTCAAGGTCTAAGGCCATTCCAAGGTCAAATTGCACATAATTCTATATTTGGGATACTGCATTGCCCTAATTTTCAAAAGCCTGCTCCCAAAGCCAGGTTTTGACTTTATTCCTGAAGGCTAGTAGGGAGGGGGATGATCTGATGTCGCTAGGAAGGGAGTTCCACAACCGAGGGGCCACCACTGAGAAGGCCCTGTCTCGTCCCTGCCAGCCGTACTTGTGAGGCAGGTGGGACCGAGAGCAGGGCCTCCCAGATGATCTTAGTCTCCAAGCTGGTATAGGGAACTATACGTTTGGACAGGAAGCCTGAGCCGGAACCGTTTAGGGCTTTATAGGCTAAGGCCAGCACTTTGAATTGTGCTCGGTAGTGGAGTTGTATGCTCCCTGAACGCCGCTCCGGTAAGCAACCTGGCTGCCGCTCACTGGACCAGTTGGAGCTTCCAAGCCATCTTCATAGGCAATCCCATGTAGAGCGTGTTGCAGTAATCTATACAGGATGTAACAGGAGCGTGGACCACCATGGCCAAGTCAGACTTCCCAAGATACAGGTGCAGCTGGTGCACAAGTTTTAATTGTGCAAAAGTTCCCCTGGCCACCACTGAAACCTGAGGTTCCAGGTTCAGCAATGGCTCCAGGATCACTCCCAAACTGCTAACCTGCGCCTTCAGGAAAGTGTAACCCCATCCAGCACAGGCTGTAACCCTAAGCCTTGTTTGGTCTTTTGACTGACCAGGAGGACCTCTGTCTTGTCTGGATTCAATATCCATTCCCATGGAAATAGAAGATAGAGACTCATCCTATCCATGATCGCTTTGAGGATACATTAACCCCATGCAGTCTTTGGTAAGTACAACTTGTGAAAGGCATGTACCTGAACACTTCACGCTGGCATCCTGGCTGTGGCTGCAACTGTGCTCTCCCCAGCCTCCCTTCTGGCACTCCTTCAGGAATGCTTCTTCTCCTGTACAGTTGATGCTCTCCAGCCAAATGGGGCCCGATCCTTGGCCATAGTGTGCTCCACCCAATGCTTTGGAGGCATTGCCACAGCCCAGCTGCCTGCAGACCACTTGGGCATCTTGTAAATCCCAGCCAGCATCACAAACGGTCCCCCATGTGTCATTGTGAAAGACTTCAACCCTCCCAGAGCAGGGACTTGAGTCATTCCTTAAACGGAGATCTTTAAAAAAATATTAAATATAGTAAAAGATTAATGGTGATTAATTTATGGACAAAAATTCTGTTCTTAGCCTTGACTAAACTACACACACACAGAATCTAGATATACTCCAGTTGGGAGTTATTATCAGGAATTCTTGCCATTGTTCTTGCCACTTTAGATCCAATTAGTAAAATAGAATTTAGTATGATTATTATTAGGCCTGGGTAACAACGGAAAAAATTGTTTCTAAAATTGATTCATTTTTTGGGGGTTTTTGCGTTTCGTTATTTAAAATAATTACAAAATTTTCCTTTTAAAAAGTTCGATATTTACGAAATTTCGTAAATGTGAAAAAAATTACAAAACATTAACGAATCGATTTCCGAAACAATAACGAATCGATTCGTTAATGGCGGACGCGACCGCGAAATACGCTAAAAAACCTCCAAAAACTTCTGAAGCTTCCCTCTCCCTCTGTTGTTGACTGTTGGTGTGATATTATATTTTTTTCACTAATTAAACAAAAAACTTGCCCCAGACATGCGGAAATAATAACGAAACGACCTCAAAACAATAACGAAATGAATACGATATCGAAATACAAAGCATTTACAAAACGTTTTTAAAAATTCGTTTTTTTTAAAAAATGCTCCAGAATGGTTCGTTATCGTTTTGTAATTGAAAAAAATAACGAATTATTAACGAATTACGAATTAACGAAACGAAACCGCCCAGCCCTAATTATTATTACTGGATCCTCTGTACTAGAAGGAATCACTGGATTGGATGTCTGCGTGGCAGCTAAAAGTCCCAGGTTTTGTCCTATGCATATCATGGGCATTTCCTTTGCTCTGGGCATGCTCAAAAGCAGTTATTCCATGGCAAAAGCCATAACAAGAACTCAGACATAAAAGGAGATAGAGTAGAATTATTCTCTCTTTGTGACAACATGCTCACCACTGAGTGTGATTACAACATGGGCAATTAAAAACACTTATGTGTAAATAAATATCCCAAGCTGTCTACACTTGTATTTCAGATGAGAACAGGCTTATACTCTCACAGGGAAGTACCCAATAAATATGTTAAGAAAATGAAAATGGGCATATAAATCACCTCTACCTAATTTATTTGGATGCAATCAATATATTTGTGAAGACATGTTCTGCATGTGTATCTAGACTTACTTACTCAATGCTATGTCTTACTTGAAGCCATAAGAGTAGAGCACCCAATAAGCAAATAAATGCAGATTTTAGATCAAAACTGCAGAATGAATGATTAATCATAAATTACATTAATAGTACAAACATAAGAAAATCTTGGTTGAGACTCTGCATGGTAGATTACGTATAGCTAAGGCTAAGGTCCATTTCCAGATCTTGGTTATGAATAGTGCATAAACAGTTTTTTCTCTTAGCTATAAACTCCTTTTTCTTATAAGGCTTATAAGCCTTTATTACAGTAAAGCTAAAGTTTGGGCATGGACTGTATTGAAGAAGTGGAGATGTGGGAGAAAGGCCTATAAGGTCAAGTGGGAAGACAGTCCCCTCTTTGCTTCCTTACAATGTTCACAAAGCAAGCGCCATACGTAGTCTTTCCCAGCTCAAGGCATTTCCACTGGGATATATTTTCTGAATATCTGGTTTTTAAGACTGATTAATTTTAGACTCTTCTGCTGTAAAATGTAAAACCCAGAGTGAATAATCAATCTTTACATTAATTTTCAACAATTACCTGAGCACACAACACCAGCTGATTCATGTGAGCGACATGGATTTCTTAAATCAAACATACATTGGTGAAAGGCAATTTCTGGGCCCAAACATTTAAGTTCATAATCGTAGTTTCCGACACCCTTTCCATTCCCAAAGAAAGAACCTCCTGGGGCTGACAGGGCAGCTCCACAGCCAAGTTCTCTGCACACGACATGAGCAGCACTCAGGTCCCATCTGCTATCACACAGTGACTGCCATTTTCCATTGAGGAACATTTCAACTCTGCCAGAGCAACGGTTTGTGCCATTCACCAATCTGGTTCCTGTTGGTTTTGGAAGAACAAAAAGTGCTTTCATTGATTGGAAGGCCAATTCCATGATTTCTCTTGCATACTTTCCTGGTTATAGGACCTCTCTTAGTGAGAGAAAAGGTGCAATTGTGAAATCAATGCAAGCGTGTCGCAAAGGCCTGCAGCAGAACTCCTATCTCCCAGGAATACACATTTGTTGGACACTCCCCATTCATAACCAATAGTCCACATATTCATTTGGAGACCTCTCCCTCCCATTTGTAGAGTTCTGTCTTTGGTCTTTCAGTGAACTGAGGGAAACTGAGTTACAGCTTAGAGTGGGACTGGATTTTAGAATTGAGGATTGCAGAGGAATCCCTGCTCTCCTTCAACTTCCTTTCCATTTCAAATAGGCAAGATTCTCCAATTATAATAACCTGCCTGGAATGTAAGGTGATAATCATAATAAAAAATACTCCAGTTAGTTAGAGCTGAACTGATTCCTGCTTCTTGCCAGGGGTTGGAGTGGATGGCTCACAAGGATTCTGTGATGCTATGAACTGATAAACACTGCTGAGCCAAACCTAAGCAGAAAGAATCATAGAATCATAGAGTTGGAAGAGACCTCCTGGGCCATCCAGTTCAACCCCCTGCCAAGAAGCAGGAAAATTGCATTCAAAGCACCCCTGAGGCTGATTTAATGGGGAAATCAGCCTCAGGGAAGAGCCAGAGGGAAATCGCAAAGCTTCCAGGTGCTTTTAGGGAGAACTTGCTATATAAGCCTCAGGGGCCGATGTGCTTAGAGAGAGGAGAACAAGATATGTGGGAAGGGGAGGGGGTCCTAGGCTGGGCAGGCAGAAGGCCCAGGCCCCCAACTCCCAAAAACAACCCAGACCCCCAGGAAGAGCTGTAGCCATGAGTATCCAGGGACTGTTGGGTTGCGGAAATTCCATTTCTTGAAGCCTCTGGCTCGACATGATTCAGTAAAGAACAGTAGAGAACAACACTCAAAAACAGGGGAATTCTAGACAGGAAACAATCAGGGCTAGCTAATTATCTTCCAATGAAGGATTCCCCAGGCAGTAAGCAGCCAGACCTTAAAGCTGCAAGGCCAATAATGTTTAATCAAGGTGTCCAATTACAACATTCCCACCTGCCTCAAACAAACAAGAGTTCTTTCTCCCACCCTGGACATTCCATAGATATATAAATCCCACTTGGCTATTTTCCAACAGACCTCACAACCTCTGAGGGTGCCTGCCATAGATGCAGGTAAAACATCAGGAGAGAATGATTTTGGAACATGGCCATACAGCCTAGAAAATTCACAGCAACTCAATAATTCAGTTTGTTTTTGAACTTTGTAACTACTCCTAACTATATCAGAACAGCATTGCCTTCCTGTCAGAGAGACCATTCCATGCCAATGCCAATTTTTGGCTTGGAAGGAAAGGTTCCTTTTACAACTTTCCATTTCTTTCTTTCTCCTTTTATATGCCTTTTCCTCAGTGTGAGTGTGCATAGGAGATCTTCCCTTCCACCATAATCTCTCCACTGGACCACTGAAATCAACGGGAGGGGGCAACTATTCCATATGGACTTCCCTTGCAATTGTAAACAGTGGCATTGTCCGATGGGCTGTTTATGGTCAACATGGCCTTTCACAAATGTCTTAAGAGTGGGGACTTCACCTCAGAAGGGAAGAATAAGCAGGAGGTCTTGCCTTAAATTAAATAAGCAGTTCTTATCTTTAAAGCCTTGGCAGACCATGCAAAAAGAATCTGCGAAGCCCACCTCCTCCACGATGAACTGAACCACCTAAACTGGGCTTTACAGGCCAATGGAGACTCCACCTCAGACATCAGAACAGATGCAAGACCGAGAACAAGCCACGAGAGTCAAGAAAAGAGATCCACCCAGAGGAAAAGTGTTCTTGCCAGCCATCAAGGGAACCACTGACCGCATAGGGAAGCTGATGAGGAAACACAAAAGATTCCCCCAGGCACTAACAAGCCACACCAAAAAAGCTGCCAGGCCATCAAATGCTAATCAAGGCAGTCAGTTGAAACATTCTCACCTAGCTCTAGCAGACAAGAGTTCTTTGTCCCACCTGGGTCATTCCACAGATATATAAACCCAATTTTTCTAGTTCCAACAGACCTCGCTACCTCTGAGGATGCAGGCAAAACGTCAGGAGAGAATGCCTCTAGAACATGGCCATATAGCCTGAAAAAAACCTACAACAACCCAGTGATTCTGGCCATGAAAGCTTTCGACAATACAGTTCTTCTCTTTTCCTGCTTCCATCATAATATTATTAATTCAAAAAGCAAAACAAATTGTTTATTCAAACACCTTCTCTTTGCTCCTCTGGATATCTTTTCTCCTCTGGAAATACCTGGCTAAATCCTGCTTATGGAGGTTTGATGTTTCAGAAAAGGTCCCCAAGTGATGAAAAGTCCTTCGGTGGTGACTCTTTGTGCTTGTCATCTTTATTTCTCTGAATGGCTTTGTCCCCCTCCCTTCCCCTATGATGACTTATTGTGAACCTTTAAGTTTTTTATGGCAGCCCAAACATGAGATCTGAATAGCCTAAAGCCACCAGGTACCATTTGATTTTTTGTAGCTCAGCAGTGTCCATCTTGTTTGGTACTTGAATGGGAGACTATCAACAACTGCCAGATATATTTCACAGGAAAAAAATAGGCAATTTGTCCTCTTTGCCTTAGAAAGACCTATGACAGTCATGAGGTGGCCATAAATTGAGAGGCGACTGGAAGGCACAAGTACAAACCAGGTGTTTTCTATGCGACATTTGTTTAGAGGGCGTTTGCTATTTCTTTCCTTTAAGACTGAAATATTTTTCTTCCACAAGGTCACCAAGCACGTACTTGAACCCTAGTCCCCTCCCGTCCTAGTCTGACTATCTAACCAATTCACCAACCATTACCTGAACACTTAACTGCTCTTCCATGACTGCAGCTTTCCTGTTCAAAATCTGTCAGGTCACATTCAGCAAGGTCATTTGCTGTCCATTTACAGGACTCTATAGATGGCATCTCGTCACGGTGTGGACTGTAAAATGGAAATATATTTTGTTCCCATGAGATCTCTTTACAACCCACTTCCCTGCAGACAACATGGTTTTCATACACATGCCAGTTTTCATCACATATGGATACGGCTTTCCATTGCTGCTTGTGGAGCACCTCGACTGTCCCTGAACAGCGGCTTGAACCGTTGACCAACCTGATCCAACCTGAAAAGGGAAAAGCCAGTATGATTTCTTCCTCTCCCAGTTTCTCTCCAATGTTCATTTCCCTTTCAGGCAAAGAATTATTTGTCACACAGGGACATTCAGGAGAAGTGGGTAGTGTCCTTTGCTAAAGCCCTACAGCAGCAGTTCATGGATCAAACACAAACTGTGGCATATAGTAGGTTGAGGGCAAATGTAGTAACAGGGATTCATGCCACCAATAATAATAATAATAATAATAATAATAATAATAATAATAATAATAATAATAATAGTGATATCTAGATCAGCATCCTCCCAGGACACCCCTGATGTTCTTCTCAAGCATCATGTATCATCAATTCTCAGCTGGTTTTCCCTCCTTCCCTCAGCTGGCTTCCCCCTGCCTTTCCCCATCTCTAATGCAGACAAGCAGGACACTGTCTTATATATTGCATCTAATTTATCTTATGTAGATGGTAAGCTGCTATGAGTGCCTTTGTAGTTGAAAAACGAAGTAAAAACTCTCTAAATAAACCAAAAAAATTTGAAAATTTAGACAGGACGTTTTCAGGTGAGGATGCTCAACTGGCAACTGGGAAAGCTCATGGAAAGTAACAGTTGTTTCAAGGCTAGAAGTGAGCATTGTCTGAACAGCAATGGTTTACAGAAAATTAGATGGCTTTCTGGGAAAGTTGTGCAGCTTTTGTAGAAAAGCTGTGTAGTTCCCTTTCTTTGTAGAGGAAAGTTGCTGAATGCCTGAAAGCTGTAGGAAGAAAAACTTACTTATTGTTCCTGATATCTACCTGGATATAAAAATATGGAGGTTTATCATTCTTCAAATCTGGCTGAAGATAAGAATCATTTATACAGATTAACATTTTGAGTGGCTTGGCCTTTAAATGTTTGTAAACAGCCATGTATTGAAGTATTCTTGCCAAGTGTTGCCGTATGTTTTGTGTACTTGAAGGTATTGCAGGAGGTCTTACTCTTTTACTGATATGGCACATAAAAAAGAACGATGCTTTCCTACCTGATGGAGAAGATCTCTAAATTACCATGAATAACCCTGAACTCTACAGTAGAATTAAAAGGCAAGTGGTGGAGGTTCCTTCTTTGGAGGCTTTTAAGCAGAGGCTGCATGGCCATCTCTCAGGGGTGCTTTGATTGTGATTTTCCTGCTTCTTGGCAGAAAGGGCTTGTACTGGATGGCCCACAAAGTCTCTTCCAACTCTATGACTCTATGATTCAATAAGTGAGAGTGGGTGATGTGATCAGGTCCTATGATGTCATTTCCTGAGTGGGCAGATTTGGCATCTAGGTTTGCAAGGTCCCATCTCCCTCTCTGTGTTGTGTGTCCTCTCAGTAGTTAAGAAAGGATTTCAGATTGGGAAGCTGATTGAAGGCATGTAAATCTCTGCCACTAAGAGCCCTTGAGAAAATAGTATTATTGTCCCAAATAGTTTAGAAGAATTGATTATCTAAGTGGTCCCAGTTGGAAGCTATATGTGACCATCAATGTTGTTGTATTACTGTTAATGATTACTGCTATTTTTTGTTTATGAGTTTTATTTTATTGTTATGTATTATTGTTATTGTTTTTACTGATGTATTATGGGTTTGGCCTCATGTAAGCTGCACCGAGTCCCTTGGGAGATATTATTATTATTATTATTATTATTATTATTATTTTATTAAACTTTATTTGTACCCCGCTAGCATCTCCCGAAGGACTCGATGCGGCCAAGGCCTCAAACAACAACAACAGACAATAACAATACAATGTAAGCAAATTAAAAACATAAGCAATAACAACAACAAAACATTACACTATTACGCAATAAAACCAGGGCCGGGCCAATGAGGGTACAGGTTAAAAAAGTGCTGGGTGTAAGAGGTGATATGTTGGGGATCGTGAGCAGGGCCTCTCCAGATGAATGGAGGGAGCGCGTGGGTTCATATACGGAGATGCGGTCACGCAGGTAGACAGGTCCCAAACCGTTTAGGGCTTTGTAGGTAAGCACCTGCACCTTGAATTGGGCTCGGTAGATAAATGGCAGCCAATGGAGCTCCTTAAACAGGAGGGTTGACCTCTCTCTGTAAGGGGCGCCAGTTAACATTCTGGCCACCGCCTGTTGAACCAGTTGGAATTTCTAAGCCGGTTTCAAGGGCAGCCCCACGTAGAGCGCTTTACAATAATCCAACCTAGAGGTGACTAAGGCATGGACCACCCCGACCAGATCAGCCTTTGCGAGGTACGGTCGCAGCTGGCGCACAAGTCTTAGTTGTGCAAAAGCCCTCCCGGACACCACTGACGCCTGAGCCTCAAGCGTAAGTGATGAATCCAAGAGGACTCCCAAGCTGCGGACCTGTGACTTCAGGGGGAGTGTAACCCCGTCCAGCACAGGTTGCCACCCTATACCCCGATCCGGTTTACAATTGACCAGGAGGACCTCTGTCTTGTCAGGATTGATCTTCAGCTGGTTCTCCCTCATCCACAGCGGCCAGGCACTCGTCCAGCACTCGCGGGGCCTCCTTGGAATTAGGTGGAAATGAGTAGTAGAGTTGTGTGTCATCTGCGTAGAGATGACACCTAACTTTCAAGGGCAGCCCCACATAAAGTGCATTGCAGTAATCCAGTCTAAAGGTGACTAAGGCGTGGACCACCTTGGCCAGATCAACATTCCCGAGGTATGGTCGCAGTTGGTGCACGGGTCTTAATTGTGCAAAGGCCCTCCCGGCCATCACCGATCCCTGAGCCTCAAATGTAAGTGAAGAATCCAGGAGGACCCCCAGACTGCGGACCTGTGACTTCAGGGGGAGTGCAACCCCGTCTAGCACAGGTTGCCGCCCTATACCCCGGTCTGGTTTACGATCAACCAGATAGACCTCTGTCTTGTCAGGATTAATCTTCAGCTTGTTAGTCCTCATCCAGACAGCCACAGCGGTCAGGCACTCGTCTAGCACACGAGGGGCTTCCTTGGAGTTAGATGGAAAAGAGTAGTAGAGTTGTATGTCATCTGCCCAGCGGTTTCATGTAGATGTTAAAAAGCATGGGAAAAAAATTACAGGCCTATTTCCCTCCGTAACGTGGACTATAAAATCTTCGCTAGTATACTCGCCGAAAGGCTAAAGCTATTTTTGAAAGACTGGGTGAAAGAGGAACAAGCTGTTTTCTTACCCAACAGGCAACTAAAAGACAATATTAGAACTGTCCTAAATACCATCGAATACTATGAGAAAAACAACCAAGAAGAGCTAGCACTATTAAGCCTTGACGCCGAAAAGGCGTTCGATAATCTCAACTGGGATTATCTAAAATTATTAACTAAAGAACTAGACCTTGGCTACCAGTTTAACAATGCCATCAACACAATCTACAACTCTCAAGAAGCCAAGATGATAGTAAATGCACAAGAATCTAGATCCTTAATGATATGCAAAGGCACGAGGCAAGGTTGCCCATTGTCGCCCCTATTATTCATACTAGGTTTAGAAATTCTTCTAAACTCCATTAGGGATGACCCCGACTTAAGAGGCATCAAAATAAATAGGGAAAACTACAAAATAAGGGCATTTGCCAACGATATAATGTGTATCATTAATAACCCCATAGAAACAATCTCCAAATGGATAATCAAAATCGAAGAATTCGGTAACATAGCTGGCCTGAAAATAAACAAAAAGAAGATGATGATACTAACCAAAAACATGTCTCAAAAGAGGAAAGAAGAGCTTTCTAAACTAACAGAATTCCAGGTATCAGAGAAAATACACTATCTAGGAATAACATTAACAGCAAAAAACTCCCAACTGATAAAAAATAATTATGAAAACAAATGGAAGGAAGTAAGGAAGGATCTAGACAATTGGAAAAATTTGAAACTGTCCCTGTTAGGGAGAATTTCAATCATAAAGATGAACATTCTGCCCAAGATGTTATTCCTCTTCCAATCACTACCAGTCATCAAAAACTTTAACATCTTTAACGAGTGGAATAAAACCATCTCTAAATTTATATGGCAAGGGAAAAAAACTAGAATAAAATGCCTTACACTCATAGATGATAAAAGAAGAGGTAGTCTCGGCCTTCCGGACCTGAGGAGCTATTATGAAGCCTGTTATCTTATATGGGTAAGGGACTGGACGTTACTAACAAACAGAAACTTACTGACCTTAGAAGGTGCCGATCTCAGGTGGGGCTGGCACACCTACCTTTGTTATGGTAAAACAAAGATTGAAAAGAACTTTAACAACCATTATATAAGAGCGGGGCTTATGAAAATATGGGAGAGATATAAAAAAAGATTGTATAGCAAGACCCCACTCTGGCTATCCCCGCTAGAAGCATTTCATAGGAGAGAAATAGGTTGGCAACACTGGCCCACTTACCGAGATGCCCTAGAGAAGGCAGATGGGAAGTACAAACTGAAGGAAGAAAAGGAAATCAGAGAAACATTCCCCAATCTCTCATGGCTGAACTATAGACAATTGGCCGACTGTTATAAAATAGACAAAGGCTCAGAATTCGCAGACCAAAATGGCTTCTGGGATAGCATTATGAAGTCAAATAACAAACTGATCACAAAATTATATAAAAAACTACTAGAGTGGGCCACTGAAACGGAACATATAAAAGATTCAATGATTAAATGGGCACAAAACATAGGCCACCAAATAGAACTATATAAATGGGAGAAGGTCTGGAATCGAAGAATAAATCACACTTACTCTTATGAACTCAAAGAAAACCTCATCAAAATGATACACCGGTGGTACCTAATGCCCCAGATAATATCAAAGTGCTACAAGAACGCATCGAACAAATGCTGGAAGTGTGACCACCAGATTGGGACTTTCTTCCACATGTGGTGGTCCTGCCCTGTAGCTAAAAAATTCTGGACCATRATACAAAAAGACATACAAAAGATCTTAGAAATCCAAATAGAGAAAGAAYCAGAGCTCTTTCTCCTAGAAATGCTCGACCTTGAGGGCGAGAGAAATAAGGAAAAACTTTTTCATTATCAACKACTGTGGCACGTATTGTGTACGCTAAGAAATGGAAACAGAAAGAAACTCCCCAAAGAGAAGACTGGTWTAATAAAATCCTGGACATAATGAATATGGACGAACTGACTTACTGGATAACACCAAATTATGGAATTCCAAACAAACCCATAAACTGGGACCCGGTAAAGGACTATCTTAGGAAATGGAAAATTGATATAATTTACTAATAAGAGTAAATCACAACAATGAATATACAAAGAAGGAAGAAATGTCACAGAACCAATCTTGGAAACATCTGCAAAAATCCTCCTCGAATAGATGGAARATTTTTTWAAATTATATCCTAACCTACCCSTTTCCCTTCCCGCCAGTACCTCCCTCCTCTTTTTTTCATTCTYTTTWTTTCTTTTTCTTTTTCTCTCTCTTKCCGCTCCTTCTTTGTCCTTCGCCAMACCTTCTTTCTCTCTCATCTCCCATCTCTTCTCTTCAACCTCCYCGCCCACCTATCCCTTTCTTTTTTCTTGTTTTCTTTTCCTACTATACTATCCTCTATATATTGTTCCCCCACTTTCCATGTATTTATATATAACTCTAATAAAAAYTTATTTTAAAAAAAGCATGGGAGACAAAATGGAGCCTTGCGGGACTCCACAGGTCAAAGGCCAGGGGTCCGAGCGGGTGTCTCCCAGCTTCACCCTCTGGGATCGACCCTCCAGGAAGGACCGGAGCCACGACAGAGCCGTGCCTCCAAGGCCCATCCCAGAGAGGCGTCCCAGAAGGATACCATGATCGATGATATCAAAAGCCACTGAGATGTCCAAGAGAACCAACAGGGTCACACTCCCCCTGTCCAGCTCCCTGCGGAGGTCATCCACCAAGGCGACCAAAGCCATCTCAGTACCATGGCCAGGCCTGAAGCCAGACTGTGACTGGTCCAGGTAATTGATGTCATCAAGGAAACCCTGGAGCTGAGCAGCAACCTCCCGCTCCAACACCTTGCCCAGAAAAGGGAGGTTTGAGATTGGTCTATAGTTATTTAAGATTGTGGAATCAAGGGAAGTCTTTTTCAGGAGTGGTTTAACAACCGCCTGTTTTAAACCTGATGGAAAAATTCCTTACTCTAACAATGTGTTGATGATTAACATAAACCAATCAATCAGACCATCATTGGTCGATTTAATTAGCCAAGATGGGCAAGGGTCCAGAGCCGATGTGGTGGCTCTCACTGCCCCAAGGGCCACCTCCACGTCCTCAGAACGAACAAGCCGGAAGGAATCCCACAAAACCGGACAAGCAGATGCCTTGGTCACCTCTCTTGGAACTGCGATCAAACTGGAGTCCAGCTCAAGACGTATCTGAGCAACTTTGTCTGCAAAGTGCTGCGCAAATTCGCAGCACCGAGTTTTCGGGTCGTCAAAGGTCTCCTCCACCTCAGGAGGGTGAAGAAGTTCTCCAACGACCCGAAACAACCCTGAAGATCTATTAGATGCAGACGCTATACGGGCAGTCGTGAAGGTCTCCCTGGCTACCCCTATAGCCGCAGAATAGGCCCTAAGTGAGGCCATAGCCCGTGCTTGGTCAGACACATCCTGAGATTTCCTCTATTTGCACCCTAGCCTCCTTCTCATGCGCTTCATCACTGCCAACTCCCCTGTAAACCAAGGAGACGGTGTGTTTCTGCGCAATGATAGGGGGCGTTCGGGAGTGATCAAGTCTATCACCCTGGCCATCTCACTATTATAGCAGTCAACCAGGGTGTCAACATGATCGCCAGGCTCCACGGCAGGAAGAGCCCCAGGATTCCTCAGGAATCCTTCCGGATCCATCAGTCTCCTGGTGCGGATCATCTTAGTTGATCCTCCACCCCTGTGAAGGTTTGAATGCGCAGTGAGTCTAACGCTAACCAGATGATGATCAGACCATGACAATGGAAAGATGTTTTGCTCTTCCACTCTGACCAATCTGCCGTCCACCACAAAAACCAAGTCGAGTGTATGTCCAGCCTGATGGGTGGGCCCAGATATAACTTGTGATAGCCCCATGGTCATCATGGCGACCATGAAATCCTGAGCTGCCCCTGTTAAGGAGGTCTCAGCGTGTATATTGAAGTCTCCCAGCACAATCAAGCGCTGGGAGACCAAGGCCGAATTGGAGACCATGTCTGCTAGCTCAGGCAGGGAAACTGCTGAGTCACGGGGTGGGTGGTACACCAGCAGAATCCCCAAACTATCACGGTTTCCCACCCTCAGGTGAACACACTCGAACCTGGGGGATTGCGGAACAGCATATCTGATTACAGCAATGGACTACCGAAAGACTACTGCGACCCCACCTCCCCGTCCCCCGGACCTGGCCTGCTGGTGCACCCCAAAACCAGGTGGGCACAACTGGGAGAGATTTACCCCCCCCCCAGCCCGTCCAACCAAGTCTCGGTGATGCAAGCCAGGTCCGCCTTCTCATCCAGGATCAAGTCCTGAATGGCAGCGGTCTTACCATTGATGGACCTGGCATTTAAGAGCAAGACCTTAAGTCCGGGGGAACTGCCATGGAGACTACCATGTCCTACCTTCTCCAGGGTCGCAAGAACTCTGTTGCGCTTTTCCCTGGGATGTTTGTGACCAGTGAATCTCCACCCCCACACGACCTGGATGGCGCCCGACTCCTCCGGAACCCCCCCTCCCTGGGAATTAGATTCCATAGCTAGTCAGCCCTCTATGACCAGGGAGCTTGAGCGTGGGTTGTTCTGAGGGTCATGCACAGATGTTTCCAGTGTCGTGAGAGAAAGGGAATCATCGAGGGAACTGAGGGGGCTAAAAAGGGGGAGTGTCCTAGGGCGGGAGAGTGTGGCCGATTGGATAGGGGCAACTGATATGGATGGAGTTTCGAACTGATACAGCCCGGGGGGGGGGGGTCCTATCTGGGGAGCCAATTGTGGATTTATCATTGGAACCAGATGGTGCATGGTGAGATGGTTCCAGTGTGTCAACAAGGGGGCAAACGCAAGGGTCCACAAACACCTTCCTGATGGTAATGCCCCACTTTTTTAAGCGTGATTGACTCGCTAAAAGCTCACCAGGCCATGAGTTGTCTTCAGGTGCAATTAAAAGACAGGTAGAGTGCGCATACGATTGATAGTCTCTACGTAACCATGTTATGGCCTTCACTCTGACATCTGATGGTCTCTTTGATAATAGTTCTGCCAGAGATTTACAGACCACCCTCTTTGAAATCCATCTACCTCTATTGATTATCAAATCAGCGATTTCCACCGCAAAGTTGTCCGTTTTCAAAAGTTGTTGTTCTTGTTCTTGGCCACGATCAGAGGTGGAAATGGCAATAGAGTCTGATGTTAAATTAGCAGTTGTCCACAGAGTATCTGCAATTGTCTCCAGCCGCTCAGGACCATCCTGATACCTATACATATTAAAAAAGCCCTCCCATTCCCACAGTCCTCTCACATTCTGTCCTTTCCTTGTTCTCAATGTCCAGCGGCCCTCTTTCTCCTATTAAGCATGAGTCCTCAATCAAGTCCGCAAGAAGGGGAATGTCTGCCCTTGGGGGGTCATATTGCACAGGTGTTTTGATAATCAAGGCAATTCCTTTAAAGAGGTGATCAATTTTCTCTCTCAAGGTCTCCAATTGGTGAGAAAGAAGAGTGAACGATCTTCCCAAGAGGTCACACAGATGGGACAATTCATTTTTAAGAGGAAAGTTGCTGAATGCCTGAAAGCTGTAGGAAGAGAAACTTACTTATTGTTCCTGATATCTACCTGGATATAAAAATATGGAGGTTTATCATTCTTCATATCTGGTTGAAGATAAGAATCATTTGTACAGATTAACATTTTGAGTGGCTTGGCCTTTAAATGTTTATAAACAACCATGTATTGAAATAGTCCTGCCAGGTGTTGCCGCATGTTTTGTGTCCTTGACGGTATTGCAGGAGATCTTACTCTTTTACTGATATGGCACATAAAAAAGAACTATGCATTCCTACCTGATTGAGAAGATCTCTAAATTACTAAGCATAACCCTGAACTCTACAATAGAATTAAAAGGCAAGTGGCAGAGGCTCCTTCTTTGGAGGCTTTTAAGCAGAGGCTGCATGGTCATCTCTCAGGGGTGCTTTGAATGTGATTTTCCTGCTTCTTGGTAGAAAGGGCTTGTACTGGATTGATTCCGACTCTATGATTCTATGATTCTATGTTTAAGTGATAGCACCTCCAAAATTGTGGGTGATGTGATCAGGTCCTATGATGTCATTTCCTGAGTGGGCAGATTTGGCATCTAGGTTGGCAAGGTCCCATCTCCCTCTCTGTGTTGTGTGTCCTCTCAGTAGTTAAGAAAACATATCAGATTGGGAAGCTGATTGAAGGCGTGTAAATCTCTGCCACTAAGAGCTCTTGAGAAAATAATATTATTGTCCCAAATGGTTTAGAAGAATTAAATATCAAAGTGGTCCCAGTTGGAAGCTATACGTGACTATCATTGCAGTTCTGCAATTTTTTAATAGATTAATCCCAAATCGTGTCTTGTTGATACTTTTTTTAAAAAAACAAAACATATGATGAGGACTGTAGTCAGGCCCGTAGCCAGGATTTCGTTTGGGGGGGGGGGCTAAAAATTTTTTCAGGGGGGGTTTGGGGGGCTGAGTTTGGGGGGGGCTGAGTCTGAGTGAAAGAGGGTCTAAGCCTAGCAAACCTTTTGTATCATTACCCCAATACCCCCATGCATATGGGATATATTGAGTATGGTGATCAGATCATGATATGAATAAACATAACATTATTGGTGCATTATTTAAACTGTTATATTTATTCATATCATGATCTGATCACCATACTCAATATATCCCATATGCATGGGGGTATTGGGGTAATGATACAAAAGGTTTGCTAGGCTAGACCCTCTTTCACTCAGACTCAGACTTGTGAGAGTGAAATGCATGAGAACTTCGGGGGGGGGGGCTGAAGCCCCCCGAGCCCCCCCCCCCCCGGCTACATGCCTGACTGTAGTTGATTAGTAGTTATAATTCTATTAGTTTGACATTCCTGTCTTCTGGAACTGAACATATATGATTGCATCAGGAAGTATGTTTATAAATGAAGGATTTGGTTTGCTTAGGGTGGAGACTGGAGGCATGTGGGTCTGGAAATGTGACCATTGCTTATTCATAGCTACCAAGATCTGTTTCTAGACACTTAACTTCAGGTATCTGAGGAAGTAGACCTTAGTCTACACAAGCTTCTGACACCTACTTCTTTCTTACAGTAAATTTCCAAAGTGCTGCAAAACCCCTTGGCACTCTGCCTCTGCCGTTGTCTCTTTTCATGCCCTCTTCTCCTGCATCCTTTGCCAGAAACCTACCTGTGCACTCCACGCTGGCATCCTGGCTGTGGTTGCAGTGGTGCTCTCCCCATGGGCTTCGGGGACACTCCCTCAGGGATGCCTCTTTCCCCGTACAGTCCAGTCCCTCCAGCCAGATGGGACCAGATCCTTGGCCATGATGAGCTCCTCTGAATGCTTTGAGGGCATTGCCACAGCCCAGCTCTCTGCATACAACCTGAGCATCATGTATGTCCCAGCTGGTATCACACACGGTTCCCCACTCTTGGTTGTGCAAGAGCTGTATCTGCCCAGAGCAGGGATTTGGGCCATTCACCAGGCGAGCCTCTGATGGGAGAAAATAAAAGAATCTTGAAATGTACCCATATAATTAGATCCAGGAGTTGAAACACAGCTTTTGTATCAAGGGGAGAAATCAATAAAAATGTTCTGTGGAAACTTTCCGGGGGGGAAACAGCTTGTTCTGCTTTCAGGAGAAATCAGATATGTTAAATCTTTATATTTTAATTCTAATTCTGAATTGCATTGTAAAATTAATATTATATTTCTCTGACTGCCCCTACACAAGGAATATAGAGCACCAGTCAAATGCTAGAATGTCTGCTTCTTCATTATTGTCTCTCCCAAAAAATTTAGCACATCTATAGGGATAACAGAGGAGAAATACTTCTGGTCTGAGAGGCCTATTTCCACTTTTGAGTATTTCACAGACTGAATTATGGAACTGTGCATGGCTTCTTCCTCACCAATGCACTCTTGTCTCGGGCCAAAAAAGGCACCTATGCATTTCCACCAGAATAAGAGCTTTATTCTCACTTCTTCATGAGGAGGAAATCAGGATGAGGGACTTCCACTCCATAGATATCTACTGAGACTTGTGATCAGGTCTCAACTCCAGGCTGTTTTTCCATACACAAATGAGTATTTCTGCATAAATATAGTAATTTCTGCACAGAAAATGCTGTTTTCTACCACATGTGAATTTTTTGCCAACGAAATCTGCCCAAATTCTTAGTATCAAATTGATACTCAAAAAACATTTTTCTACAGTATTTCAAATAAGTATACGTATATATTTGCATACATTGTTTAAAGTGCTACAGTCGAACTCTCTGAGGGAATATATTTGAGTGTTAAAAGGCAGCAAGTTATCATCTTGAAAGACCCTAAGATGGCAGTGCTATGGCTGACAAGTTTAAGATTAGGCTTCTTCAAGGCATTGCACACTGGGCTCCCTCTGTACCAAGTTCGGAAACTCCAGTTACTTCAAAATATGGCAGTCAGATTGGAATGGCAGTCAGGTTGTTGGAATGGTTTGTTGCAATAATAAATGCTTCACTGGGCCAGGGGAAATTCCCACCCTGCCTCAAGCAGGCAGTGGTAAGACCTCTATTAAAGAAGACTTCCCTGGACCCGACTATATGTAACAACTGCAGACCAATTTCCAACCTTCCTTTTCTGGGCAAGGTTCTGGAGTGGGTGGTTGCCTTGCAGCATTAGGGATTCCTCAATGACAATGATTTTCCGAATTGTTTGCAGTCTGGCTTCAGGCCTGGACACAGTACCGAGACGACTTTGGTCACCTTGGTGGATGACCACTGCTGGGAACTGGACAGGGGGAGTGTGACCCTGCTTGTTCTCTAACCCTAATCCTATCCCTTAGTCATCTGTCATCCAACATAAACATATCTAGATGCCTACATTTCTGTTGGAATTCAACTCCACACTGTCAAAGTCTACAGTCCTCAATAAGGAACAGTTAGCTTTAGAAGAGGCTGAGGGAATGCCCCCCACAACTCCTGAATGTCAGTTGGACATTCTATTTGTGCTCTCTCTCTCTTTGTGCTCTCATCCTGATTGGTGGTGTAAAACAAATACTTTTCAGGTTGCATGCCCTTGTTTAAAACCTCTGTGTTTTCTGCCTTTGCAAACGGACCTCTCTTGGCTTTGCATGTTTGAAGAGATGTAGTGTTTGGAGGGTCTTCCTCTTGTTTAAGTCTCTGAAGAGATGGAGTTCGAGAGAAGCTCAGACCCAGTTCTTTTCTATCAAGAAATGTAGTTCTTATATTTTTAAATAAACCTTTTTGAAACTTTAAAGATTGAACTCTGCATCTTCAGTCCCCTCAGGGAGAAAGGGCGGAATATATATAAAGTCTTATTCTTATTCTCTTTGCCTCCTAAGCTCAGCATTCTTTTACAGCCACAACACTTCCCCTTCTGCTTGATATGAACTGACTGCTCAGTGGAGTATCCTGTTTATGTTTTTGAATGCTCTGCTATTTTGGGGAGTTTTTCCTAACTATTTCCAGGTCATTCCTCATAAAGATCGCATCCAAACTATCTTTTGCCTGACACTCCAAATGTACAAGGTCCACCTGCTCCATTGCTTTTCCTTTCTTTTGCTCTTTCAGGTCATACCAAGCCCCTATACCTTATCTTACACACACACACACACACACCTCTTACATTCTTACAATCCAATCTCACCCTTTCTTTTTCTTTGTGGACATTTCACCCCAGTCCTCTCTCTTTTCACTATTTCTAAAAAAAAATCGGAGGCTATATGGAGCCCAAAGAAGTCACATGGATGAAGGCCTTGTAGTAAGTTTGCAACCTTCCTGTGCAATGCCTGAAACCAGTCCTCAATAAAGGGAAATTATAAAATGGAAAGTTTAAAATTCATAGGACACTATGTTACTACAGTAGTAAGTGTATGTGTACTTTCCTGGTCACAGGGCCCCCTGACTCATTACCTGAGCAAATCACAGCAACAGCTTCTCCAGATTCACAGGGTCCCCAATGACTTAAATCGCAGAGTATAATAGAATCCCTTTTGATGATGCAAGAATAAAAGGTTAATTTGATGGGATTATATTTTCTTCCAAAATGGGATCCTCTCAGGGTTGATAAGGCTCTTCCACAGTTTAATGTCCTACAAAAAAATTCAGCTGTCTCCAGACTCCAGTTATCATCACAAATGTCATTCCACTGCTGCTCCCCGAACACTTCCACTCTCCCAGAACATGGACTCGAACCGTTGACCAATCTAATCTGACCTGAAATGATGGAAAAGAAAGCTTGTTATTTTCCAACTTCATCCACTCTCCGTAGGAGAAGGCTTTTCATATTGAGGCTGCCCCAAGAGTATTTTAAGAACATAGAGCCACTCCAAATATTCTTCATTTTATGTCATGGAAACCACCCCCCTCCCAATAGGAAGCATTTAAAAGATAAAGCACAGCATAGCAGAATAGCTTACTCACGCATAACAGGAAGAAACAGTGTGACTGGTGGAATCCTAAGCTTAAAAACAATTAGCAGCCTTGAAGTGTGAAAAAAAGATTATTACAACATAAAGAACTACGTTTTATAGATAGGAAAAAATGGGGTCTAGACTATCAAAATAGAAACTTGATTTAATCTCTATTTCCATCTAAAATTAAACCAAAAGGAAAGACTCAAATATACATTCTGTATTCAGCTCTCACACACAAAGACTTAAGAGAGAACACACTGACTTTGAGGTCTTGGTGGCTGAACACAAAAGGCATGCAACCTGAAACACATCAGTCTATGTCAGGGGTCCCCAAACTAAGGCCCGTGGGCCGGATGCGGCCCACCAAGGGCATTTATCCAGCCCGCGCAGCCTGGCCTGGCCTGGCGCAAAGCCCCTCGCCATTTCTCTCTCTACCGTCAGAGCGGCTTCAGGCGGGGTCACGCGGGACCCGGCTTCTCCCTTTTTCTTTCTTTCTTTCTTTCTTTCTTTCTTTCTTTCTTTCTTTCTTTCCTTCCTTCCTTCCTTCCTTCCGTGTGGGAGGGAGATGCCAGCCCGGGGAAGCCAGCGTTGCCTGGCCACGCCCACCCGGTGCTGCCTCTGCTTGTTCTCCTGGCGTGGCTGGGAGGGGAACAGGAGGCACCTCATGGCCACGGATCTTCTTCTGCTGCGTTCTCTTGTTCTCCGTGGCCACGAAGCGCCTCCTGCTTCCCTCCCAGTTGCGCCACGAGAACAAGCGGAGGCGGCGCCTGGCCTGGTGTCCCCACCCGGTAGGCTTCTCCCTCCCACATGGGAGAAGGAAGGAAAGGAAGGGAGGGAAGGAGGGAGGGGAAGGGGAGAGAAAGGGGGAAGGGGAAGGAAGGAAGGAAGGAAGGAAGGAAGGAAGGAAGGAAGGAAGGAAGGATGGGCATATTGAGTATTCGTGTAGAGTTTGGTCTAGATCCATCATTGTTTGAGTCCACAGTGATCTCTGGATGTAGGTGAACTACAACCAAAACCAAAGGACACTGCCCACCAAATCCTTCCAGTATTTTCTGTTGGTCATGGGAGAACTGTGTGCCAAGTTTGGTTCAATTCCATGGTTGGTGGGGTTCAGAATGTTCTTTGATTATAAATCCCAGGAACTACAACTCCCAAATGTCAAAATCATTTTTTTTGAGTGAAGGACATACATTGGATTGTTAAGTGTCCAGTGGTTTTTGATTTCTGTTAATCCCACAAATGAACAATACATTTTTATTTACATAGATTTATTTCCTATATTTATACCCTGCCCTTCTCCCCCTGAAAGGGGACTCATGCTTACATATTCCAAAAAAACCACTTTCAAAACGACAGAAAATATATTTTTTCCCTCATTTTCATTGGAACTATTTTATTTTCAGAAATGCTAAAGCTATCTTTTTCTATTATTCCTATATTGCTTTCAGCAGCCCATGGTTGGGTGTGTGTAGTTCTCCTTTTATTTATGGCGGCCCCTGAATTGAATAGGGTTTTCTTTGAGAGGAAATAATCAAAAATAGTTTTGTCAGTTTCTTTCTCTGAAATAGAGCACCTGCTATTTATTTGTGGCTTCCCATCCAAATACTAACCAGAACTGGCCCTGCTTAGCATTCCAGGTCAGAGACATTTAATCTTTCATTGACTTTGCCAGGTATTATTCTTCTGTACAGTAGTCTCTGTGACCCCTGTGATGCAACCTGGACAGGCAGTCCCCAAGTTACAAACAAATTATGTAGTTTTGTCCTCACTGAGGGCTGAACAGTAAACATATTCATGGATTCCCTGCTGTTATATTAAGACTGTTACACATGCTGTGACATGCTTGAAATCAAAATTTCATTTATTTGTAATTAGAAATAAATATTTCACAATGTATATTACATATTGTTTTTGTGATTAATCACTATGCTTTATGTTCAGATTGTAACAATAAAAATACATCCTGCATATCAGATATTTACATTACGATTCATAACAGTAGCAAAATAAGACATGTGCAGTGTGCATAGGAATTTGGTCATGGTTTTTTTAAAAAAACGATAGTCCGGCCCTCCAATGGTCAGAGGGACAGTAATCTGGCCCCCTGTTTAAAAACTTTGGGGACCCCTGGTCTACGTCATCAATGAGGAGGGAATAGAGCATAAGAAGACGGACTGAGACAACAGGTTTTCAGGGAGGATAATGGGGAAGTTCTTCCCTTGCCTAATCCCAACTGCTACTGGATTTCATGTGCGCACATGTCCATGTTTGTGTCAATTTGATACTATAAACCCCATGATCCAAAGTTAGTTAAACTTTAGAATTTCAGTCTCCTTGGTTTCTAGTCTCTGAATTGGGAAATATAAAGGACTAGAGATATTTAGGCATACAGATTGTCTGATTTGTTGATCTTAATAAATTTCATTTATTCATTCAGGGGTACTATGCATCAACAATTTCTTTTCTTTGTGAGAAAGTGTCCAACCTACTAACTATGCTCAGAAATTTGCTTTGGCACTACCTGTTTTCGCTACTTGCTATTCTATAAAGTCACCTGACATCCTTAGGGATACCAAGATGCTTGTTTATAAAGCTATTGTCCTCCCAACCCTGCTGTATGCCTGCGAGACGTGGACTATCTACAAACGTCACATGCAACTCCTGGAACGACTCCATCAGCACTACCTCTGAAAAATCCTGCAAATCTCTTTGGAAGACAGGCAGACAAATGTCAGCGTGCTGGAAGAAGCAAAGACCACCAGCATTGAAGCGATGGTCCTCCGCCATCAACTCCGCTGGACCGGCCATGTTGTCCGGATGCCCGACCACCGTCTCCCAAAGCAGTTGCTCTACTCCGAACTCAAGAACGGAAAATGGAATGTTGGAGGACAGGAAAAGAGATTGAAAGATGGGCTCAAAGCCAACCTTAAAAACTCTGGCATAGACACTGAGAACTGGGAAGCCCTGGCCCTTGAGCTCTCCAGCTGGAGGTCAGCTGTGACCAGCAGTGCTCAGAATTTGAAGAGGCACGAATGGAGGGCAAAAGAGAGAAACGTGCCAAGAGGAAGGCGCATCAAGCCAACCCCGACCGGGACCGCCTTCAACCTGGAAACTTATGCTCTTACTGTGGGAGAAGATGCAGATCAAGAATAGAGCTCCACAGTCACCTACGGACACACCACCAGGAAACTACACCTGGAGGACCATCATCCTCAGACTATGAGGGATCGCCTAAATAAATAAGTAAACTCACCTGAGCACTTTACACTCACATCCTGGCTGTGGTTGCAGCTGTGCTTTCCCCAAGGGCTTTTGGGACAGGCAGCCAGAGATCTTTCTTCTCCCGTACAGTTCACATTCTCCAGCCAAATCAGACCAGACCCTTGGCCATAGCGAACTCCCCCAAATGCTGTTGAGGCATCTCCACAATTCAGTTCCCGGCACACAACTTGAGCATCACGGGCATCCCAGCCACTGTCGCACACAGTCCCCCACTGCTGGTTGTGTAACACCTCAAGATTCCCGGAGCAGCGATCGGGGCCATTTACTAGGCGGAGCTCTGATGGGAAAAATGAGTTAATTGTGCAATAAATTGTAAAATTCATTCTGAACTGTCTTGTCATAGTCTTTTCATGGTTATGTTATCCGACACGACTACCCTAACTCCTAATAAAAGTAATTTATAGTTAGGAATTTATAGTTTCCCAAGGGCAACAAGACAAGACAAGATAAAATGGTGTAGCCCCATCACCCCCATACCCTTCTCTCTCCCCATCTATCCTCATAACCACAAACTATATTTTATTGCATTTTTATTTCTATAAAGCTATGAAACATATTCTATTTTAATTCTTGGCTCAAGGGCCATCACTCAAGAATGCTTCTCAGCCTCAGACAAAGGATATAACAAAAGATAGACAATAACTCTCAACTTCCCCACTGCAGCGACCTCAGTGGAATTTCTGAAGACTCTTTTTTGTTTACCTGGCAAACTTTGAATCTTAATTAAGAAATATTTATTTTCTGGCCAGCAAATGGTGAACGGTTTAGCTGAAGCTCAAAGAACTGCCATGTGTCCTCTCTGGGGTTGTAGCCTTTCAATCTATTTACAGTGGATCAAAACAGTACATTTCTCGTTATAATGTTTCTCTTTTTTCACTATTGGCTCACTTTCACTTACTAGGCATGTGCGATCAAAAATTGGTTCTAAACTGTGTTCTAAAGTAGGGGGTGCTGGCACTTCTTTTCTAGAGTCTATGAATTTTTCAGAAAAAAAATAGAAGTTTATGAAATTTAATGGCAGACACACATGCACATTAGGGATAGCTATCGTGATGAAATGCTACTGTGGAGGAGCAGAAGATAAGTTCAACTAGCTCCAGATGTGATGACGCAGCTAGCTCAAAGCTGAAAAGAAGGCTAGCGGCTGACGGTGCTGGAGGTGAATGACGAATCCGATGCTCTAAAGATCAACACACCATAGGAACCTGGAATGTAAGATCTATGAGCCAGGGCAAACTGGATGTCATTATTGGTGAGATGTCAAGACTAAAGATAGACATTCTGGGGGTCAGCGAACCGAAATGGACTGGAATGGGCCACTTCACATCAGATGACCACCAGATCTACTACTGCGGACAAGAGGAACATCGAAGAAATGGAGTAGCCTTCATAATTAATAAGAAAGTCGCTTGGATACAATCCAAAAAATGACAGAATGATCTCAATTCAAGTGCAAGGCAAGCCATTTAACATCACAGTGATCCAAATATACGCCCCAACCACAGCTGCTGAAGAAGCAGAAGTAGATCAGTTCTATGAGGATCTGCAGCACCTATTTGATATTTATTTATTTATTTATTTATTTATTTATTTATTTATTTATTATGTCAGGAGCAATCAGACATTTGTATTACATTTTTAACAAAACAAACGAACAAACAGACAAAATACAAAGTTTGCAAGCTTGGTAGTTGATTAAATGTCCTTTGACCAGTATCTGGCCACTTGGAGTGCTTCTGGTGTTGCCGCAGGGCTCAGGTTGCATTGCAGCCGGTGGTCAGTGGTTTGCTCTTCTCCACACTCACATGTTGTGGATTCCACTTTGTAGGCTCATTTCTTGAGGTTGGCTCTGCATCTCGTGGTGCCAGAGTGCAGTCTGTTCAGCGCCTTCCAAGTCGTCTGTGTGCCCAGGGGGGAGTCTCTCATTTGGTATCAACCATTGATCGAGGCTCTGGGTTTGAGCCTGCCACTTTTGGACTCTCGCTTGCTGAGGTGTTCCAGTGAGTGTCTCTGTAGATCTTAGAAAGCTATTTCTTGATTTAAGTCGTTGACGTGCTGGCTGATACCCAAACAAGGGATGAGTTGGAGATGTCACTGCCTTGGTCCTTTCACTATTGGCTGCTACTTCCCAGCAGATGTCAGGTGGTGCAATATTTATTTTATTTATTATTTATTTGGGGTTCTTGTACCCCGCCCTTCTCACCCCGAAGGGGACCCAGGGCGGCTTACAACTGCAAGGCACACTAAGATGCTTCCCACACAAAATAATCATCACAAAAGTACAATAATTCATGTTCCCACAATTCAAGCCATTATCCCAATAAAATCCATAAAATCGATAAAATCAATAAGAACAATACAAACTTAATTCTTCCTCCTACCTATCAGTGTACACTAACTCAAAGATCTGTTTTTGATTCTACTTCGACAATCCTGCTGATCTTACACATCTGATTGTCTTGTTTAGTTGTCTTATTTAATTGCCTGGTTGCCCAAAGGCCTGGTTCCACAACCATGTCTTCACCCTCCTCCTGAAGGAGAGGAGGGATGGTGTTGTTCTGATTTCCCCCGGGAGTGAGTTCCACAGGTGAGGGACCACCACTGAGAAGGCCCTGCTTCTCGTCCCCACCAGCCTCACTTGTGACAGTGGCGGGGTCGAGAGCAGGGCCTCCCCAGATGATCTCAAACTCCGAGGTGGGACGTAAAGGGAGATACGTTCGGACAGATACACTGGACCAGAACCGTACAGGGTTTTGTAGGTCAAAACCAGCACCTTGAATTGTGCTCGGAATTGAATCGGCAGCCAGTGGAGCTGGCACAGCAGGGGGTGGTGTGCTCCCTGTATGTCGCTCCGGTGAGCAATCTGGCTGCCGCTCGCTGGACTAGTTGAAGTTTCCGAACAGTCTTCAAGGGCAACCCCACGTAGAGAGCGTTGCAGTAGTCTATTCGGGATGTAACAAGAGCGTGGACCACCGTGGCCAGATCAGACTTCCCAAGGTACGCAACTGGTGCACAAGTTTTAATTGCGCAAAAGCTCTCCCGGCCACCGCCGAGACCTGGGGCTCCAGGCTCAGTGATGAGTCCAGGATCACTCCCAAGCTGCGAACCTGTGTCTTCAGGGGGAGTGTAACCCCATCCAGCACAGGCTGTAACCCTATACCCTGTTCGGCCTTACAACTGACCAGTAGGACCTCTGTCTTGTCTGGATTCAATTTCAATTTGTTAGCTCTCATCCAGTCCGACACAGCAGCTAAACACCGATTCTGTTGTCTTCTTCCACTTCCATGCATTACTTGGTTAAAAATAGTTCCTTATCTCTTCTGGCTAACCGATTCAAGGTCTGGACAGCCTCCTTGGTGACAGGTGGAAAGGAGTGACAGATCTGGACATCATTTATTTTATTTATTTATTTATTATCTATCTATCTATTAGGCCTGGGTAACAACGCAAAAATTTGTTTCTAAAATCGATTTGTAATTGGGGTGTTTTTTTGTTTCGATATTTAAAATAATTACAAAATTTTCCCCTAAAAAAAGTTCGGTATTTACGAAATTTCGTAAATATTAACGAATTGATTCGTTAAGATGGCGGACCCCCCGCGCATGCGCAAAATCACTTCCGAAGCTTCGTTATTGGCGCGGGGTCGATTCGTTAAGGTTATAACGAATCGATTCGTTAAAACGGCGGACGCGATTGCGCATGCGCAAAAGCGACTTCCGAAACTTCGTTATTAAATACGAATCGATTCGCTATTAAAATAATAACGAATCGATTCGTTAAAATGGCGGACGCGATTGCGCAATGCTAAATGCTCTATAAACAAAATCATTTCATAAAATAAATCAAATAAAATAATCAAATAGAACAAGATATTAAGATATTAAATAAAAAGTAATAAGATAAAGTATCCAAAACTGAGTCAATTTAATAATATAATGAAATAAACAATAATATAATAAAATTTAAATAAATAAAATATAAATAATAATAATAATAATAATAACAATAAATAATATAAAATTATATAATATATACAATATAAAATAAAATATTATAATATAATAATATATTATATTATATAAATGAAATAAATAATAATAAATATTTAAATAAAATATAATTAAATTTATAAAATATTTATAAAATATAATTATAAATAATAATAAAAATAATATATAAATTAAATTATAAATTATTAATATATAAAAATAATGTTATTATAAAAACTTAGAAAGTAAATATAAGAAATAAATAAAGAAAAAGTAACAAAAAGTAACAGAAATTGCACTTTGAAAAAACTCTGAAAATTATCTGGAAGTATTGCATACATACTAATTTCTGTAGCAGTATTGCAAGTTAAGTAAGAAGGACCAACTTCACATTTGGGGGTGGTGTATCTTAATGTGCATCCTTAGCCCTGTTGTGGCAAGATGCCTCATATCTTTTCCTCTGCTGACGCTCACACCGCAATGCCTGCAAACTGCCAAAGTGGCCCTCTCATTATGGACGTCGTAATGATCCCATAGGAGCGATCTCGGCCTACCCCTACTAGGCACTTCAGATGTACTCATGCTCGTGTTTGGACTGTCGGTGTTTGTGGAAGGGAGTATAATCGTTGGTTGTTTCTGTAGCTCGCCCTCCATCAGCATGCAGTCCTCTTGATCACTAATTCCTGTGGTGGAAGCACATTCCATCTTGTCTTCCTCCCATTCCTCTGACACGTCCGCCTCCTCGCCCTCCTCTTCATAACAAGTAATATCAGAGGTACTTGGAACGACATCAGGATCTGAACGTAGAGTCTTTCGAAGTGATGAAGAAGAAGGTTCTGCCATCTCACAGCTGGTTGAAGCATCTGTGGGTGTTTCAATAACCATCTCATTGGATGAATGTTCCCTTCTTGTCAATGTGTTCATCTTCAGTCCCCTGCCTTTCTTCGGTATTCGCGATAGCACTTGGCCCTTGCGACTAGAAAAGCCAGGAAGGAAGCGTTTCATCACACTGGTTGGAACTACACAAATAATGAGCAAAAGGAGCGCACTGGTTGGAACTACACAAATGAGCGAGCAGTGTATGTAGCACTTTGTGTTGGCAAAAGGAGCGCACTGGTTGGAACTACACAAATGAGCGAGCACTGTATTATAGCACTTTGTGTTGGCAAAAGGAGCGCACTGGTTGGAACTACACAAATGAGCGAGCACTGTATTATAGCACTTTGTGTTGGCAAAAGGAGCGCACTGGTTGGAACTACACAAATGAGCGAGCACTGTATTATAGCACTTTGTGTTGGCAAAAGGAGTGCACTGGTTGGAACTACACAAATGAGCGAGCACTGTATTATAGCACTTTGTGTTGGCAAAAGGAGCGCACTGGTTGGAACTACACAAATGAGCGAGCAGTGTATGTAGCACTTTGTGTTGGCAAAAGGAGCGCACTGGTTGGAACTACACAAATGACAAAAAACGCACACACAGCCACCGAAGACTCTTTTCTTTTTTTAGAATATTTTTTGTATTTTTTTAAGAATAAAAGACAGGTATTTTTAGAAAATATTCAAAAATGGAAAATTAACCAAAAACTGGCCCTGATGTGGACCAAACACAGCCACGAGACAGGGCAGATGAGAGCACACAGCAACAGAAGAGTCTTTTCTTTTTTTGGAATATTTTTGGTTTTTTTTAAGAATAAAAGACAGGTATTTTTAGAAAATATTCAAAATGGAAAATTAACCAAAAACTGGCCCTGATGTGAGAACACAGCCACGAGACAGGGCAAATAAGAGCACACAGCAACAGAAGAGTCTTTTATTTTTTAGAATATTTTTTGTATTTTTTTAAGAATAAAAGACAGGTATTTTTAAAAAATATTCAAAAATGGAAAATTAACCAAAAACTGGCCCTGATATGAAGCAAACACAGCCACGAGACAGGGCAAATGAGAGCACACACCAACAGAAGAGTCTTTTCTTTTTTAAGAATATTTTTTGTTTTTTTTTTAAGAATAAAAGACAGGTATTTTAAAAAATATTCAAAATGGAAAATTAACCAAAAACTGGCCCTGATGAACAGCTAACACAGCCACGAGACAGGGCAAGTGAGAGCAAACACCAACAGAAGAGTCTTCTCTTTTTTAAGAATATTTTTTGTATTTTTTTAAAGAATAAAAGACAGGTATTTTTTAAAAAATATTTAAAAATGGAAAATTAACAAACAAATTGACAAAAACCGAAGGAAGGAATGAAGGAATGAATCCAAGCAAGGAATTAAGCAACAAGGAATGAATCCAAGCAAGGAATTAAGCAGCAAGGAATGAATCCAATCCAGGCTTAGTTGCAAGCCAACCCAATGCTAGCCTGAAGCCACCCACCCGGACCTCCTCTCTTCTCCCTCGCCTCTGCAACAATGAGCTGTACGGCCGCGCGGAGCCGCTTTTAAAGGGCTTGCCGGCCAATCAGAAACAGCCACGGTGCACTGCTTGGGTGCTTGGGAGCGCCGGATTGGCTCCCAGGGCACCAGCAGCCTCCATCCCATTTACGAAACGGGCGGAAGCTCGTTAAAACTATGGGGGTTGCCGGTTCGTTATTTTTAAACCCTTCCGGGTTTGAAAATGTGTTTTGTAATCGTTTCGTTATTGCTAAAAATAACGAATATTTAACGAATTACAAAATTAACGAACGAAACCGCCCAGGCCTATTGTATACCGCTGTATCTCAAGCCCGAGGGCGACTCACAGCGGTTTCCAGACAGCAAACAACAAAGACAATAAAAACAGCGATAATCAATATACCACAAGTCAAATTACACATTTCCATTACTAGCTAATAGACAAACATCAATATACCATAATCACAAAACCCACCCCCGATCGCCTCATCATCCAAGCGTGATCCAGATTCGAGGTCATTGTTCCGTTCCTATGTTCAAATTACCAGAATTGCACTGAATTACTCAAACGCCTGCACAAACATCCAGGTCTTCAACTTTCTACGGAATGTCATGAGAGATGGTGCCAGCCTAACATCTACAGGAAGGGCGTTCCACAGCCGAGCAGGGCCTCCCCGGAAGATCTCAAAGTCCTGGTGGGTTCATAGGCAGAGATGCGGTCGGATAGGTATCTTGGGCCGGAACCGTTTAGGGCTTTAAAGGTCAATGCCAGCACTTTGAATTGAGCTCGGTAGCAAATTGGTAGCCAGTGGAGCTGGTGCAACAGGGGGTTGTGTGCTCCCTGCGCTCCGCTCCTGTTAGAATCATGGCTGCCGCGCGTTGGACTAGTTGCAGCTTCCGGGCCGTCTTCAAGGGCAGCCCCACGTAGAGAGCGTTGCAGTAGTCTAGGCAGGATGTGACCAGAGCGTGGACTACCGTGGCCAAGTCAGACTTCCCAAGGTACGGGCGCAGCTGGCGCACGAGCTTTAGCTGTGCAAATGCTCCCCTGGTCACTGCTGAGACCTGGGGTTCCAGGCTCAGCGATGAGTCCAGGATCACACCCAAGCTGCGAACCTGTGTCTTCAGAGGGAGTGCGACCCCATCCAACACAGGCTGTAACCCTATACCCTGTTCGGCCTTGCGACTAACCAGCACCAACAGGGACACACTCCCCCTGTCCAGTTCCCGGTGGAGATCATCCACTAAGGCGACCAAGGCTATCTCGGCACCATGCCCTGGCCTAAAACCAGACTGCGCAGGATCTAGATAATCCGTGTCTACCAGGAATTCCTGGAGTTGCGAGGCCACCACACGTTCCAGGACTTTGCCCAAATAGGGGAGATTGGAAACTGGCCGATAGTTGACGAATTGAGCGGGGTCCAGTAATGGTTTCTTCAACAGCGGTTTTATTATAGCTTGTTTTAAGCTCGCTGGAATTTTGCCTTCCCGAAGGGAGGCATTAACCACCACCTCCACCCACTCAGCCAATCCCCCTCTGGCCTCTTTTAGAAGCCAGGATGGGCAGGGGTCTAGGATGGACGTGGTCGGCCTCATTCCTCCAAGTATCTTGTCCACATCCTCGGGCTTCACCAATTGAAATCAATCCATCAAAATAGGACAAGCAGGTGCTCTTGTTACATCCACAGAGACTGCATTTAACATGGTATCCAGACCAGACTGCATTTAACATGGTATCCAGATCATTCGCATAAAGATAACACCGCAGTCCGAAACTCCGAATGATCTCCCCCAGCGGCTTCATGTAGATGTTAAACAACATTGGGGACAGAATAGATCCCTGAGGGACTCCACACGACAATGGCTGTGGAGCCGAACAGGTGTCACCCAGTAACACCTTCTGGGACCGTCCCTCAAGAAAGGACTGGAGCCACTGCAAAGCAGTACCCCCGAGTCCCATTTCTATGAGTCGTCCCAGAAGGATACCGTGACGGTATCGAAGGCCGCTGAGAGGTCCAGCAGAACTAACAGGGACACACTCCCCCTGTCCAGTTCCCTGCGCAGATCATCTACCAAGGCGACCAAGGCTGTCTCAGTTCCATGTCCCGGCCTAAAGCCAGACTGTGCCGGATCCAGATAATCAGTGTCTACCAGAAATCCCTGGAGTTGTGTTGCCACCACACGTTCCAGGACTTTGCCCAAATAGGGGAGATTGGAAACTGGCCGATAGTTGTCTAATTGAGTGGGGTCCAGTGATGGTTTTTTCAACAGCGGTTTGATAATAGCTTGTTTTAAGCTCGCTGGAATCTTGCCCTCCTGTAAGGAGGCATTAACCACCACCTTCACCCACTCCGCCAAACCCCCTCTGGCTTCTTTTATCAGCCAGGATGGACAGGGGTCTAGGATGCATGTGGTAGGCTGCACCTCTCCAAGGATCCTATCCACATCCTCAAGCTGAACCAATGGAAAAGAATCCAATAAAACTTGACAAGCAGATGCTCTTGTTACATTCTCAGAGACTGCAGATAAAGTGGTGTCGAAATCCGACTGAATCCGCCCAATTTTATCTGCGAAAAATCGAGCAAACGCTTCACAGCGAGCTCCAGAGCTGTCAGGGATCTCGCTTTTTGGCGGATTTAACAGACCCCTGACAACTCGAAAGAGCTCAGCTGGACGATTCTTCGCAGATGCAATATTGGCAGCAAAATATGTTTTTTGTGCTGCCTCTATTGCCACACCGTAGGACCTTAAAAAGGCATTCAGATGTGTTTGGGCTGATTTAGGTCGGATTCCTGCGCCACACGCGCTCTAGCCACCTCTTCTTTCGCTTCATTGCTGCCAGCTCCTCAGTAAACCAAGAGGCTGGGTTAGCTCGGTTACTCGAGAGGGGGCGTTCCGGAGCGATTGTGTCGATTGCCCTAGTCATCTTGGTGTTCCAGTGAGAGACCAAGGCATCGACAGGGTCGCCAGCCAGGGAGGTGGGAAATTCCCCAAGAGCCGTCAGGAAACCATTAGGATCCATAAGTCTCCTGGGGCGGACCATTCTAATAGGTCCACCACCCCTGCGGAGGTTAGGAGGTGCAGTCAGTCTAAACCTAATCAGGTAGTGATCGGTCCATGACAATGGAGCGATGGTCAGCTCCTCCACCCCAACACTATCACCCCATCCCTGAGAAAAGACCAAATCCAGTGTGTGTCCGGCAGTATGGGTGGGACCAGATACTAGTTGGGACAGGCCCATGGTGGTGCAATACCGGCTAAACAGTGTAGTTTCTCCAGTGGTGTAGGGCGCAGACACCCCGTGATAATGCGGCATGTCTTAAGAGCCACATCCACTGTTTTAGAGTGATGAGATGTGTTCCACACTGGGCATGCATACTCAGCAGCAGAGTAGCATAGCACAAGGGTAGATGTCTTCACTGTGTCTGGTTATGATCCCCAGGTTGTGCCAGTCAGCTTTCGTATGATATTGTTTCTAGCACCCACTTTTTGCTTGATATTCAGGGAGGCTGCTAAGACGGTTGAGCAATGACCCCTCACAAACTAATACCCATGCCAACATAAAGGCAGATCAGATAGCACACCAACTCTTGAAGAATGGGAAACCCAACCTTGCCACCAAAGTAGGAAAGAAACCAATAGCCAGACAACCAGAGATTGAGAACAACAACCTTCATGAACCTTTTACATCTACTGAATTGGACATGGCTCTCAATAAATGTAAAAATGGCAAAGCAGCTGGCCTGGATGATCTACGGATGGAACAAATCAAGAACTTTGGTCCAAAAGCAAGGCGCTGGCTGCTGGAGCTGATGAACAACTGCACTGCATCCTGTCAGATCCCCAAAATCTGGAGGAAAGCAAGAGTCATCGCCATCTTGAAGCCAGGCAAAGACCGTAATGATCCAAAAAGCTACAGACCAATCTCCCTGTTGTGCCACCTCTACAAAGTTCTGGGGAGACTTATTTTGCATAGAATTATGGAAAAAATAGACCCCTGTCTGATTCCACAGCAAGCTGGCTTCAGGAAAGGCAAAAGCTGCACATCGCAAGTGCTGAACCTGACTCAGCACATAGAAGATGGCTTTGAAAGGCAGCAGATCACAGGAGCTGTCTTCATAGACCTGTCCGCAGCTTATGATACTGTGAACCACCGCCTCCTCCTGAGAAAAATGTATAATATCACAAAGGACTACCACCTCACCCGCCTCATAGGAAACCTGCTACAAAACAGGAGCTTCTTTGTTGAGTTCCAGGCCAGAGAAGCAGATGGCGGAAACAGAAGAACGGCCTGCCTCAGGGGAGTGTGCTTGCTCCATCCATGTCCAACATCTACACAAATGACCAGCCACTGCCAGAAGGGACAGAGAGCTTCATCTATGCTGATGATCGTGACATTACTGCTCAAGCAGGGAGCTTTGAGATGGTTGAACAGAAGCTATCCGAAGCTCCAGGTGCTCTTGCTGCCTATTACAGGGAAAACCAGCTGATCCCTAATCCACCTAAAACACAGACATGTGCCTTTCACCTTAAGAACAGACAAGCATCCCGAGCTCTGAGGATTACCTGGGAAGGAATCCCACTGGAGCATTGCAGCGCACCCAAATACCTGGAAGTCACTCTGGACCGTGCTCTGACCTACAAGAAGCACTGCCTGAACATCAAGCAAAAAGTGGACTTTTCATTACAGGAGACTGGAATGCCAAGGTGGGAAGTCAAATGACAACTGGGATCACAGGCAAGCATGGTCTGGGACAACAAAATGAAGCGGGACGCAGGCTGATAGAATTTTGCCAGGAAAACTCACTGTGTATAACGAACACTCTCTTCCAACAACCTAAAAGACGGCTCTATACATGGACTTCACCAGATGGGCAACACCGAAATCTGTCAAGACCCAGGCGGACCAGCAAGGCAAGACAGCAGTTAAGGAGTTAAACAAAGGTCTTTAATGTCAATTAACATAAGAAAAAGGGCTCTTAAAAGCAGAGCTGTAAACACAAAAGGGCTTGCGGCCAGCAAGAATGTAAACAAACCAAGTCCCAGTCAGTCCTCGCTGGGAAAAGGAAAGCAGCAAAACACAGGCAGTAACGCTTGATTTCAGCAGCAGAAACTCAGTCCATTCCAAATCCAAACAAAACAGCAAACAGCAATCCGCATGAGGAGCGGTCCAACGAAGTCACCAAGGGATAAGCAGAAGCGTAGAGTGGTCAGGCAGTCCGAGGGTCAGGGCAGGAGATAAGACTCACGAATCCAGTTCCGGCAAGGTCGTCCACACGATCAGGAATCCACGAAGCTGTAAGCAGGAGCTCAGGGCAAGAGTTAAACACAAGGCACACGGTAACACGACACTTTGAACTCTGCAACTAGTCTGCTCCCAAACTGCTCCTTAAATCTCATCCGAGTCGCTGGAGTTACTTTCAGGTGCATCCATTTCCACAGGTGAATCCCGACTTCTCCATTGCTGCCATTCTGTACTTCGGACTGCATCCTGCAAAGTAGTATCTGAAACCCAAGTGTCAGTAAAACCCTGGAACTCATCACTAGACGTGGGAGCATTAACCACATCTAACACTTCCTGGACCTTGGTCCAATCCAGCTCTTCCTCTTCGCTGTCAAACTCCTCACAATCAGCTACATCTTTAAGGCGTTTAGAAACAGATCCCACATCACTATCCGAGCTGCTTGCTACTCGCTTTACACCGCGGTAATCCTCCACCTCCATTTCCTCGCGAGTAAACCCCTCAAAATCCTCCTCATCCGTAGGCTCTAAGAACAAGTCTCTAATACGCTTCAGCTGTTGCTGAGCGTCTTCCTCTTCCAAACCTCGTTTCCTTCTACTACTACTAGTAGGTACATGAGACAGACGCTGAGTCACAACACTATCCCCCCCTCCAAGGCCCCCCCTCCTCAGGCGGAGCCACAGGGCGCGATATACTCTCAGTCACTTGAGGCCGAGACTCAGAGGTGGCTAACTTGAGCATAGAGCGATGGAACACAGGATGCACTTTTAAGGAAGGAGGTAATCGCAAACGAAATGCTACAGGCGAAATTTGTTTAACAATACTGTACAGAAGTGTTTATAATAATATGCTTATAACTGTATTTATGTTTGCATTGGTTGCCCTAAGGCTGGAGCGGCCTAGCTGTTAGGAATGTGTTACCATGGAAACGAGGCAGAAGAGGAGGTGGGAGGAGCTTAGAGAGTTAGGTTTTGAAAAGTGACAGTTAGAGTCAGTCAGGGTTTTAGGCTCAGGGAAGAGCAGGTCAGGATTGAGACTCTGAGAAGTGAAGAGTCAGGTTTTAGTGTTCGTGAATAGTAGAGATTTCTTCAGTTAGGAAGCTGAAGGGGAAAACCTTGTTAGTTGCTTTAGTTAGAAAGAACTAACAGAGGCTTGTTAAGATCGCTAGTCGGGAGAAGACTAGAGATCTGTCGTTTGATCAAGGATAGATCAAACAGGGAGACTATTCACTGCAGGGAACACTGGTTAATAAAGTGCTTCACCACAGCAAGAGTTCATAAGTTGTAACATCGAAAGTCTGAATTGTATCGCAACCAAGTTACATGTAACCTTCAAGTATTTGCCAAGCTTAACATCATTATACTGCAACCATACGCTTTGTTTAAAAATAAACTTGTTCTCTTTGGTTTTTAAAACTGCCTCATCTCCATTAATTCTACGTTCGTGTACCCAATCTCCCAAAATTACCTCACAACACAAACAGGGTGGCATCCAGTGGTATTAATACCAGAGCCTTTTACAAATCGGTGGCTCCTCTCTCCTAAACCTAAGGGTCTTCCTCACTAATTGGTGGCGATCTTTTACGACCTGGTAGCCGTCTCTTTACAATTTGGTGGCAGACGACGGGATACGTTTAACAACTGATCAAGTGCCTTAAGATTATTTTAAGAATAAGTTGTGAGGTAAAAGTTATTGGAATATGGCTACCAGGCGACAGAAGAAAGCTTGTTGAGGAAACAGAGGGAGACCAAGAAGAAAGTTCGGGCTCTGAGGCAGGAACGGAGCCAATGCCTTTGTCAGAAATGGCTTATAAGTACAAACTAGAGATGAAACGATTGGAAATCGAGGCAAAAGAAAGACAAAGGGAGAGAGAACTTGAGATGGAGGCAAAACAAAGGGAAAGAGAACTTGAGATGGAGAAAGAGGCAAAACAAAGAGAGTTTGAAGAAAGACAGAAAGAGAGAGAACAGGAGTTAGAATTGAGGAGAATGGAATTTGAACTGCAAAAGCAGAAATTAGCTTTGTCTCAAACATCCAGTAACATCCAAGGAAGGGAGATCTGGAGTGGATGCCCCAGATATGATAAAGAGATTCCCTAAATTTACCAAGGATGATGATGTAGAGAAATTTTTGATCTCATTCGAGAGATGTTGTAAAGATTTTGGGGTTGCTAAGGAAAAATGGATGATATATCTAAGGCCACAGATAAGTGGAAGACTTTTACAGATTTATGGAGATTTGCCTGAGGGGTCTTATGGAGATTATGATTTATTTAAGAAACAAATTCTACAAGAGTTTCGATTAACTCCTGAATTCTACAGATTTAAGTTCAGGACCCTAAAAAGAGATAAAAACCAAAGTTTTGCTCAGGTGGCCTCTAAATTGTCTCAACTGTTCGATAGTTGGCTAAGGACGTCTGAGGTGGAAAATTACCAACAGCTGAGAGAACTTTTAAAGTTGGAACAATTTTTTCAATTAGTGCCTTATGATATTCGCTGGGTGATTCAGGATCGCAAACCATCCACTATAGTAGAGGCAGCGGTTATGGTAGATCAAATAATAACCCTAAAAGAAGGATTCAAAAGGGAAGATCTGCCAAGTGATAAAAGAACAAACAGGCAGCCATTTTACCAACAACAAACGCGCCCACAGCAAGAAAAAGGTTCTGACATAGAAAACACCGCCTGGAGGAGGCAGGGTGTAACAAGTCAAACTGCTCCTGAGGGAAAAAGAAGGTGTTTTCAGTGTGGAAAGTGGGACCATATAAAGTATCAATGTCCCCTTTTAAGAAAAGAGAAAACAACCCTCTTTGTGAATAAAGTAAAAGAAACAAAAAAGGCAGAACCAGATACTGTGTCAAAGGAGAGTTCAGAAACAGAGCCTCAAGAGAAACAGTGTTTGTTCATCTTGTCAAACACCCCATCTGAGGATTACTTAGAATCCATTTCCATTGACAACAAAGACATGAAAGGACTTCGAGATACAGGGTCCGAAGTATGTCTTGTACATCCAGAAATAATACCTCAGAAATTTCAGCGGCCTACCTCTGAAATAAGATTAAAAGGTTTGGGACCTGCAATACCAACAGCAGTGGTGACTTTGCCAATAGAATATGGAGGATGGAAGGGTATGTGGGATTTTGCAGTCAGTCCTGACATACCATACAGATGTTTAATTGGAAATGATCTGGCTAAGAAGATTGAAAACTGGAGGATGACGTGTGAGGAGGAAGAATATAACAACAAAAGCCCTGATCAAAAAGCCATGTGTTTCGCCATACAACAGGATGGGGATGAGAGTCCGGAATCCAGCGCTACGGTTGCTGAGCTTGTTAAGAAGACGGGAGGAGTTGGAGAAATTCGGCAGGAACAAGGAGCCGATGAATCTCTAAAACCTCTGTTCGCTTTGGCTCAAAACCCCACAGTATCGGCAAAAGGACAGCCCTCCGAGTTTGTGTTAAAGAATGGTGTCTTATATAGAGAAACCAGAAGTGTGAAGTCAGCAGAAGGATCAGTGACATGATAGAGACCAACCGCGACGACAGTCGCTGGCTTTTTTTTTCCTTTCTACGTCGAGTCAATTCTAAGGTTTTTTCATGAATTTTGTTAGCGAGCTTGAGCTGAGCGACCTTTCAGTTGCATTTTTAGCATGTAGTGCTTATGCTACACCTGCAATGATTAGAGGTATATTCGTGAAAGAACGATGTAGCATGCCGCTCTTCCTTGATCGGGGATTCAGTAGCGAATAGAATCAGAGAAGGTAGCTGAGTCTAGGGTTGTCGTCCTGAGAGAGGAAAGGGATAAGAAGGTTTTATGGTTATAAGGGGTGATCTTCTAAAGCTTCGGAGATGAAACTTCTCCTCGTATGAGAGAGTTTGATGGGCCCTCTAT
>NW_026845477.1:313146577-313201581 GCF_025583915.1 Anolis sagrei ordinatus | reverse complement strand
AACTTGCTTACTACTGAGTGTGATCACAACACTGGCAATTAAAAACACCTATGTGTAAATATGATCCCAAACTGTCAAGACTTCCATTTCAGGTGAGATCAGCCTTACACTCCCACAGGGAAGTACTCAATAAATATGTTAAGAAAGTGAAAATGGACACGCAAGTCATCTCTACCAAATTTATTTGGATACATCCAATACATCTGTGAAGACACATTCTGCATGTGTATCTAGAATAATGCTAGGGCTTACTTGAACCTATAAGAGTACAGCAACCAATAAGCAAATAAGTGCAGATTTAGATAAAAAACTACAGACTAAATGATTAGTCTTAAATTACATTAATAGTATAATCACAAGGGCAAAAGTATGATAGCTGGGACCCTACGCTAGTTGCACAACYTGGGTCAGAYTTAATGAAGGGAACACYTGTGRGAGACAGRGGAGCGAGWGAGAGACGCAGCTGCGACAGGATGGCAGTGAACTAATTTAACTCAGGCGGGACAGGATAAGGGTGAGGTAATGTAACAGTTATTTAATGTTAAATGATAAACAATGATTCATTATTTACCACTGCTCGTATTACTCGTCTCCTTTTTATCCTTCCTTCCAATGCAACTACATAGGATATCCGGTTAGGCTACATCAGTATGCTTRGCTGTTCTCTGTRCCCTTTTCTGGTGAATCATGTTGCCACGACTCTGTCGCAGCTGCGTCACWCACTCGCTYCACTGTCTCARGKACAARTTCCCCTCATTAATTTAGAGCCACYTTGCGCAACKGGCATAGTGTAGGGTCCCAGCTATCCTACTTTTGCCAACACAAGAAAGTCTTGGTTGAGATTCTGCATGGTAGGTAATATATACAGTAGCTAAGGTCTGTTTCCAGATCTTGGTTATTAATAGRATGTAAACTGTTTTTTCTCTTAGCTATAAACTCCTTTTCCTTATAAGTCTTATAAGGCTTTATTACAATAATGCTAAAGGTTGGGCATGGACTGTATTGAAGAAGTGGAGATGTGGCAGAAAGGCCTATAAGGTCAAGAGGGAAGACATTCCCCTTTTTGCTGCCTTACAGTGTTCACAAAGCAAGCGCCATACGTAGTCTTTCCTAGCACTAGACCAGTGGTTCTCAACCTGTGGGTCCCCAGGTGTTTAGGCCTACAACTCCCAGAAATCCCAGCCAGATTACTAGCTGTTAGGATTCCTGGAAACTGAAGGCCACAACATCTGGGGACCCACAGGTTGAGAACCACTGCACTAGACATTTGCACTGAGATTTCTTTTTTGAATATCCAGTTTTTAAGATTGGTTAATGTTAGACTCTTTTGCTGTAAAATGTAAAAGTCCAGAGTAAATAATCAATCTTAATTTAATTTTCAACAATTACCTGAGCACACAACACCAGCCGATTCACGTGAGCTACATGAATTTCTTGAATCAAACATACATTCGAGGAAGGCAACTTCTGTTCCCAAACATTTAGGTACATAATGGAAGTTTCTGACATCCTCTTCATTCCCAAAGAGAGATCCTTCTGGGGCTGACAGGGCAGCTCCACAGCCAAGTTCTCTGCACACGACTTGAGCACCACGCAGGTCCCATCTGACATCACACACTGACCACCACTCGTAATAAAAAAGCACTTCCACTCTGCCAGAGCAACGGTTTGTGCCATTCACCAATCTGGTTCCTTTTGCTTTTAGAAGAACAAAAGGTGCTTTCATTAATTTGAAGGCCAATTCCATGGCTTCTCTTGCATTCCTTCCTGGTTATAGGACCCTTCTTAGTGAGAGACAAGCTGGCAATTGTGAAATCAATGCAAGAGTGTCGCAAAGGCCTGCAGCAGAACTCCTATCTCCCAAGAATACTCATTTGTTGGACACTCCCCATTCATAACCAATAGTCCACATATTCATTTGGAGACCTCTCCCTCCCTTTTGTAGAGTTCTGTCTTTTGTCTTTCAGTGAACTGAGGAAAATGGAGTTACAGCTTAGAGTGGGACTGGATTTTAGAATTGAGGATCGCAGAGGAATCCCTGCTTTCCTTCAACTTCCTTTCCATTTCCGATAGGCAAGATTCTCCAATTATAACAACCAGCTTGGAATATAAGATAATAATCATAATAAAAAAACTCCAGCTAGATAGAGCTGAACTGCTTCCTGCTTCTTGGCCGGAGTTGGAGTGGATGCTCGCAAGGATTATATGATTCTATGGACTGATAAACACAGCTGAGCAAAACCTAAGTAGAAAGAATAATAGAAGAATCATAGAATCCTAGAGTTGGAAGAGACCTCATGGGCCATCCAGTCCAACCCCAGTCTGCCAAGAAGCAGGAAAATCGCATTCAAAGCACCCCTGACAGATGGCCATCCAGAGTTAAGGTCTTGTGTTTATGGTTGGATTTAATGGGGAAATCAGCCTCAGGGAAGAGCCAGAGGGCAAAGCTTCCAGGTATTTTTAGGGAGAACTTATATAAGCCTCAGGGGTCCATGTGGTTAGGGAGAGGAGCACAAGGTATGTGGGGAGGGGAGGGGGTCCTAGGCTGGGCAGGCAGAAGGCCCCGGCTCCCAACTCCCAAAGACAACCCAGACCCCCAGGAAGTGTGGACAACAAGTTAAACATGAGCCAACAATGTGATGTGGCGGCAACAAAAGCCAATGGGATTTTGGCCTGCATCAATAGGAGCATAGTGTCTAGATCAAGGGAAGTAATGCTACCCCTCTATTCTGCTTTGGTTAGACCACCTGGAATATTGTGTCCAATTCTGGGCACCACAATTCAAGAGAGATATTGACAAGCTGGAATGTGTCCAGAGGAGGGCAACTAAAATGATCAAGGGTCTGGAGAACAAGCCCTATGAGGAGCGGCTTACAGGAGCTGGGCATGTTTAGCCTGAAGAAGAGAAGGCTGAGAGGAGATATGATAGCCATGTATAGATATGTGAGAGGAAGCCACAGGGAGGAGGGAGCAAGCTTGTTTTCTGCTGCCTTGGAGACTAGGATGCAGAACAATGGCTTCAAACTACAAGAAAGGAGATTCCATCTGAACATTAGGAAGAACTTCCTGACTGTGAGAGCCGTTCAGCAGTGGAACTCTCTGCCCCGGAGTGTGGTGGAGGCTCCTTCTTTGGAGGCTTTTAAGCAGAGGCTGGATGGCCATCTGTCAGGGGTGATTTGAATGCAATTTTCCTGCTTCTTGGCAGGGGGTTGGACTGGATGGCCCATGAGGTCTCTTCCAGCTCTTTGATTCTATGATTCTATGATTCTAAGTGCTGGAGTAATGAGTATCCAGGGACCGTTGGGTTGGGGAAATTCTATTTCTTGAAGCCTCTGGCTCGACATGATTCAGTAAATAACAGTAAAGAATAACACTCAAAACCAGGGGAATTCCAGACAGGAAACAATCAGGACTAGCTAATCATCTTCCAATGAAGGATTCCCCCAGACAGTAAGCAGCCAGACCTTGAAGCTGAAAGGCCAATAAATGTTAATCAAGGTGGCCAATTACAATGTTCCCACCTGCCTCAAACAGACAAGAGTTCTTTCTCCCACCCCAGACATCCCATAGACATATAAATCCCACTTGCCTAGTTTCCAACAGACCTCACAACCTCTGCGGGTGCCTGCCATAGATGCAGGTGAAATGTCAGGAGAGAATGCTTCTGGAACATGGCCATTCAGCCAAGAACATTCACAGCAACCCCATGATTCAGTTTGTTTTCCAACTTTGTAACTACTCCTAACTATATCCTTTCCATGCCAATTTTTTGCTTGGAAGCAAAGGTTCCTTTTTACATTTCTTTCTTTCTCCTTTTCTACGCCCTTTCTTCAGTGTGCATGTGCATAGGGGATCTTCCACAATAATCTCCCCACTGGGTCACTGAAATCAATGGGAGGGGGCAACTACTCTATTTGGTCTCATGGGGTCTAAACTTCCCTTGCAATTGTAAACAGTGGCATTGTCCAATAGGTGGTTTGTGGTCCACATGGCCTTTCACGAATGTCTTAAGAGTGGGGATTTCACCTCAGAAGGGAAGAATAAGCAGGAGCTCTTGCCCTAAATTAAATAAACAGTTCTTCTCTTTTCCTGCTTCCATCATAATATTATTAATTTTAAAAGCAATACAAATTGTTTACTCAAACACCTTCTCTTTGCTCCTCTGGATATCTTTTCTCCTCTGAAAATACCTGGCTGAATCCTGTTCATGGAGGTTTGATGTTTCAGAAAAGGTCACCAAGTTTTGAAAAGACCTTCAATGTTGATTCTTTGTGCTTGTCATCTTTATTTCTCTGAATGGCTTTGCCCCCATCCCTTCCTCTATGATGACTTATTGGGAACCTTTACATTTTTATGGCAGCCATAACATGAGACCTAAAGAGCCTAAAGCCACCAGGTACCATTTAATTTTTTGTAGCTCAGCAGTGTCCATCCTGGTTAGTACCTGAATGGGAGACAATTGCCAGATATATTTCAAAGGAAAAAATAGGCAATTTGTCCTCTCTGCCTTAGAATGACCTATGACATTCATGAGGTGGCCATACATTGACAGGCGACTGGAAGGCACAAGTACAAACCAAGTGTTTTCTATGCGACATTTGTTCAGAAGGAGTTTGCCATTTATTTCCTTTAAGACTGAAAGAATATTCCTTCCACAAGGTCAGCAAGCATGTACTTGAACCCTGGTCCCCTCCCGTCCTAGTCTGACTCTCCAACCAGTTCACCAACCATTACCTGCACATGTAACAGCAACAGCTCTTCCATGACTGCAGCTTTCCTCTTTGAAATCTCCCAGACCACATTCAGCAAGGTCATTTGCTGTCCATTTACAGGAGTCTAGAGGTAGCCTCTTGTTCCTGGGTGTACTGTAAAATGGATATATTGTTGCGATCTCTTTACAACCTATTTCCCTGCAGACAACTTGGTTTTCATATGGACCCCAGTTTTTATCACATACGGCTTTCCATTTCTGCTTGTGGAGCACCTCAACTGTCCCAGAACAGCGGCTTGAACCGTTGGCCAACCTGATCCAGCCTGAAAAGGAAAAAGCCAATATGATTTCTCTCCCTCCCAGTTTCTCTTTGATGTCCGTTTCGCTTTCAGGCAGAGAATTATTTGTCACACAGAGACATTCAGGAGAAGTGGGTAGTGTCCCTTACTAAAGCCCTACAGCAGCAGTACATGGATCAAACACAAGCTGTGGAATATGGTAGGCTGAGGGGCAAATTGGTTACCAATTGAGCACCGGATCACTTTCAAAGTGATGGTACTCACCTTTAAGGCCTTGCATGGTCTGGGGCCAATGTACCTGAGGGACCGCCTCATCCCCTACCAACCCCAGAGGTCCCTCCGTTCTGAGGACCAAGATCTATTGGAAATTCCCAGTGTCAAGACCTTGCGTCTAACAGTAACCAGACGCAGAGCCTTCACAGCAGTGGCACCATCACTCTGGAATACTCTGCCAACTGAAGTCCGTGCCTTGCGGGACTTATAAGCTTTCCGCAGGGCATGTAAGACATATCTGTTTCGACCAAAGGCCTTTGGAATGGTGAGGGTTGTTGGTCATACCTTGGGGGATGAGGTATCAGAAGGGCAAATTTGGTGAGATTTGGTCCAGTTGTAACAAGAAATTCAATGTGTAGATTTGATAAATGTGAATTTAATATGATGTGTGGGAATGAATGGAAGCATGGAAGGATGTGTGGTTGGAGTTAATAATTATGGAAACACCAGTATAATATTAGGGCCTGCAGTGACCAACTTCCTGCTTGCTGCTTTGTGATTAAATCCTGTTAAGGAGATCTGAAGAGTAAACTCTGATAAGAACGGGACAGTGATAAAGGAAATATTTGCAACATTCCTTATGTTAAGAAGGAAGTCAACATAAGATCAACACCAATCAAGAAATCAACAACTGGCCAGGAAAGTGGGATGGATCCAGGATGGAAGACGTCTATCATTCATTTACACTTTGGGACTACATCAACAGAATATTTCCTATAAAAGACTGAGGCTAATAATGCTCAAATGTGTGGCAGTCCTGAGAAGTCTGTTCACCCGCCATGCTCTGCTCCATGGGAAGGAGAGAGGTGGTGTATTTGGAGAGTGTCAGATATGCTATGGGAAAGCATGATTCTGGACACTTTGGGGCTTCTTTCTCAAGGGAAGAGGAAGAATTGCGCTTTTGGAGTCTTGGATTTTGTGCAGGGAGTCAGGTTCTGCTGTATGGAAAACAGGGATCTGGTCCTTGGCACTGTTCTTAGGGAAAGAAGTTTTGGCATCTCAGCGTTTTGAAGTTATGGCGTTATGGAAGTTTTGGAACTATGCATTGGCAGGCTGCAGGAAAGCAGGGTCTGGCCTAACAGGTGCTTCTCCAAGGAGGGAGAAAAGGATATGGTAATATTTGGATGCATGTGGATGAATGTGTACATGTGTGTGAATGTTGAGTGAAAATGTAACTCCCCTTTGTTTGTTTGTTAACCAATGTAATTGTAAATCCAATGTAGTTGCATAGAATCTGTATGTCTGTATGTCCAATGTCATTCTTTGTCTAAATGTTTTCTGTAATCTGATATACCTTCTCACACTGGAAATTGCAATAAAAAGAACCTATGCTTCAAAGTCATTGAAAAGTCATTCATGACACAGTGGTTTCTGAGTTTTTGAGCGCCTAAGGATGACCTTAAGATTCTTACACACACACACACACACACACACACACACACACACATATATATATATATATATATATATATGACTCTTAAGGTCGTCCTTAGGCAACCTTAACATCTGTGATTGTATCAGGAAGCATGTTTATAAATGAAGGATTTGGTTGTTTGCTTAGGGTGGAGACTGGAGGCATGTGGGTATGGAAATGTGACCATTGCTTATTCATAGCTACCAAGATCTGTTTCTAGACACTTAACTTCAGGTATCTGAGGAAGTAGACCTTAGTCTACACAAGCTTCTGACACCTACTTCTTTCTTGCAGTAAATTTCCAAAGTGCTGCAGAACCCCTTGGCACTCTGCCTCTGCCGTTGTCTCTTTTCATGCCCTCTTCTCCTGCATCCTTTGCCAGAAACCTACCTGTGCACTCCACGCTGGCATCCTGGCTGTGGTTGCAGTGGTGCTCTCCCCATGGGCTTCGGGGACACTCCCTCAGGGATGCCTCTTTCCCCGTACAGTTCAGTCCCTCCAGCCAGATGGGACCAGATCCTTGGCCATGATGAGCTCCTCTGAATGCTTTGAGGGCATTGCCACAGCCCAGTTCTCTGCATACAACCTGAGCATCATTTATGTCCCAGCTGGTATCACACACGGTTCCCCACTCTTGGTTGTGCAAGAGCTCTATCTGCCCAGAGCAGGGATTTGGGCCATTCACCAGGCGAGCCTCTGATGGGAGAAAATAAAATTATGTTGAAATGTACCCATATAATTAGATCCAGCAGTTTAAACACAGCTTTTGTACCAAGTGGAGAAATCAATAAAAAATCTTCTGTGGAAACTTTCATGGGGAGACAGCTTTCAGGAGAAATCAGATATGTTCTGTCTTTATATTTTAATTCTAATCAAGGTGGTCAATGGAACATTAACACACCCAGCCCAACTGACAAAAGTCCTTTGTCTCATCCTGGTCATTCCACAGATATATAAACCCATTTTCCTACTTCCAACAGACCTCACTATCTCTGAGGATGCTTGCCATAGATGCAGGCGAAACATCAGGAGAAATGCCTCTAGAACATGGCCATATAGCCCGAAAAAACCCACAAGAACTTTAATGTTCCCCGTGATGTGAACATGGGTGGAGTTTGGGAAAGGATGATTGGCATTAGTCGCAAGATCCTTAATGCCATGCTTCTGAACCATAGGTCTTTGACTCATGATGTTTTGGTGACACTTATGGCAGAAGTTACCACAGTCATCAACAACCGGCCACTGGTTCCCCTCACCAGTTACCCTGAGAACTTACAACCCTTGACTTCTGCACTTATTCTGATGCAGAAAGTGCCAAGATGGAAAGACATTATGCATCCAGTTCCAGACGGATCTCACCAAGCCCTGTGGAAACAGGTGCAGACCTTAGCCAACCACTTCTGGAAGAGGTGGAAGGCTGAGTATTTAAGCCAGCTTCAAACCAGGAGAATCTGGCAAAACCCACAGGACAACATCAAGGTGGGCAACCTTATGTTGCTAAAGGACAAAGACTTGCCCCGCCATGCCTGACCCATGGGCATAATACTAAAGACCTTTCCTTGCCCTGATGGTAAGCTCAGGAAAGTTCAATTAAAGACTTATAACAAGGACAAAATGTCTGTCCTGGACAGACCAACCAGTGATCTTGTATTGCTTATTGAAAATGTTTAAGGTTTATACTGTTATATTGTTATATTGTTTACCACTTAAATAATATGTCTTTCTATCCTGGCACTTTCTGCATCAGAATAAGTGCAGAAGTCATTTGTATGTTTTTAAGGTATTTGTATGTTTTTAAGTGGTAAATTTCCATATCTGGGAAATTTAAGCGGTGAGTGTTCCGTCTTCCAGGAGCATAGTTTGCATTACCTTTTAGTTGCATGGGATAGTGTCTTTTGCATTTCAATTGTAATAATAATTGAGTTATAGCTAATTGAGTATTAATTGAGTCAGATAGATAGATAGATAGATAGAGAGAGAGAGAGAGAGATAGGCTTATTGAGTCTTGATTGAGTTATTTAGATAGAGAAGCGGATTGAGTTATTTAGACAGAGAAGCTGATTGAGTTATATAGATAAAGAAGCTAATTGAAATAGAGAAATAGAATAGCAATTGAGTAATTGAGCAATTAGGGAAGGCTGAGCAAAGGAAGATCGATGCTTTTGAGCTGTGGTGTTGGAGGAAAGTTCTGAGAGTGCCTTGGACTGCGAGAAGATCCAACCAGTCCATCCTCCAGGAAATAAAGCCCGACTGCTCACTGGAGGGAAAGATACTAGAGACAAAGTTGAAGTACTTTGGCCACATCATGAGGAGACAGGAAAGCCTAGAGAAGACAATTACGCTGGGGAAAGTGGAAGGCAAAAGGAAGAGGGGCCGACCAAGGGCAAGATGGATGGATGGCATCCTTGAAGTGACTGGACTGACCTTGAGGGAGCTGGGGGTGGTAACGGCCGACAGGGAGCTCTGGCGTGGGCTGGTCCATGAGGTCACGAAGAGTCGGAGACGACTGAACGAATGAACAACAACAACAATTGAGCAATTGAGCTATAGATAGCAATTGAGATATATAACGTTATTGAATATTATTGAGCATTACTTCATCTCCAAAGCTAACCTTGAGCTATAGATAGGGGAAAAAACCTGTAGTTCGGGCAAGGAAAAGATCTCAGGATTTTTCCTGCTATTTGGAGAAAAGTTACCTCAGTAACTGAAGGAAAGGAAAGAAAGATCATCTCTATGGTTTCACCAATTGACTGTTTTGTTTGTAACTTTGACAAGCTGTGCCAAGTCTGCAAGGACTTTGAGAAATAAATATTCTGTTTTGGTGTTCAAAACCTGTAGCAGCCTCAGTAGCTGGGAATCTCAAGCTTCTAAAGAAAGACCCCCGCGGTCTGCCCAGACAAAGAGAGAAGCACATCTTAGTTTTATTTTTATAGGGTCTGGGTGTGACAACACAATCATAATTACATAAAACATGTGAATACATAACAATGTAAAAATTACAGTAAGCACAAGCACAATGACAATGAGAGGGCTACATGTAATGATTAAAAAAACAAACTGATTAAAACTAATTAAAAACTCTGGCGAGATAAAAGAGAAGCAGTTTTTTTTGCAGAAGAGGGCTCATTATAGCGGGGGTTATGTTGACTTCCTTCTTAACATAAGGAATGTTGCAAACATTTCCTTAACTTGAAAGAACCATTGTCACAATTCTTATCAATTTTCATTAGCAGGTTTTGATCACAGTTCCAGCAAGCAGGTAGTTAGTCATTGCAGGCCTTAATACTATGCAACATATAGTAAAGTAACTTCTAAATTTCAGTTGTATCAAATCTCAATTTCTTAAACCAGAAATACATTTTCACAATTACAATTACAAGTAACCATATCATCATCATTAAAATTGAATAAACCATTTCATATAAACTGAACATTTGCATATAAACCTTCAAAACATTTGATGAGTTAATAAAAAAATCTTCATATGCACAAGATCTAAAACCATGTTGTTCCCAAATGTTTCCTTCTTTGTTCATTTTCATTACATTTCCATAGCAAAACTTTATTTAACTTTATTTCTCATCAACTAACTTTCAAATATATCACATTTATTTTGACTTCCCATGTTTGTAACCCATATAAACCTTCAATTTTTTATTTTCTTTATATATCTATGTATCTGAACCCAAATTAAGGTATCCAAAATGTTCCATTTATTAAACCACCACTGTATCACATTTCCCTTACATTATCATGAATTAACTTAAACCATAACCAAACCACATTTTCCCATGTATATGTTTCCCCAACATCAGCATAAACTTTTCAAATGTAAAACCTTTATTTAACAGTATAATGATATAATGATAATAAAGTTACACTAGGACTTCTTTCTATTTTAATGTTCACTATAAAGAGACAACGAAAAGAGATAACGGCAGAGGCAGAGTACAAAGGGGTTTTGCAGCACTTTGGAAATTTACTGTAAGAAAGAAGTAGGTGTCAGAAGCTTGTGTAGACTAAGGTCTACTTCAGCTCCTCCACACCACCACCTTCTTCCCATCCCTGGCAGAAAACCAGATCTAATGTGTGCCCAGTGCTGTGGGTGGGACTAGATACTAATTGAGACAGGCCCATGGTTGCCATGGAGGCCATGAAGTCCTGAGCCGCTCCTGACAGAGTGGACTCGGCATGAACATTGAAGTCTCCCAGCACAATGAGCCGTTGAGACTCCAGCGCCAGGCCCGAGACCACTCCAGCTAGCTCTGATAGGGAGACTGTAGTGCAGCAAGGTGGATGGTACAGTAACAGAATCCCCATCCTGTCTTCGTCACCAACCTTCAGGTAGACATATTCAAAAGTGGTTGACTGTGGGATGGGGCACCTGGTCAGGGGGATGGTATCCTTATAGACTATTGCAACCCCTCCTCCCCGCCCTCCAGATCTTGATTGGTGCTGTACGGAATAGCCTGGTGGACAGAGCTGGGGGAGATTTACCCCCCTCCCAACCTCATCCAACCAGGTTTCTGTTATACATGGCAGGTCAGCATGTACTTCAAGGATCAAGTCCTGAATAATAAATGTTTTTCCATTGAGTGACCTAGCATTAAACAGCACTACTCTTAACCTGGAGGGACCACCATCCTGGGTACTCAGCTTATTTTTATCAGGAGTCCAATTTAGACTTGTAAGGGTTCTTTCATTCACTCTAGGCCAAATTGGTAAACTGGATCTATCACAAATTCTTGGCCAAATCGGTAATTTAAATCCTTCACGTATTTCTGGCCGAATTGAGGATTTAGATCTTTCACATGTTTTAGGCCGAATTGGTAATTTGGGTCTCCCTTTCCCATATCTCCCCCTTCCTGTTATAACCTCGATAACCCCCCACCCATGCCATCCCCTCTCTCCAGATAGTCCTCCTTCCCTCTCTTCAGCAGATGGTCTAAATAAAACTCCATGTTCCAATGACACATCCTCCCTTCCTGATGACGTGGAGGGGATCCTTGGGACGGTGAGAGCGACCACTTGCACTCTAGATCCTTGTCTTTCCTGGCTAGTTAAACTGGCCAGAGAGGGGTTATTGGAATGGTTTGTTGCAATAATAAATGCTTCACTGGGCCAGGGGAAATTCCCGTCCTGCCTCAAGCAGGCGGTGGTAAAACCTCTATTAAAGAAGACTTCCCTGGACGCAACCATATGTAACAACTACAGACCAATTTCCAATCTTCCTTTTCTGGGCAAGGTTCTGGAGCGGGTGGTTGCATTGCAGCTTCAGGGATTCCTTGATGACACCGATTTTCTGGATCGTTCGCAGTCTGGCTTCAGGCCTGGGCACAGTACTGAGAAGGCTTTGGTCGCCTTGGTGGATGACCTCGGCAGGGAACTGGACACGAGGAGTGTGACCCTGCTTGTTCTCTAACCCTAAGCCTATCCCTTAGTCATCTGTCATCCAAGGTAAACATACCTAGATGCCTACCTTTCTGTTGGAATTCAACTCCACACTGTCAAAGTCTACAGTCCTCAATAAGGAACAGTTAGCCTTAGAAAAGGCTGAGGGAATCCGCCCCCCCCCCCCCCCCCCCCATCCTGATTGGTGATGCAAAACAAATACTTTTCAGGTTGCATGCCTTTGTTTGAGACCTCTGCGTTTTCTTCCTTTGCAAGCAGACCTCTCTCTGCTTTGTGTGTTTGAAGAGATGTAGTGTTTGGAGGTCTTCCTCTTGTTTAAGCCTCTGAAGAGATGGAGTTCAAAAGAAGCTCAGACCCAATTCTTTTCTATCAAGAAATGTAGTTCGTATCTTTTTCTTTTCTTAGATCTACGCCAGTGCAAAAGCTGAGGTCCAAAGAAGGACAAGAGAACTCAAGAACATCTGGTGGACAAAGAAGGCTGAAGAAATCCAACACCTGGCAGATACCCATAATGCTCAGGGATTCTTCAAAGCCACAAAGGTCATCTATGGACCAAGAAACCATGGCATACAGCCTCTACGCTCATCAGACGGAACCAAACTCCTGAAGGACCAAAAGTCAATTGCACTACATTGGAAAGAACACTACCAAAGCCTCCTAAACCGCAGCTCCAATGTGGCTGAAGAGGTCCTCTCACAAATCCAACAACAACAAACCAGGAACGAGCTTGCAGCACTGCCTAGTCTGGAAGAAGTCAGCAATTTTATTTTATTTATTTCAGTTACTTATACCCCGCCCTTCTCACCCCCGAGGGGGGGACTCAAGGCGGCTTACAGAAAAAGGCACAATTCGATGCCCATCAAATATACAAACATACAAAAGCACTTAAAACGATTAACAAAATTAAAATCATCAATACACGGTAATATAAAAACACAATAATAGATTAATCCTATGCTCAGCATTTTCAGAGTTCCGTAGGTCCATTCCGTTTTATCCATTCCTGCTCATCATCATCAATGTCTTTCTTTAGCTGTCAGACCGTCCAAATGCCTGGTCCCACATCCAGGTCTTCAGTTTTTTTCTAAATGAAAAAAGGGAGGTCGCCGATCTAATCTCCCCGGGGAGTGAGTTCCACAGGTGAAGGGCCACCACCGAGAAGGCCCTGCTCCTCGTCCCCGCCAATCTCACTTGTGATAGAGGCGAGGTCGAGAGCAGGGCCTCCCCAGAAGATCTTAAGCTCCGAGGTGGGACGTAGAGGGGGATCCGTTCGGACAGATACACTGGGCCAGAACCGTATAGGGTTTTGTAGGTCAAAACCAGCACTTTGAATTGTGCTCGGAATTGGATCGGCAGCCAGTGGAGCTGACACAACAGGGGGGTGGTATGCTCCCTGTATGTCGCTCCGGTGAGCAATCTGGCTGCCTCCCGCTGGACTAGTTGGAGTTTCCGAGCAGTCTTCAAAGGCAACCCCACGTAGAGTGCGTTGCAGTAATCCAATCGAGATGTAACAAGAGCGTGGACCACCGTGGCATGAGAGCAGCCAACAAAAAAATAACAAAGCCAGCGGACCGGATGGGATCCCTGCTGAAATCTTTAAAGAGGGAGGACCTGAGCTGACACACCAACTCCACCAGCTCATAGAAAAAGTGTGGGTGACCGAGAAAATCCCAGCAGATTTCAAGGATGCCACCATCATCACCCTCTTCAAAAAAGGGGAAAGAACAGACTGCGGAAACTATCGAGGTATCTCCCTTCTAACCTCCGCTGGGAAAATCCTCGCAAGAATCCTTGCAAACCGCCTTCTGCCCCTCTCAGAAGACACCCTCCCAGAATCCCAGAACGGCTTCCGCCCCTCCAGAGGAACCGTGGACATGATCTTCACTGCACGACAGCTCCAAGAAAAATGCAGAGAACAAAACCAACCTCTGTACATGGCATTCATCGACCTTGCAAAGGCATTCGACACAGTGAATCGCAGCGCTCTCTGGACCATCCTCCACAAATCGGGTGCCCAAGCAAATTTGTGAACATCCTGCGGCTCCTCCATGATGACATGATGGCAACAGTCTTGGACAGCAATGGCTCCCAAAGTGACCCATTTAAGGTGGAATCGGTGTCAAACAGGGATGTGTTATTGCCCCAACTCTATTCTCCATCTTCGTTGCCATGATACTTCACCTTGTTGAGGGGAAGCTTCCCACCGGAGTGGAAGTCATCTATCGGACAAATGGCAAGTTGTTTAACCTCAGCAGACTGAAAGCCAAAACCAAGGTTACAACAACATCTGTTATAGAACTCCAGTATGCTGATGACAATGTCGTCTGTGCGCATTCAGAAGAAGATCTACAAGCCACTCTAAACACCTTCGCAGAAGCATACACAAAGCTCGGCCTGTCACTGAACATTGAGAAAACCAAAGTGCTGTTCCAGCAGTCACCAGCCAACCCCTTTCCAATGCCAGAGATACAGCTTAATGGGGTAACATTAGAAAATGTGGACCATTTCCGCTCCCTTGGCAGCCACCTCTCCACCAAAGTCAACATTGACACTGAAATACAACACCGCCTGAGCTCTGCAAGTGCAGCATTTTTCCGAATGAAGCAGAGAGTGTTTGAGGACCGGGACATCCGTAGGGAGACCAAGGTGCTTGTTTATAAAGCTATTGTCCTCCCAACCCTGCTCTATGCCTGTGAGACGTGGACTGTCTACAGACGTCACATGCAACTCCTGGAACGATTCCATCAGCGCTGCCTCCGGAAAATCCTGCAAATCTCCTGGGAAGACAAGCGGACAAACGTCAGTGTGCTGGAAGAAGCAAAGACCACCAGCATTGAAGCGATTGTCCTCCAACATCAACTCCGCTGGGCCCGGATGCCTGACCACTGTGTCCCAAAGCAGTTGCTCTACTCCGAACTTAAGAACGGAAAATGGAACATTGGTGGACAGGAAAAGAGATTTAAAGATGGGTTCAAAGCCAACCTTACAAACTCTGGCATAGACACTGAGAACTGGGAAGCCCTGGCCCTTGAGCGCTCCAGCTGGAGGTCAGCTGTGACCAGCAGTGCTGCAGAATTTGAGAGGCACGAATGGAGGGTGAAAGAGAGAAACGTGCCAGGAGGAAGGCGCGTCAAGCCAACCCCGACCGGGTCCACCTTCCACCTGGAAACCAATGCCCTCACTGCGGAGAAGATGCAGGTCAAGAATAGGGCTCCATAGCCACATCCGGACCCACAAGGAAACCCATCATGGAAGACCATCTTACTCGTCCAACGAGGGATCGCCTAAGTAAGTAAGTAAGTAGTTCGTATATTTTAAAATAAACCTTTTTGAAACTTTAAGGATTGAACTCTGCATCTTCAGTCCTCTCGGGGAGATAGGGCGGAATATGAATAAAGTCTTATTATCTTTGCCTCCTAAGCTCAACATTCTTTTACAGCCACAACATTTAACTTTCTGCTTGATGTGAGCTGACTGCTCAGTTGGGTATCCTGTTTATGTTTTTGAATGCTCTGCTATTTTAAGGAGTTTTTCCTAACCATTTCCACATCATTCCTCACAAAGATTGCATCCAAACTATCTTTTGCCTGACACTCCAAATGTACAAGGTCCACCTGCTCCATTGCTTTTCCTTTCTTTTGCTCTTTCAGGTCATACCAAGCCCCTATACCTTATCTTACACTCACTCACACACACACACACAAATCTCTTACAGTCTTACAATCCAGTCTCACCCCTCCTGTTTCTTTGTGGACACTTCACCCTGGCCCTCTCACTTTTCACTATTTCTAAAAATTTCTGAGGCCAAATGGAGCCCAGAAAGGTCATGTGGATGAAGGCCCTTTAGTTAGTTTGCAACTTTACTGTGCAATGCCTGAAAACAGTCCTCAATAAAGGGAAATTATAAAAGGAAAAGTTAAAAATCCACAGGACACTATGTTGCTTCAGTAGTAAGTGTGTGGGAACTTTCCTGGTCACAGGGCCCCCTGACTCATTACCTGAGCAAATCACACCAACAGCTTCTCCAGATTCACAGGGTCGCCGATCCCTTAAGTCGCAGAGTATAATAGAATCCCCTTTCATGATGAAAGAATTATAGGTTAATTTGACGGGATTATATTTTCTTCCAAAGTGGGATCCTCTCAGGGTTGATAAGGCTCGTCCACAGCTTAATGTCCTACAAACAATTTCAGCCGTCTCCAGACTCCAGTTATCATCACAAATGGTTTTCCACTGCTGCTCCCCGAACACTTCCAGTCTCCCAGAACATGGACTCGAACCGTTGACCAATCTAATCTGACCTGAAATGATGGAAAAGAAAGCTTGTTATTTTCCAACTTCATCCACTCTCCCTAGAAAAAGGCTTTTCACACTGAAGCTGCCCCAAGTGTTTGAATGGTCATTTTAGGAACATAGAGCCACCCCATATATTCTTGTTTATTTACCTTGATATATTAATGTAATGGGAACCACCCCCTCCCAAAAGGAAGCATTTAAAAGATAAAGCACAGCATAGCAGGATAGCTTACTCACGCACAGCAGGAGGAAACAGTGTGACTGGAGGAACCCTAAGCTTAAAAATAATGAGCAGCAGAGCTTACCTTGAAATATGAAAAAAAGTTTATTACAACATAAAGAACTATGTTTTATAGAGAGGAAACGTGGGATCTAGACTGTCAAAATAGAAACTTGATTTAACCCCTGTTTCCATCTAAAATTAAACCAAAGGGAAAAACTCAAAACTACATTCTGTATTCAGCTCTTACACACAAAGACTTAAGAGAGAACACAATGACTATGAAGTCTTGGCATACAGATTGTTTGATTTGTTGATCTTATTAAATTTCATTCATTCATTCATTCATTCATTCATTCAGGGGTACTGTGCATCAACATTTTTGTTTTTGTTTTTGTGAGAAAGTGTCCAACCTACTAACTATAAAGCCTGATGCTCAGAAATTTGCTTTGGCTCTAACTGTTCTAGCTACTTGCTATTCTATAAACTCACCTGACATCCGTAGGGATGCCAAGGTGCTTGTTTATAAAGCTATTTTCCAGGAACGATTCCATGAATGCTGCTTCCGAAAAATCCTGCAAATCTCTTGGGAAGACAAGTGGACAAATGCCAGCATGCTGGAAGAAGCAAAAACCACCAGCATTGAAACGATGGTCCTCCACCATCAACTTTGCTGGACTGGCCATGTTGTCCGGATATCCGACCACCATCTCCCAAAGCAGTTGCTCTACTCCGAACTCAAGAATGGAAAACGGAATGTTGGTGGACAGGAAAAGAGATTTAAAGATGGGCTCAAAGCCAACCTTAAAAACTCTGGCATAGATACTGAGAACTGGGAAGCCCTGGCCCTTGAGCCCTCCAGTTGGAGGTCAGCTGCAGAATTTGAAGAGGCATGAATGGAGGGTGAAAGAGAGAAACGGGCCAAGAGGAAGGCACGTCAAGCCAACCCCGACCGGGATTGCGTTCCACCTGGAAACCGATGCCCTCACTGTGGGAGAAGATGCAGATCAAGAATAGGGCTCCACAGTCACCTACAGACCCACCGCCTGGATACTACACTTGGAGGACCATCATCCTTGGACTACAAAGGATCGCCTAAGTAAGTATGTAAACTCACCTGAGCACTTTACACTCACATCCTGGCTGTGGTTGCAGCTGTGCTTTCCCCAAGGGCTTTTGGGACAGGCAGCCAGAGATCTTTCTTCTCCCGTACAGTTCACATTCTCCAGCCAAATCAGACCAGACCCTTGGCCATAGCGAACTCCCCCAAATGCTGTTGAGGCATCTCCACAATTCAGTTCCCGGCACACAACTTGAGAATCACGAGCATCCCAGCCACTGTCACACACAGTCCCCCACTGCTGGTTGTGTAACACCTCAAGATACCCAGAGCAGCGACTGAGGCCATTTACTAGGCGGAGCTCTGATGGGACAAATTAGTTAATTATGCAATAATTTGTAAAATTATTTTTGAACTGTCATAGTCTTTTCATGGTTATGTTATTGAACACAACTACCTCAACCCCTAATAAAAAGTGATTTATAGTTAGGGATTTATAGTTTTCCAAGGGCAACAAGCCAGAATGAGATATAGTGGTGTAGGCCCATCACTCTCAGACCCTTCTCTCTCCCCATCTATCCTCCTAACCACAAACTATATTTTATTCCACTTTTATTTCCATAAAGCTATGAAACATGTTATATTTTAATTCTTGGCTGAAGGGCCATCACTCAAGAATGCTTCTCAGCCTCAGGCAAAGGATAAACCAAAAGATAGACAATAGCTCTCAACTGCCCCACTGCAGCCCCCTCCATGGACTTTCTGAAGACCTTTCTTTGTTTACCTGGCAAACTCTGTTTGCATGCTTCCAGGAGCAAAGGTCACAAGATAAAGTGACAAAAAGCATATGGAACTCCATGCTAAAGGGGAAATCTATGTAAATTGAGAAATCCTCTTCCCCCTTCTCCAAAAGGATGGCAGAGAGGCAACACGGAATATTTGAATCTTAATTAATTTCTGGCCAGCAAATGACGGACAGTTTAGCTCAAGCTCAAAGAACTGCCATGTGCTGTTGAATGTGCCATTACTGCTCAAGCAGGGAGCTGGTCTTTGAGGCTCTGAGAGCCTGAAGAGACCTGTGCATCCCCCAGAAGGGTAAGGGGCAAGGAAAACCCCACAGGCTAATGGAATAGAGGTCAGCCTGTCAGCGAAGCCCGTTAGAGGTCCTGCGGGGGCGGGCAAAGCAGCCACCCCTCAAGGGCGGCTGCAAATCCCGCTTGGTGGGACCAAGGGCCAGCACCCGGGGGGAAAGCACGGTTTGAAAGAACCGTAGAGTCCGTCAGCCTTCATTAACAACTAGAAGAAGAATGCAGAACTAGTTGAATCAAAAAGAAACAAAAAAAGGAAGCAAGGGGAAATAGCGCATCTTCCTGGAAACAAAATAGAAAATGTGGAATGAAAGCCTGAACAAGCTGGATGCCTGAAGCTTGGTAAGCCCCCACGCGGTGGGATCGAGGAGTTAGACGAGAGAGAGAGAGCCAATTCCAGTTTCCAACCCTCTGCACCCTCTGCACCTCTTCTGCCTTTCCCTGCGCCTCTCCCCGCTCGCCTTCTCACTCTCCCCATCCCCCCAATCTTCCCTCCCTTCCAGAATTCCCTCCTATCTTTCCTCCCCAGCCTCACACTAAATAGTGGATGCAATCAGAGGCCCAAGAGAAAGAAAGGAAAAAATAAAGAATAAAGGTGTGATACCTTTAAGCCCAAGCAGGAGCAACATGAGGAGCGCGAGAGGAGACTCGCGGAGCACGCGACGCTGGATGCGAGGCTCGCGCGACCAGTGAGGTCTCGCGAGAGCGCGCAAGAGAGCGCGCAAGAGCCCAAGCAGAGCCCCTGAAGGGGTCACGGGCGTGATCGCGACCCAGAAGCCTCCCAGAAGCCTTCCGGAAGCTGGGCACGGGACCAGAGGCGACCAGGAGGCGGCGGTCGGAGGTAGGGGGAGGAGGGGAAGAAGAAGAGGATAACCCGGGAGGAGAAAATAGGGGTGAGGGGGCAGCACGGAGGAGAATTACAGGGGAAAAAATAAATAAAAATAAAAGAAAAAAGAAAAGAAAAAAGAAAAATAATAATAATAAATAATAATAATAAATAAAAAAAGGAAGAAGAGAAGAGAAGAGAAGAAGAAAGGAAACAAAGCAGGGGAGGAGTAAAGGGGCAACAAAGGGGAAGAACGAGAGGAATTCAAAGACAGCTGGGGAACCTGAAAGAGTTGACAGCCCTAGTCAGCAGGCTGAGCTGAGAAAGGCAGCTAAGATGGCGGATAAAAAAACAGAAAAGCAAAATTCGAAACAGAACAAGACCACAAACGCATCAGTAACAACGACATTAGCACCAACAACAATGGCGATAACACCCACTCCAGCCAGAAGACTCCCCACGCAAGGAAAGATCTCTTTAAAGGATATAATGGCGGAAATGTTTAAAATACAGGAGAAAATAGAAAAGAAAATAGAAGACAACCAGGAAAAAACCCAGAAAAACATTGAAAAACTCTTCCAGAAAGAAATGGGAAAACTAAGACAAGAACTGAAAGAAGATATGGACGCCATCAAGAAAGAGGTGGACGATGCAAAAGAAGATATAAGAGACTTAAAGAAGGAAAATGCAAGTTTAAAGAAGACCCAAGGGAAAGCAGAAGCTAGACTGAAGAAAATGGAAGAAGTAAATGAAAGACTGGAGAGACAACATGAAGTGTGGGCCGGCAAAGAAACGGAATCCCAACTCAGACTAAGAAACATCGAAGAAAAAGAAGAGGAGAACTTGAGACTGATTGTTAGTGAGATCCTGGCCGAAGTAGTGAACATTCCCACTAATGAAATGAATAAAGAAATAGATACTTTTCAGAGAATCAACTCAAATTATGCAAAGAGGAATAAGGTCCCTAGGGACATTGTGGTTAAATTCAGTAGGAAGAGTGTCAGAGATGAGGTGGTAAAAGCTAAGCACAAAGAACAGATCAAGTACAACGGCCAAAAAGTCATAATTCTCAAAGAATTCTCAACAATCTCGATGAATAAAAGAAAAAAATATTATTTCTTAACTGACGAGCTGAAGAAACACAAAATAAAATTTAGATGGGAGCGCCTGGAAGGGATCCTAGTAACTTACAAAGAGAGTAAATTCTGGCTGACCTCGGAGGAAAAGGCGAAGGAATTCCATAAGAAACTTAAAAAAGATCTAGAACTGACATCATCATCAACCTCAGGCAAAACCGACCAGTCATCTAAAGCCGGTGAAAACCCAAGCAAAGACAAGTTGAAAGGAAAAGAATGGAAGAAACAGGAAAAGAAAAGACCCAGACCGGACTCGACAGAGGATGAAGACGCAGAAAAAGGAGTGGGACCTACAGAGCAGGATATACAACAACAAGATGAAGGAGATGAAAATATATTCAAATAATGTGAACGGTATGAATGCTCCCAATAAAAGGAACCTAATTGTTAACTCACTGAAAAAAGAGAAATATGATTTCATTACCCTACAAGAAATCCATATAATTGCGAAACACAGCAAGTATTTAGTACAACCACAATTGGGCAAAGAGTTTTACTCCCTAGCCCCCCAAAAGAAAAGAGGGGTAATAATATATGTCAGGGACCCCAGGGAGACGACATTGGTCTTTAAGGATGAGGAGGGTAGAATGCTAGGGATTAAGACAAAAATAAATGATCAAGATACTCTATTATGCAACATCTATGCCCCCACAGGCCCCAAAACAAAATTTATTAAAACATTGAGGAACAAAGTGTCAGAACAGACCTTCAAGAACTTAATTATTGTTGGTGATTTTAACGGTGTGATTGATTGTGGGTTGGACAAAACAAAAAAGAACAGGAGAGACATAAATGGCGGTAAACTTCCAGGTAGCTTTTTACAAATGAAGAGAGAACTTTTTCTCCAGGATATATGGAGAGAAAGAAACCCCAATGGGAGGGACTATACATTCTATTCTGATAGGTACGCCACCTGGTCCAGGATAGATATGTGTTGGGTCTCCAAATTGCTGACAACTAAAATAAGAAGGATCAAAATACTCCCCAGATCTAACACAGATCACTGCCCCCTGGTAATAGAACTTTTAGGAGAAAACCACCAGAGAACATGGAAGCTAAATGAATTTCTTATAAAGGCAGAGAAGGACCTGGATCATAACAGGAAATTAATTAAAGAATTCTTTGAACTCAACGCGGACCATGAAACTAAATCGGAGGTGGTGTGGGATGCCAGCAAAGCATTTATGCGCGGGCAGTTCATTCAACAAGGGGCGATCCGAAATAGAAAAAGGAATGAAGAAACAACACTCTTGAAAAAGAAAATAGAAGAAAATGAAACCATACTAAAAAAGAAACCAGGCAACAAAAAAGCTAAATTGGAGCTGGGATTTCTCAGAAAACAGCTAAATTCGACCCAACTCGAGTTGATGGCCAAAAACTTAAAAATTTTTCAAGCAAGACAATATCTGTTCGCCAATAAACCAGGAAAACTGTTGGCAAGGAAGCTACAGAGAAGAAAGCAACAACAGCACATCACCAAGATAACGAAGGACGGAGTAAGCTACCACACAGAGGAGAAGACCAGAACACAATTCAGAGAATTCTATAAAGAACTGTACAAAAAAGATGATATACCAATAGAAGAGATAACTGAATACCTGGGGGCTCACAAATTAGAAAAAATATCGGAAGAACAAAGACTAACCCTCAACAAGCCAATTGAGGAGCCAGAGATTAAAAGGGCCATCAGAGATCTCCCCAATAATAAAGCTCCTGGCCCAGATGGAATAACGGCCGTATACTACAAAAGATTCCAAGAAGAGCTGACACCACACCTATTGGAAATCTTTAATAACATTCTCCTATATGCAAGAATGCCTGACTCCTGGCAGGAGGCGACGATTACCCTAATCCATAAAGAGAACACAGAGGAAGACAATGTTAAGAACTACAGGCCAATCTCCCTCCTGAATAACGACTATAAAATCTTCACGAGAATCATAGCCAACAGACTTAAAACATTTCTCAATGAAACAATTCATGAGGACCAAACGAGGTTCCTCCCAAAAAGGCAAATGAGTGAAAATCTTAGAACGATACTCAATATAATAGAGTACTACGAGGCCAACCCTCAGAAAGAGCTTGGCTTGCTGTTTCTAGACGCAGAAAAAGCATTTGACTGTGTCAATTGGGACTTTATGTTCCAACTTGCAAAGGAGAGGGATATGGGTTTCCAGTTCATCAATACACTAAAAGCCATCTATGCAAAGCAGAGAGCGAGAATAAGGATTAATGGCCAGCAAACAGAGAAGATTAAAGTGGAAAAAGGCACCAGACAGGGCTGTCCATTATCTCCTCTGTTGTTCATCATGACTCTAGAGATCCTATTAGAAGGAATTAGGAGGGACGGAGAACTAAGAGGAACCAAAGTTAGGAAAGACGAATTTAAACTAAAAGCCTATGCAGATGACATAGTGTGTATAGTGGAAAATCCAATCGAAACAATCCAAAAATGGATGGAAAAGATTGAAACCTACGGGAAGGTCTCCGGGCTTAGAGTCAACAGAATAAAGACAAAAATCCTAACTAAGAACATGGATAAAGACAAGAGAGGCAGATTAGAGAACATCTCAAAGCTTAGTGTAACCAATAAAATAAGATATCTGGGGATATATTTGACCCCCAACTACTCACAACTGGTGAAGAACAACTTCGAGTCAACATGGAAAGAAATGCGCCAAAAGCTGGAGAGCTGGAGGCAATTAAACCTAAGCCTCTTAGGCAGAGTTGCTCTCATCAAGATGAACCTACTCCCCAGAATGATCTTTCTATTCCAGACGATACCGGTGATCAGAACCAACCACCTTTTTACACAGTGGAAAAAAGACATGATGAAATTTGTCTGGGGTGGCAAAAAGGCAAGAATTAAATACAAAACAATGGTAGACGTCCGGGAGAGAGGTGGCTTTGGCTTACCTAGTCTTCAGTCTTATTATGAGGCATGCGTCCTGTCCTGGGTCAAGGAGTGGTCAACACTAAAAAAGAAAAAACTCCTAAATCTAGAGGGCTTTGATATCAGGAGAGGATGGCACGCGTATCTGTGGCACGGCAAGGCCAAAACTGAAAAAAACTTCTCAACCCACTTCGTAAGAGCCGTGCTGTTGAAGGTGTGGGAGAAACATAAGGGGAAACTGTACAGTAAAACACCCCTCTGGCTGTCGCCTATTGAAGCTGCGCACAAAAGAGAAATCCCAAACGAAAGATGGCATACCTACAAAACATTACTGGAAAGAAGAGAGAACCATTGGAAACTTAAATCTCTTGACTTGCTGAGAGAAATGGACGATAAGCTCTCTTGGTTCCACTACATGCAAATAGCCGACTGCTTTAAGGAGGATAGAAAAAAAGACTTCTCTACGCAAGAGACACTGTGGGACACAATCATGGGAAAAGACAGAAGAGTAGTAAGAGCTCTCTATCAGAAACTGCTAGAGTGGGAGACAGAAACGGAAGTGGTGAAGGAGAACATGATCAGCTGGGCTGCCGATTTTGGTCATTCTATTCTCCTCAGTGAGTGGGAGAATTTATGGAAGGGGAAATTAAAATTTGCAAAATCTGCTAATATAAGTGAAAACTGGCAAAAAGTCTTCCACCGGTGGCACCTAACACCCCAAAAGATGGCGAAATTCTACAAAGGAGCCAATAGTGATTGCTGGAAGTGTGGGGTTCAATTAGGTTCTTACTACCATGCCTGGTGGCAATGCAAGAGAGTCAGGAGCTATTGGCGTGAGGTTCACAAGGAAGTGCAGAGGATTTTGCAGATCAAAATGGAACTGAAAGCGGAGTATTATCTGTTACATTTGTTAGACTTTCAGTTAGATCTTAACAAAGATATGTTGTTGTTTCACCTATCTGCAGCCGCCAGAATAGTGCTCGCAAGCAAGTGGAAGTCCAAGGAGCTCCCAACAATCGATACCTGGCTGTTAAAAATCAGAGACTTAATGGAAATGGACTCATTAGCGAATATGATATACGACACTAGCAAGAAAAGCAGGATTGACTGGCATCCTTTCAGAATCTACTTGAAAGAGAGAAAAAGTATAGTTCTTGGAGACTAGGGAAGATGATTTGTAAAAAAAGAGATTCGTATTTTCTTTGTACACAACCCTGCTGAACCTTTAGGGAAGCCAAATTGTTGTTTACTGTTTGTATATCACGGTTTATATGTAACACACATCTCTGCCCTACCCAATACTACCCCCCCCCACCTTCCCGTTACCCCCCCCCATCCCACCCCCCCCCCCCCCTTCGCCGCCGCACACACACACACAACCCCACACTCCATCACTCCCCCCGCCCCCCCCCGCCCCCCCGCCACCCCCCCCCCCGCCCCCCCCCCCACACATCTCTGCCCTACCCAATACTACCCCCCCACCTTCCCGTTACCCCCCCATCCCACAGCTTACCCTGCCCCCTACCTTCCCAACACCGTCTTTGTATAGTGTTAAGTGTTCTACTTTGTTATGTCGATATGTCGATTTGTTTACCTGGTGGCTTGTATTGTATGTTATAAAAGTAAAAAACTCTTTAATAAAGAATATTAAAAAAAAAAAGCAGGGAGCTTTGAGATGGCTGAACAGAAGCTTTCCGAAGCTCTAGGTGCTCTTACTGCCTATTACAGGGAAAACCAACTGATCCGTAATCCATCTAAAACACAGACATGTGCCTTTCACCTTAAGAACAGACAAGCACCCTGAGCTCTGAGGATGACCTGGGAAGGAATCCCACTGGAGCATTGCAGTACACCCAAATACCTGAGAGTCACTCTGGACCATGCTCTGACCTACAAGAAGCACTGCCTGAACATCAAGCAAAAAGTGCTAGAAACAATATCATACGAAAGCTGACTGGCACAACCTGGGGATCACAACCATACACAGTGAAGACATCTGCCCTTGCGCTATGCTACTCTGCTGCTGAGTATGCATGCCCAGTGTGGAACACATCTCACCACACTAAAACAGTGGATGTGGCTCTTAATGAGACATGCCGCATTATCACGGAGTGTGTGCGCCCTACACCACTGGAGAAATTACACTGCTTAGCCGGTATTGCACCACCTGACATCTACCGGGAAGTAGCAGAAAGGACCAAGGCAAAGACATCTCCAGCTCATCCCTTGTTTGGGTATCAGCCAGCACGTCAACGACTTAAATCAAGAAATAGTTTTCTTAGATCTACAGAGACACTCGCTGGAACACCTCAGCAAGCGAGAGTTCAAAAGTGGCAGGCTCAAACCCAGCACCTCAATCCGTGGGTGATACCAGATGAGAGACTCCCCCCTGGGCACACAGAAGACTGGGCGACTTGGAAGGCGCTGAACAGACTGCGCTCTGGCACCACGAGATGCAGAGCCAATCTTAAGAAATGGGGCTACAAAGTTGAATCCACGACATGCGAGTGTGGAGAAGAGCAAACCACTGACCACCTGCTGCAATGCAACCTGAGCCCTGCCACATGCACAATGGAGGACCTTCTTGCAGCAACACCAGAGGCACTCCAAGTGGCCAGATACTGGTCAAAGGACATTTAATCAACTACCAAGTTTGCAAAATTTGTGGGTTTTTTAAATCTGTTTGTTTGTTTTGTTCTATTAGAAATGTAATACAATGGTCTGGTTGCTGGTGACACGATAAATAAATCACTTTCACAACATTGCTATATAACTTCATGTGATTTGTTGGTGGCAATCCCCCTTGCCAGGAGGATGGCCTACTGGCATGGGATGGGGTGCATCTCACACAACTAAGAAATCACCTTTTTGCTCACAGACTCGCAAATATCATCAGGTGCACTTTAAACTAGGTCCACCTGGGGAGGGGGAAAACAGCCTTGTGAACAGTACTTTACCCACATCCTCAGGGAACCACCAAAAAGCTAAAGGGAGGGTTGCACAAACACAAGGACCAAGTACCGAGAGGACAATAATCCCAAATGAACAGCTCAGGGGAAGGTCTCTGGGGCTTACATGCCTTTACATTAATGCACAGAGCATGGTAAATAAACAAGACAAACTCCAAATTGTAGCACAACACCATACTTATGATCTCAAAGGCACCACTGAAACCTGGTGGGATAACTCCTATCACTGGAATGTAGACATCGAGGGCTATAACCTCTTTCACAGAAACAGAACAAAGGGGAGAGGAGGGGGAGTAACCTTACGTGTGAAAAACAGTTACGTCGCAGAAAAGATGCAAAACTGCAATCCGGGAAACCAGCTTGAAAGCATTTGGATAAGAATCAAGGGATCTGAGACGCAAAAGATCTCATTGTGGGCGTCTACTATAGACTTCCAAACCAGGATGAAGAACTTGATGAAGCCTTCTGTCAAAAGTTGACCACAGAGGGACAAAAAAGCAATATAGCAGTCATGGGAGATTTAAACTGCCCTGATATTTGCTGGGAAACAAAGTCATCCAAGAGTACAAGTCAAACAAATTCCTTGCTTGCCTTGCAGACAATTTTCTGGTCCATAAGGTAGAAGAGGCAACAAGTGAATTGGCTACTCTCAATCTCATCCTAACAAATGCAGAGGACCTGATCAATGCAGTCAAAGTGGTCAGAACCTTAGGGGCAAGTGACCATGTGCTTCTGCACTTTGTGATACTCAAAAGAGACATGCACAAGAAGTGGAAAAAGGGAGAAATCACCAAAGAAGAATTCAAACAAATAGCCAGCTCCTGTAGGGAAAAGGTTCACAAAGCTAAAGTGCAAAATGAGTTTGGGCTTGCCAGGGGCATTAAAAAAAATAAGACCGGCTTCTATGCTTAGGTCAGTAGAAAAATAAAAAACAAGGAGGCGATAGGGCATATGCGGGGAAAAGATGAGGTAATGCTGACAGGGGATGGAGAAAAGGCAGAACTACTTAATGCCTTCTTTGCCTCAGTCTTCTCACAAAAAGAAAGCCATCCTTAATCTCAGGAATATGAAATGGATGAAGGATTAGGGGTAATCCAACCCCAAATATGGAAGCATGTCACCCAGCTACACCTGGCCGCACTAAATGAATTGAACTCCCCAGGTCCAGATCAACTATATCCAAGAGTATTGAAGGAACTAGTAGAAGTTATTTCAGAACCACTAGCAATTATCTTTGAAAGTTCCTGGAGAACGGGACAAGTACCAGCAGACTGGAGGAGGGCAAAGAGGGGAAAACAGGACAAGCCAAACAATTACCGATTTCAGGGTTGTTTTTTTTAAAAAAAATACTGGTATCCAGATTTTATTCATTTTCATATTTTTCCCCCCCTTTCTGTTGAAATTGTTCTCATGCTTGTGGATTTCAATGGCTTCTCTGTGTAGTGTGACATAGTGGTTTTAGCATTTCTGTGTTCTCAAATAATGTGACCCCCAAGTACAAGTTTGTGGGAGATGACCATTGCATCTCCCTAGGCTGCTCTTGGAGAGATGATGCTGGAGCACTTCCACGCTGCGAACACAGACTTTCAGTGGGAGTGGGGCTCCATCCAGAACTGGGTGAAACATCTGCAATCCTAGGTTAGGACTCTTAATGCACTTTTGTGTTAGCTGGGTTCAGTTTCAATTTGTTTTTCTTCATCAAGCTATGATCAACTCCAGCCATTCATTTAGAGAAGATATACTATCCTTTGCTAAAGATGTCTTTGAAGACATGGAGAAATATTGATTTTGGTATCATTAGTGTACTGATAGCACCCCACTGAATACTTCTGGATGATTTCTCCCAGCGGTTTCATGTAAATGTTAATAATCCCTTGTGGGATGCCATATAACAGTTCAGAGAAGCAAGCTATCCCCAAGCGCCACCATCTGGACCCTGCTTGTGAGGGACAATTGGAACCACTGCAAAACAGTGCCTTATATCACCAGGTATTCCAGAAAGATACCACTGCTGATATCAAATTCCATTCTGAGATCTAGAAGCACCAATAGTGGCACATACCCCTTGTCAGTGGTAAAAATGGAGATCATTCACTAAGAAGGCCATAGCAGTCTGAACTCTGTATCCTGCTCTGAAGCCAGATTGAAATGGGTTGAGGAAATGTGTGTCATCGAAGACTGCCTGGAGTTGAAGGGAATATCTGGTATTATTGAATATATATTCTCATACATTACCTGAGCACACAACTGCAGCATCTTTTCCACGTTGGCAGAATGGATATTCCTTATCAATACAGTCACTGAAAGCATCTTCTGATCCTTTACAGTTGAAAGAGAGTGTCCAGACAGGACTGTTTGTTCTTCCAAAGTAATCTCCCCAAGGAACTGATATGACATCTCCACACTCAAGTTCCTTGCACAAAACCTGAGCATGATTCAGATTCCATTTGTAGGCACACAGGATCCCCCACTCCTGGTTGTGGAATACTTCAATTCTCCCAGAACATCGACTGAAACCATTCACCAGTCTGAACTTTCTTGGATCTGAAATAGGCAGAACTCCTGTTACTTCTTCTCACCATTTCTTCACCAAAGATACAACATGGATGATCACATGGGGAGAGCAGTTCAGAAATATTGCCAGAGTGTGTGACTCTATAGCAGGCATGGACAAACTTTGGCCCTCCAGGTGTTTTGGATTTCAACTCCCATCATTCCTAAAAGCAGAAAAGCTGACGGGGATTTCTGGGAGTGAAGTCCAAAACATCTGGAGAGCCAAAGTTTTCCCATGCCTGCTATAGAGTCACTCTCTGGATGCATCTGAAATTACAATATATGTGCTTACTGACAAAACTTTTGCTCGCATGTTTTGACTATTAACTCATTGGCTTGATCCTGGTGAAGTTTCACTGCTTTCCACCTCCCAACGTTGGACTTTAAATACCTTCAGTGAGCAGAAAGATCCTGAGATACAGAATAATAAACTCATAGAGTTGGAAGATATTGCATGGGACATCTAGTCCCACCCCCTGCCATACAGGAAAAGCAAATCAGATGTTTAAAAGCTTCCAAAGGGGGAGCTTGCACTACACTCCAAAGCAGTGAGTTCCACTGTTGAACAAGGGTCCTTCCACACAGCTAATACTGAGCGCAGCTCAGACCTCCACTTTTAAATTAGTTTGACCTGCAGCTGGGAGTTCCACAGTTCCTGGAGGCAAAGATTGGGCCAAACTGATGAAATGTGCCCCAACCGCAAGCTCAACCAGGGACTCAACACAGCCCTATGCTCTCTCTTTTCACTTTCCTACCCAGCCCCAACTTTGTAACAAACCCCAAATAAAGATTAAATGAAATTGCTACTTTTAACTCTCTGGCTTGATACTTTGTGTCTTTCCTTGCCTTAACTATCTAAATGCATGGAACTAACCTTTTCCAGGCTGCGGGAGACCGTCGGCCTGCCCGGAATGCCTTCCTGGCGTTCTGGGGAGGCCGAATCTGCGCTTCTCTGACTGCAGATACTGAGTCCCCCCTTTTGGGCCCCAGTATCCGTGAGATGGCGGATCACCTTCATTTTGGTGGCATATTTTCCCTAGCTTAATTCTAACACTATCTGCTATCTCACTTTTCGCATTTCAGGCTTCAACGCTCTGGAAATAATCATTTAAGATTTGAGAATATATTCTTACAAGAAACAGCTGATTGTCAAAAAGCTGGCTCCGTTGTTGCGGCACTGCTGCGCTTCGCCATTTCAACGCCTCTGCCAGACCCCTGCCCCTGAAGACTTGATGTGGCTATCCCATGGGGCTCTCGGGGAAGAGCCTGGCCTTGAGGCTCCAGTCCTTGGAAGGAGTTATAGTTTCCCAAGGACCAAAGAGACCAACTCGACCCTGCTGCTGCGGGAATCCAACCTTTGGCTCAGTGGAAATGATCAAACATCTCTTGTGGCTGTTGGATTTTCTTCAATTTCTTTTTGGCTCTAATAAACTCCTTTTCATATCCGAACTTCCTCAATATGAACTATGGACTCATGCTTTAATAAAATTAATACTTTAATCAAGGCTCATCACAAATCCACTCAAGTACAATAGACTGGGCATCTGTCATAGACTGGATTTCTCGGGCTCCGGGACCCCTGGGCATCACACCCATTAATTCATTCATCGGCTCATTGTTTCTGCTTCGTCCCGCCTCCCTTCTCCTGATTCACCAGGGCGCTGAAGCGGGGGGAGTTCTCTCATTGGCTCCTGCGCAGCGGAGGAGCTTTGTGATTGGCTCTGGTGCAGAGTGGGCAGTCGAGCCTCCTCCCAGCTGTTCTCCTCTCAGCCAATCACCTGCGAGCCGGGCGGAGGGCGGGAATTTTGAACTTTCAAACCTGGAAATTCCTATAAAAATGCCTCTGATCTTTTTTTTCTTATTTTTATTAGGATTTTTCAAGTTGTACAAATAACATTTAAAAGGAGCAAGTATAACAAAGTTAATCCACACTCATCTCTACAAAACAATGTCATTAGACGTCTTACATGTACGCTTACCCGCTCCCCTCAGCAGGAGGGGGAGTGACAGACACAGTACAAGACGGGGGTAGTGGGGGGGGGGGAGTAGTGAGGATGGGGAAGGTTTTGAGGCTTCCCAATCATCTTTCCGGCAGTTCTATCTTTCTCTTCTCTTAGTGTCTTCCTTCTTCTTATGGCTCCTCTTCGTATCCAGTTTTCCCATAGTGTTAACTGAGATGAGTGCACTTCTCTTTGTCCTACTTTCCCTTTAATGGGACTTTATATTCTTCTTTATTTAGTAAGTACTCATAAAGTCTTTGAACTGTTTCCAGTCTGTCCTTTTCACTGTGTAATCTTTCAAGTAGTAGGTCAGTTTGTCCATATCCTTCAAGTCCCAAACTTTGAATAGCCGCTCCTCTGTCGTGCTTGAGTCTTTCTGTTTCCATTTCCTCGCATACACGATTCTAGCAGCTGTCATAAAATAAGTGAACAGAATGTCCTGGTTATAATCTAGTTCTAAGTCGTTGTCGGTAATGCCCAGCAGGAAATACTCCGGTTTCATCTTGATTTTTATTTTCAGTATTTTCTGAGATAGCTCTTGAATTCCCTTCCAATACTTTCTAGCTGCTGGGCAGGTCCATGAAAAATGATAGAAGGATCCTACCTGCGTGTTGCACTTCCAGCACTTATTCGTTCTCTCCTTATACATCATGCTTAGCTTCTGAGGAGTCATGCGCCATCTGTACAACATTTTGTATAGGTTTTCCTTTAGTTCCGCCGCGTATACATATTTCATCTTCTTTGTCCATAGTTGTTCCCACTCTTTATAGTTGATAGATCTCCCTACATTTATGGCCTATTTTATCATGCACTCCTTTATGGTTTCTGTTTTGGTGGCTCACTCCAACAGACTTGCATATATATTGGTAATTTTTTTTTGTCTCTCTTGATTATAGTTTCCCAGAATCTGTCCTTCTCACAAAATCCTAATTCCTTATCTTTTCTGAAGTATTCCTTCAATTGCATGTACTGAAACGATGAAACGTTTTGGAATTTTGTGAGATTTTGTCTTGGGGTTTCAGGATAAGAGTGCCTTCTTTCTTCGTCAGGATTTCTCCATATGTGGGCCAGTCTGTTGCTCCCAGCAGTCTTCTCTGTTGCGCCTCTGGTGAGAGCCAAAGCGGCGTTTTAGAGTACAGTTTGTTCTTATATTTTTCCCATACTCTTATCAAAGCTGCTCTCACAAAATGGTTTTTGAAGTTCTTTTCCACCTGGATCTTGGAGTACCAGAGGTAGGAGTGCCACCCTGTTCTTAGATCGAACACATCTAGTGTTATGATCTTCGTTCTGTCCAGTCAAATCCAGTCCTTTATCCAGGATAGGCAACTTGCCTCGAAATAGAGTTGGAAATCCGGGAGGCCGGACCCTCCTTTCTTTTTTGTATCCGTCAAGTTCCTAAACTTGATCCTAGGCTTCTTTCCCAGCCAGATAAATTTCAAGAGGTCCCTGTTCCATTCCAGGAATGGTTTGTTAGTTCTGATTATTGGCAGATTTTGGAAGAGGTAAAGCAGTTGTGGGAGAATGATCATTTTCATGGCCGCAAATCTACCCAGCAGTGATAGACCTAGATTCCTCCAATTCTTTCATTCTTCTTTCATTTTTCTCCATTTGGTTTCATAATTATTTAGTAGTAATTGTGAGTTTTTCGCCATGATCTGTATCCCTAAATAGTTAATCTGAGAGACTATTGGAATGCCACATCTCCTACTCAGCTCTTCTTGATTAATTTTGGAGATTTTTTTTTTGTCAGCATTGTAGTTTTCCTTTTGCTTAGCTTAAAGCCAGCCAGGGCACCAAATTCTTCTATTTTTTCTAACCAGTTTTCGATGTTGGATCTTGGGTCCTCAATAATACAGATTAAAGGGAGGCGGAGTCAAGATGGCGACGGAGTAGCAGCAACTCTGCCGAGCTCCGGAGAAGAAGCTCTCCCGAAAAAAGATTTACAACTTAGCCAACTTAGCTAAATCGCTCTCTGTGAGAAAGATTTACATCTGAGCCAAACTGTTCCCCAGAGAAGATTTACAACTGAGTTTAATTGCTCTTCGTGAGTAAGATTCGCGGGAGGGGAAGATCAGAGGGTTAGAGTGTGGCTGCCTTTACAACAAGGTTAAAACGCTCCCTTCTAGACCATCTATTACAACGCGGGCAGAGTACTCCCTCTCTTAGTCAAGATCAGAGAGAGCTCAAAAATAAAAAATAACAACGAGTCCCTGACCTGCAACACCCCAGGACCCCATAGGGGCCGTCTGGTGAGATTTCCAGGGAAATAGGAAGGGAGAGAGAGGGGAGAAGAAGGAGGCTGAGCTGAGGCCATTATTTTCACCTTCTCGGCCGGAGCTCGGTGGAGCTCGCTCCCTCCTAATATCCTAATTTCGCCTGCGCTTGGAAGACCCGAAGGCGCAGATATTATCCCTGCAGGGCTTTGCTTGTGCTGCCGCTTTCGGCTTCGGGTTCGGCTGGAAGATGGCCCTTTTTGCTGAGCTGCTCTGATCCATTGCTGTGTTGCTGCTTGGGAGAAGCCTTTAGAAGCCCAGTTGTCACTACTGAGACCCCAATCTTGTGTTGCTGCTATTGTGTTGCTGTATAAATAACATCTGATCTCCAGCTTTGAAAGCTCTTGGCAACTGTGACGTGAATTGACTAACAACGGACCAACAGACACTGCCTCTTGCATGAGTATACCATCTGCTCATCTGCTTGTGATTAGTGCCACCACCCATTGGCTGGTCGGGAAGAGGCGGGAGCCTGGCCAAGGGGATGCCGGCTTGTCCTTCACGGATCCTCAGAAACCGGTCTCCTAATTCTGAACTGACTACCCTTGATTGAGAAGTGGCCTAGTCCAAGAAGGCAAAGAACTTTTTTCGAACTGGTTCTACTACTATGTCACTTTAGCCTAGAGCATTTTAGATCTTTCGGTGGTTGTCCGGTATCCACCACCCCCGGAAGACTGAGTCGGCCACCTGTGACCAAATTACCGCCACCTTTGCATCCCGCTGATCCAATCTTGGACAAATTGTGTGATCTTTCATGGTCCAGCAGTGCCTGCTGATTGTGTTGACTGTGTTGAACTGCTGATTGTTACTGTGTAGACCTCTTGTGTAGACCTCTTGTGTAGACCGTTTGTGTAGACCTCTTATGCTGGCCTCTTTGTATGAAGAGATATCATCGTAGTTCAACTGTGCTGACCGCCGCTGTGTTGACATCGCCGGATGACCCATCCGCTTTTAGACCAACCGTCTAGGGATTACATCTGAATCATAACAATTTTAATAACCTTATCCAATTACTATTACCATCATCCTTGTGAGAGTGTGATTACATATCACTACCTCAGTTACCCCTTGGTTGTCGTTTGCTGCTAATTTGATCAAGAACGCAATAGCACTTTAAGGCGCCTGCCACTGCTGCTAAATTATACCAGCACTACGCCCCCATCCTTTTCCTCTATGCCGCACTTTAGTTAATTGAGAGAACCAGTTTGGGTATCTATTGCACTTAGATCTTGCACTTTATGTACTGCACCTTAGATCTTGCACTTTATGTATGTGCCCAACGGTACGCAGTATGTTGTTGATTGAGTGATATTACTGACTGGGTGGCATTTAAGTCTCTTGCACTTTACGAACTGTTTAACTGGTGTGGCTGAACGCCTAGCCCCACCTGAATCTATTGTTATCCATGTGGCTCCCCATCCCCCTATTTGTTCTGTCCCTGTTACTGCTGACTAGTGGAGGGGGCAGGGGGGGAGGAGGGCTGGAGCCTGTGAACAAGGATGAGGCGGGGTGGGGGGAGAAAAGGAAGCAAGGGAGTTGGCAAGGGCCAACAAACCAAACTTCGAGCGATATTGGAAATAAGACCTTGGTGCTGGACTGCGGCATGGAGGAGGGGAGGTGTTCCACTAGCCGAGGGGCCCCCATAGAGGTCGTGGTGGGGAGGAGGAGATGCGGTAAAAGGAGACCTCAAATTCGGCTTAATTCGGACCGCTTACCAACATTAACAACCCTAAACCGGTCTCCTAAGGTATATTGGTGTAACCAGGTGAGCAGGCCCTCCGGATTGAAGGTGGTGCTGCTGAACGCCAGGTCTGTCAACGGAAAAACGACCTGGATCCAGGACTTAATCCTGGATGAGCGGGCAGATCTGGCGTGCATTACGGAGACCTGGCTGGATGAAGCTGGGGGCGTAAATCTACCCAGCTTTGTCCTCCAGGCTTCTCCGTACAGCACCAACCGAGATCCGGAGGACGGGGAGGCGGGGTCGCAGTGGTCTATAGAGATTCCATCCATCTGACCAGGAGTCCCATCCCGCAGACCACAAATTTTGAATGCGTCCACCTGAGGGTGGGTGACCGGGACAGAATAGGGATTCTGTTAGTGTACCGTCCACCTCGCTGCACTACAGTCTCCCTACCTGAGCTAGCGGGGGTGGTCTCGAGCCTGGCGTTGGAGTCTCAACGGCTTCTTGTGCTGGGAGACTTCAACATCCATGCCGAGGCGCCCCTCACAGGAGCGGCTCAGGACTTCATGTCCGCCATGGCAACCATGGGGCTGTCCCAACAAATATCTGGCCCCACCCACTGTGCTGGACATACATTGGACTTGGTTTTCTGCCAGGGATGGGAGCAGGGTGGCGGTGTGGAGGAGCTGTCCATCTCTCCGTTGCCATGGACCGACCACTTCCTGATCAGATTTAGGCTCACTGCGCCCCCTAACCTCTGCAAAGGTGGAGGACCCATTAAGATGGTCCGCCCCAGGAGGCTTATGGATCCGAATGGATTCCTGACGGCTCTTGGGGATTTTCCCGCCACCTCGGTAGGTGACCATGTCGAGGCCTTGGTCGCTCTCTGGAATGGGGAGATGACCAGGGCAATTGACATGATCGCTCCGGAACGTCCCCTCTCAAGTAGCCGAGCTAAACCAGCCCCTTGGTTTACCGAGGAGCTGGCAGTGATGAAGCGAAGGAAGAGGGAACTAGAGAGCGTGTGGCGTTCGGATCCAAGCGAGTCAAACCGAGCACGGTTTGTGTCCTTTCTTAGGGCATATGCCGCGGCAATAAAGGCCGCAAAGAAAGTTTTCTTTGCGGCCACTATTGCGTCTGCAAAGAACCGTCCGGCGGAGTTGTTTCGGATTGTTAGAGGTCTTTTAACTCCCGCCACCTCTGGCGGGAGCCCTGACAATTCGGTCACGCGCTGTGAAGCATTTGCTCGGTTCTTTGCAGACAAAGTCGCCTTGATCCGTTCTGGGCTGGACACCATGTTAAATGCAGTCTCTGAGGATGTGACACGAGCACCTGCTTGTCCTATTTTGATGGATTCTTTTCAATTTGTGAAGCCCGAGGATGTGGACAAGATACTTGGAGGAATGAGGCCCACTACGTCCATCCTAGACCCCTGCCCATCCTGGCTTCTGAAGGAGGCCAAAGGGGGATTGGCTGAGTGGGTAACGGTGGTGGTTAACGCCTCCCTTCGGGAAGGCAAGATTCCAGCGAGCTTAAAACAAGCTATTATAAAACCGCTGTTGAAGAAACCATCACTGGACCCCACTAAATTCGACAACTTTCGGCCTGTTTCCAATCTCCCCATTTTGGGCAAAGTCATGGAAAGCGTGGTGGCCTCACAACTCCAGGTATTCTTGAGAGACACGGATATTCTGGATCCGGCACAGTCTGGTTTCAGACCGGGACATGGTACCGAGACGGTCTTGGTCGCCTTAGTGGATGATCTGCACCGGGAGCTAGACAGGGGGAGTGTGTCCCTGTTGGTGCTCCTGGACCTCTCAGCGGCCTTCGATACCGTCGACCACGGTATCCTTCTGGGCGCCTTGCAGGGGCTTGGGGGCACTGCTCTGCAGTGGCTCCACTCCTTCCTGGAGGGACGCACCCAGAAGGTGTTATTGGGGGACTCCTGTTCTGCCCCACAACCTTTGACTTGTGGGGTTCCACAGGGTTCCATACTGTCCCCCATGCTGTTTAATATCTACATGAAGCCGCTGGGTAAGATCATCCGGAGTTTCGGGTGCGGTGTCATCTGTACGCAGATGATGTCCAACTCTGTCACTCCTTTCCACCTGCTACTAAGGAGGCTGTCGAGGTCCTGAACCGGTGCCTGGCCGCTGTAACGGTCTGGATGAGGGCGAACAAACTGAAACTAAATCCAGACAAGACAGAGGTACTCCTGGTCAGTCGCAAGGCCGAACGGGATATAGGGTTACAGCCTGTGCTGGAGGGGTCGCACTCCCCTGAAGGCGCAGGTTCGCAGCTTGGGTGTGACCCTGGATTCATCGCTGAGCCTGGTGCCCCAGGTCTCAGCGGTGACCAGGGGAGCATTTGCACAGCTTTGCTCGTGCGCCAGCTGCGCCCGTACCTCGGGAAGTCTGACTTGGCCACGGTGGTACACGCTCTGGTCACATCCCGCCTTGACTACTGCAACGCTCTCTACGTGGGGCTGCCCTTGAAGACGGCCCGGAAGCTTCAGCTAGTCCAGCGCGCGGCAGCCATGTTACTAACGGGAGCGGGACGCAGGGAGCACACAACACCCTTGTTGTCCCAGCTCCACTGGCTGCCGATTTGCTACCGGGCCCAATTTAAGGTGCTGGTGTTGGCCTACAAAGCCCTAAACGGCTCCGGCCCAAAATACCTTTCAGACCGCATCTTGGCCTATGAGCCCACGAGGACCTTGAGATCGTCTGGGGAGGCCCTTCTCTCGATCCCGCCTGCCTCACAGGCACGCCTGGCGGGGACAAGAGAGAGGGCCTTCTCAGTGGTGGCCCCCCGGCTGTGGAACACTCTCCCTACAGACATCAGGCAGGCGCCCTCTCTTATGTCCTTCCGAAAAAGCCTTAAGACATGGCTGTTCGAGAGGGCATTTAATTAAGTGCTATATTAAAGTGGTTTAGACGACTGGAATGGAACAAGGAATATGAGATTGGTCACGATTCTATTACGAGACGAAGCGGATTAGTTAGTGTAATTTTAACTGTTGTATTGTTGTATGGTTAATATGCTGTTGTACTTGTCTTTGTGTGAATTGCCTTTTGTACTGTACACCGCCGTGAGTCGCCCGCGTGGGCTGAGAATGGCGGTTAATAAATGCTCCAAATAAATAAATAAATAAATAAATCATCTTTGAAGGCTCTGTACTTGAAGCTTTGTTTCGCTATTTGCAGCCCTCTTAGTTTTTTATAGTTTCTTATGTTCCTTAATAATACTTCCATCGCCAATATGAATATTAATGGTGACATTGGGTATCCTTGGCGTGTTCCTTTGTGTATGGTTATTTCTTCAGAGGGATGACCATTAGACCAGATTGTAGCCTTTTGGGTGCTGTATATGGCTTCTATTGCGTTCATGAGATGGAAGCCTATATCCAGTTCTTTCATTAACATTGCTATAAATTTCCAGTTCATATTATCGAACGCCTTTTCGACGTCGACTGCTAGCAGGGCAAGCTCTTTTTGGTGGTGTGTGTCATAGTACTCTATGATGTCAACTATAGTTCTGATGTTGTCCCTTATCTGTCTCCCCGAGAGAAATCCCGTCTGCTCTTCTCCTACCCATACATTCAAGAAGGGCTTTATTCTTTCAGCAAGGATGTTGGTAAAGATCTTATAATCTATATTTAATAAAGATATTGGTCTATAGTTCTTCACGTCAGCTGGATCTGTACCCTCTTTATGGAGTAAGGTGATGTCGGCTCTTCTCCACGTATCCGGAAGTATTTTATCAGTTAGTATTTTATTCATTAATCTTTTAAAGTATGGGCGTATAGCTTCTTTCATAGTCTTGTAGAATGTTCCCGAGAATCCATCTGGCCCAGGAGCCTTGTTTGCCTTGAGATTCTTTATTGCCCTATCTATTTCTTCATCCGATATTTCCCTGTTTAACTTTTCTCTTTGTTCTTCCGAGATCTTGTCCAATTTTTGTCTGCTTATATACAATGTGATGTTCTCTAAGCAAGCTTGGTCTTTAGTGTACAGTTCCTGGAAAAAGCTTTGGAATTCTTTGTTAATATCTTTATCTGTTACTAGATTTCTATCATCTTTTTGGATCTTCACTATATGGCTTGTTTGTGTTTTCTTTCTGATTCTTCTGGATAGCCAGCGTCCCGGTTTGTTTGTATTTTGAAAGAAGTTTTGCTTTATAAATTTCAGTTGTTTGGCTGTGTGTTCTAGCTCTAGATGATGTTTCCGTTTGTGTAATTTTTCCAGATTCCTCTTTGTCCTCAGGTTTGTTGGGTCTTTCTTCAGTGGATTATCTAAGTCCACACTGCCATATTCAAAGCAGATATTGTGGTGGCTTTCAAGGCATCCCACAGGATCTCTATTCTCATTCCCGGAGTGTCGTTGGTCTGAAAGAATTCGTCTATCCACTTTAAATTTTTCGTGATATCCTCTTCCTTCTTTAATAGGTTGTCATTAATCCTCCACTTCCTTGCACGCGGTTTTTGGTTAATTATCATCTCCACGGGACAATGATCTGAGAGATCTCTGGTCTTTATTCTGATATGGGCTATTTTTGATGTTATCGTGTTTGTTGTCCAAATCATATCGATTCTAGACCATGTATGGTAGCGTGCAGAGAGGTGTGTATAGTCCTCTAGATCCGGGTTATGTACCCTCCACGCGTCTTGTAGGTTAAACTCCTCCTTTAGTTTTAAAAAGGACCTGGGGATTAAGCTCGGCTGTCCTCCTCTCTTATTTTTGTTTTTACTACATTTGGATTTGTCCTTTTTTAAATCCATCACTCCGTTGAAGTCCCCCATTATTATTCGGTTGTCAAATTCTTGCTCTGATATTTTGTCTAGCAGGCCTCTCACAAATTTTACTTTGGGGGCGTTGGGGGCATAGATGTTACATATAAGGATCTTTTGTTCATGCGCTTGGATATTATTATAATTATTTTTATTATTAACTTTATTTGTACCCCGCTAGCATCTCCCGAAGGACTCGATGTGGCTTACAAGGCCAAGGCCTCATACACAATAAACACTATATAACACAAAAGCAAATTAAAACAGTTAAGGAATACTGAGAACAGATTAAAACAATACATCAAGACAACTATAAAACTGGGCCGGGCCAAAGTGATGGATACAAGATTAAAAGTGCTGATGTGACAGGTGGTTTATAAGGATTATAGGGTAAGTGCAGTGTGCGACAATCTTAATTCTAATAAAGTGCTTCTGGGACTTGTTGGAGATTCCTATTCCGGAAAGGCACATCGGAACAGCCAGGTCTTCAAGTTCTTTCTGAAGACTGCCAAAGTAGGGGCCTGTCTGAGGTCTTTAGGGAGGGTGTTCCAGAGTCGGGGGGCTACCACCGAAAAGGCCCTGTCTTGCGACCCCAGCGCACTTGCGACGCAGGCGGGATCACGAGCAGGGCCTCTCCAGATGACCAAAGTGAACGTGTGGGTTCGTAGATGGAGATGCGGTCACGCAGGTAGGCTGGTCCCAAACCGTTCAGGGCTTTGTAGGTAAGCACCTGCACCTTAAATTGGGCTCGGAATAAACGGCAGCCAGTGGAGCTCCTTAAACAGGAGGGTTGACCTCTCTCTGTAATGAGCCCCAGTTATCATCCTGGCTGCTGCCCGTTGGACCAGTTGGAACTTCCGAGCCGTTTTCAAGGGCAGCCCCACGTAGAGCGCATTACAGTAGTCCAATCTAGAGGTGACCAAGGCATGGACCACCCCGGCCAGATCAGCCTTCGCGAGGTACGGTCGCAGTTGGCGCACGAGTCTCAATTGTGCAAAGGCCCTCCTGGACACCGCCGACGCCTGAGCCTCAAGCGTAAGCGATGAATCCAAGAGGACTCCCAAACTGCGGACCTGTGGCTTCAGGGGGAGTGTAACCCCGTCCAACACAGGTAGCCACCCTATACCCCGATCTGGCTTATGATCGACCAGGAGGACCTCTGTATTGTCAGGATTGATCCTCAGCTTATTCATCCTCACCCAGACAGCCACAGCAGTCAGGCACTCATCCAGTACCCGAGGGGCTTCCTTGGAATTAGGTGGAAAAGAGTAGTAGAGTTGGGTGTCATCTGCGTAGAGATGGCACCTAACTCCAAAACTCCGGATGACCTCTCCCAGCGGTTTCATGTAGATGTTAAAAAGCATGGGAGACAGAATAGAGCCTTGCGGGACCCCACAGGTCAAGGGCCAGGGGTCCGAGCAGGCGTCTCCCAGCTTCACCAACTGGGATCGACCCTCCAGGAAGGATCGGAGCCACGACAGAACCGTGCCCCCGAGATTAAATGCTAGGCTAGCTGGGATGGTCTGATTTATATAAGTTACTACTCCTCTTTTTTTTTCCGGAGCAGATGAAATGAATTATCTCCCCAATTTTTTATGGCTGAGGTGAGTTATATGCCTTTGGGCAATATGGGTTTCCTGAAGGGCAATTACATCATACTGTTCCCTTTCTAATTGTTTAAACAGTTTTTTTCCTTTTAGACGGAGAGTTCAGACAATTAATGTTATTAGTTAAGTACTTTATTTGTTTTAACTACTTATTCATCATCAAAATTCACAGCAATGTCCAATTCGTCTCTGTTTTTAATCATTGTTCCGGAGGCTGTCGGGGTTGTTTCCTGTTGCAGTGATTCCGGTTCCAGTGAGTCAAATCGGCGTTTTTTACTTTGTCTTTCAAATTTTCAGTTGGGAGGAGACAGGTTTAATTCTTTCCTAAATTTCTTGTAAAAGGTCATGGCTTTTTCTTCTGATGTCAGCCAGAACTTTTGGTCTTTATAAGTTAACATGATTCCCTCGGGTTTTTCCCAGCGGAATCTGATCTGCAGTCGATTCAGCTCTTCAGTGAGAAAGTGATATTTCCGTCTTCTTTGAAGCATCGAGGCTGGGTATTCTTTGAGCACTATGATTCTGTTATATTTATAATGGATTGGTGTTTTGCTGTTTTTTTAAATTACCTCATCTCGGACTCTTTTCTTCACAAAGTGTACCATAATGTCTCTTGGGACTTTGTTTTTCCTGGAGAAGTTAGTTGTGACCCTGTACACCCTGTTGATCTCTTGGGACATCTCTTGTTCTTGTATATTCAGAAGGTCCGCTGTTATCTGCGTGATCAGTTTTCTTATGTCTTCTTGAGAATCCTCGATCAGATTCCTAAACCTCAGTTGGTATTCCAGATCCTTAAATTCCAGTTTCTCTTGTAGTTGTTCCATCTTGATATTTTTGTTCTCTAGTTTTCCCACTTTCTTCTCTAAGTGTTCTTGAGCCTTTACCATTTTCTCTTTGTCTGCTTTGATCTCCTTGATTTCCTTGTGGAACAGTATCATCTCTCCTTTGATGCTTTCCATCTCTCGGGTCAGTTCTTTTTCCATGGTAGTTATCTGGTTTTGCAGAAGTTTCTGTTGTTCTTCCTGTTTCTCTGCCCTTTTTTTGAAAATCTTCCTGTAGGGCATCTTGCTTCTTAGAGATTTTCTGTATTTCCTTCAATAATTCCTTCATTAAATTATTTTCTGTACCCGATCCTTTCCTAGCTGATTGCTTCGGATCTTTAAGGTCTTTAAGGTCTTTATCTCCTTTGGCTTTAGGTGTTGGCATCTTGAGCTTGGTCAGGGTCCGTGGGGGGGGGGTGATTTTGTATATTTATGTGTGCCCCTGTGTTTCCTTGTCTTTTTATCTGGGGGCTTCTTTTCCAACCTCTCTTTCTCTCCTTTTCCCCTCCCTTTCGACTTAGTTTATTTATATTACTTATATTATTCCCTCTTTAATCACTCACTCATGATGCTGTTCCTTCTTGCCTTCTACTCCTTCTCCTTGGCGATGTTTTACTCTCTTCGCTGTGTCCCTTGTTTCCACCTTTCAATGTGGATAGCGTCCCCCAAGCTCTGCCCTCTTCTTGTCTCCTTGCCTCCTTGTCCACTTCCGCTTTGTTTTCCATCTTGCCCTCTTTCTCCCCCTCTTCTACCAGTCGCTCTAGCCGCTTCTTCTTGGCTACTTGCTAGTATTCTTCCCTTTGCCTCTTTGTAAAAGCCAAGCCTGCGGAGCTCCATTTCGGGTTGAGGGAGGTGCGTGTTTTCATGTTTGTCTCTTACCTAATTCCCTCCATACCGCTCCCTTTAAGTCTTTAACTCTAACAGTTTGGCAAAAGATTGATAGTAGATTGAGAGTTGATTGATAGTTGATTTTATAAGTAGTTCTCCGTGTGCTTAGTTAGGTACTTAAAGGGTTAGGTAGTTAGAGGGTTAGGTAATTAATTAGGTGGCTAGGTAGTTGGTTGATTAATTAATTAATTCTATCTGCTGCTTGCTTAATCCGGGAGCTAAAGGCTGGGAAAGGGGGAGGGGGTGAGCAGCCCCACTACCTGATTGACTTGATTGACTTGATTAGCCACACATTCAGTGAGTGGTTCAGTAAATAACAATGAATGATTCAATGAATAACAATGAATAGCAATGTATAGTTCAATAAATAGCTTATGAGAGTAAATTGGAAAATTCCTTGTAATTACTTCTAAAATTTACCAATTATAATTTGCTTGTAGGCTTCACCCATTACTCGATGAGGTTGTTTGTTGAGTTGTTTGTTGAGTTTACACTGAAATTATAGATTAAGCAGTTCGGTAGGCATTTAATGAGTATTTGTTAATTGCTTGGGAAGATAGATAAACTTTCCTAAGCAGTCGGCTTTAATAATCTCCTTTGTTAATAAATTATCGAGCCGTCTTCCTGTCGAAATAGGTAATTGCCTCAGAAATGAACTTACAGGTCACTTCGTTACTTCGATGCGCCTCTTCTCCGTTGCTCCTTCAGAATTGGGGTGAGCTGAGTCGGCAGTATATGCGGGCCTTGCGGTCTGCTTACCGCTTCTTGGTTTGCGTTGTCACCAATGCTAAGGCCGGGCTCACTCGAGCCTCTCCCTTGAGGGGAAAAGACTCACTGGAGCCATCAACTGTATCCTTGGCGGCTTTTCAACAACACCTGGCCTCGTTCCTCCAGTGAAGGGGGGCTGTCATTGCCCACCTAACCGTGAAAGCGCTTTGTGCTCTCAGAGCACAAGAGCACCCAGCCTGCTGCCATCCGCGCTCACCAGAAGTCCAAAAATGCCTCTGATCTTTGTACTGGTATGCTTTGTAGGTGAATGATTGCTACATCGCATCCTTTTCAGCTGAATTGCTAATAAAAACACCTCGGTGCCTCTTCTTCGACTTTGGTGAGATTTATCCTGAATTTTTAATCTAAATAAATTTGCTGAAATCAGGCTTCTCTGGCTCGCCAAGGTGGCAATCCCTCTTTGATATGGTCTTAGGGTCTTATTTATTTATTTATTTATTTACTTCATTTGTATACCGCTCTCTCTCAGCCCGTAGGCAACTCAGAGCGGTTTACAACCAAATCAACATACAAAGTGCACAACATTAGCATTTAAAACAGTAACCATGGCAACTACATCAATATAACAATACATCAATATAACATCAATACATCCATATAACTAATCCATCACGTCTCATCACGTCTCAGGGTCCCTCCTCTGGGGGAAGACCCTCCTAAAGCTCCTATTGGCTTCACAGCCATATAACCTAGCATGTCAGGGCAGAAAATCCCACAATACCTGCTTTGAACTGGTTACCTGAGTCCACACTGCCATATATTCCAGTTCAAAGCCGATAATGTAGGATTTTATTCAGCTGTGTGGAAGGGACCCAACTCTTAAGGTCAGAAAGTTTTTCCTGGTGGTCAGGTGGAATCTCCTTTCCTGTCATTTGAACCTATTGCTCCTAGTCTTCATCTACAGGGCAGCAGAAAACAAACCTGTTCCCTCTTCCTTATGGCATCCTTTCACATGTCTCCTGTCTCCTCTCACCCATTTCTTTAAGCACATGGTCTCCAGACCTTTAATCATTTTAGTCACCCTCCTCGGGACATGTTCCAGCTTGTCAATATCTCTCTTAAACTGTTGTGACCAGAACTGAACACGCCATGACTTCACTCGATCTAAGTACTACAGGCAGTGCCCAAGTTATGAACAAGATTGGTTCTGTAGGCTTGTTTTAAAGCTGAATTTGTATGTAAGTCAGAATAGCTACACATTTTATGTCTAGATCCAGGTGTGTCTGTGTGTGTGTGTGTATGTTTCTCTTCAGATAGCATAGGGGAAGGGTTAACACACATTGTGGTAATGTATTGTCGAAGGCTTTCATGGCCGGAATCACTAGGTTCTTGTGGGATTTTTCGGGGTGTATGGCCATGTTCTAAAGGCATTTTCTCCTGATGTTTTGCTTGTATCTATGGCAAGCATCCTCAGAGGTAGTGATGTTGTGGTGTTTGTTTTGCTGTCTGTGCCCCTGTTCAGAAGATTCAGGAGTTTTCACCTCACTTTCTGTCCCTGTGAAAACTGGATTTTGAATGTGTTGAATAGCCCTGGGCCTAGGACAGAACCCCACGGCATCCCAACACTCCCTTTTCCTGGTATTGATGTCAAGCTTACTGGATGGTAATTGTTTGGGTCCTATTTCTTCCCTTCCTGAAAACAGGGACAACATTTGCCGTCCTGAATGGAGAGTGAGTAACTGGAAAAACCATAAAAACCAAACATTTCTGTAATTAATGTGACTCATTTTAAAATATGATAATGTTGAGTAAAATGGAAGAAAGTAGAAAAAGAAGGAGACCATGATAGATGGCCTTATTCAAATCAAGGAAATTGTGGACTTGAATTTGCGAGACAGAAGCAGGACAATTAATGTTTACTTTAATTGCTTGTATTGTTATTATTGCTTGTATTGTTGTATTTGGGTTTGGCCTCATGTAAGCCGCACCAAGTCCCTTTGGGAGATGGTAGCGGGGTACAAATAAAGTGTTATTATTAATGTCCCAAGGTCTTGCAGGTCTCTCATTCATGAGGTTGTAATAAGTCAAAAACAACATGATCGCAAATAACAAGAATAACATCTTGGCAACTTGCCTCTATACCGATTTAATATCTTATAGTGATGCAATCCTACCTGCACACTCCACACTTGCGTCTCTGCTGTGGTCACAGTCATGTTCTCCCCACTGTCCTTTGGGGCATTGCCTTACAGAGTCTTCTTTCCCAGTGCAGTTCATTCCCTCTAGCCAGATGGGACCAGTCCCTCTTCCAAAACGTGCTCCACCAGATGCCCTCAAGGCCTCTCCACAGCCCAGTTCCCTGCACACAACTTGGGCATCCTGTAGATCCCAGCCAGCATCACAAATCGTCCCCCACGTTTCATTGTGAAACACCTCGACCCTTCCAGAACACTTACTGGAGCCATTCACAAGGCGAAGCTCTGATGAAACAGAAGAGTTACAGTGTCACACTAATTTTTCAGTCTTAGCGGATTTCCTGGGGTTCTCACAATAAAGATTGGGAATGCTGTGAAGGTATTTATTGTCAGTGTATGATTTATGTATGATGTATGTTTAAATGTAATTTTATGTAATAGGATTGTGATTGTAATAGAATTGTATTGCCAGGATGTATTCTGACACAGAAGGGTTAAACAGCAGAGTTAGCAAGCTGTGAATATGTGACCCTGAGTTCTTGTCTTGAAAGATTAGAGAGTGCATGAGAAAAACTCCCTTCTAGTTACAGTGTATTATCTTAGTTTTGATTCCTTTTGGTTTGTCCTTTGTGTCTGTCTACTGTCCGCGTATGGTGTATATTTTGAGCTGCTTAAGTAAAGCTGAGTACCTGCTTTTACCGGAGACTCCAGAGTCCATTATTCTGAGCTTCTGCTAACCCCAACATATATGAGGGGTAGGAGGGGAAAATCAGATATACAGACATGTATGACACCAGTAGGTTGTATGGAGAAGGAGCATGGGTAATGCAAAAGATGAATTAAATTCAAATTCAAAACACATGGGAAATCCATCATCTTTTTAATAATAATAATAATAATAATAATAATAATAATAATAATTTTATTTCTTACCCACCTCTCCTTGTGGCTCGAGGTGGGTTACAGAATAATTTAAACACATAAACATTGCAAAAATACCACAAATACACATATTAAAATGTATTTCCATAAAATACATATTAAAATACACAAAACAGGGGGCAAAGGACACATGTTTAAAACTCATGCTTAAAACTGACTGGTACATAATGCAGTTCAATGCATTTAAACTGGATTTTGAGTCTAAAATGACTAGATAATGCAGTTTTATTATATGGCAATGTAGATGGGGCCTGAGATAAATTTCCTGACAATGCGAAAGGTGATCTGTCTGTTAGTGTTGGGGAATCTGAGCTGCTAGGTTAAAAAATAACCCTCAGTTAGAGTAATTCCACCAAAATAAAGCAGAGTACCATGAGTAAACTCCATAACCAGCAAAGACTTATGTATGGTGAGCAGGGATAGCCTTCTAATCATCAGGATGGCTGAGGATTGCAGAATCAAGCTTAAGGTTCAAAAGATTTATTAAAATAAAAAGAAATACTTTATTGATTGAAAAGTCTTGGAGCTCACTAACTTGCTAAATCTTATCTTCTAAAGAAGGTAAAAAGGTAAAAGGTTAAAAAAAAGTCCATGCAGCTACATTTTGCCTACAGAGAGGCAAACTGCATCCTCACAGGGAGAAAGGAAAGCAGAAGTAACAATCGCGGAGACCACATGGCCGCACCGAGTCCCTTGGGGAGATGCTATCGGGGTACAAATAAAGATAATAATAATAATAATTTAAACTTAGAAGGAAGTTCCCTCACAGAATTGAATGGCTACATCATCAAAGGGGAGGAGACAGTGGCTAGCAGTGAAGACTAAAGACAAAGCCCTTTAGGAATCATGCAGAGGAATGTGGGGAACAGGAATCCCTGAGCTTGGTCCTACTCGTTGAGGACTGGAAACTTGATGACACCAAGACTTGTGCAGTCCAGGGAGGAAACCCAACAATTAGAAAACATGAAATGGATGAACTGTAGGAACTGTACCTAATTAAAGATTGGGCGGCATAAGTTAAGGCACCTTCAGTCCTTGGAGAAAGAGAATGAAGCGGGGGAAACATGCCTTCCTCAGGATGGAAATGAATGACCCAGATGGACAGGCAGAAGCAATTTAGCTTTTGGACTCTTATCCATTTCTATTCTGTTATTTTACTTTAGTAGTACAGAAGATTTGAATAACAAAAATATTTCATTTTCCTGGTTCCAGATATAAATTTTCATGACAATGACTTACCTGTGCATATGACACCGGCCATATAAAATAAAAGATCATGATTGAAATAATACTCCCGCCTTGGTCCTATTTTACATTCACTGAGGGAGGTCTCTGACCCATTACAGTAACAACCAGCCAGCCCGAGGGTAGCAGTTATTTCTCCATAAATTGGATAGTGTAGGGCACGCAGAGCAGTTCCACAGCCAAGGTACCTGCACACCACCCTGGCTGCTTTAATATCCCAGCCTCTGACATCTACCATTCTCCATTGGCCTTCGTGGAGGAGCTCAAGTTTCCCAGCACAGCGATTATGGCCATCAGTTAATCTCATCACTGAGAAGGATACAGAACAACAGTCATTACCAGGTTTTCGGGTGCAAATAGGAACAAAAAGAATATTTACAACCATTCCAAAAAATATTAAAAACCATGTTTGTTGACTATCCTGACAGAATTTTCTGTGCAAAAATACTATTTTCTATGGAAAAGGCAGATTTCTGTACAGAAATAATATTATAATACAATGTTAGGTGTACATTTCTGGAGAACATGTTCTGAGCTGTGAATAATCTTTAGAAGTAGAGAAAGACCAGAAGAGTCATCTAGTCAAAACCCATTCTGCCTTCAGTTAAAGCACCCCCGACAGATAGCCACCCAGAAACTCCTGCAAAACAGCCAGAGAACGAAAATCCATTATGTTCCTCCACTTATTAACTTCAGCTCAAGAAAGAAGTGAAAAAGGTTATCTATAGAAGATGCCACAGAGTGTGGGGGAAGCCCCTTCTTTGGAGACCTTTGATCAGAGGCTGGATGGACCTCAAAATTTAGCTTTTGGACTCTTATCCATTTCTTTGTGCTTTTCCTGCATGGCAGGAGCTTGGGCGTCACCCATCTTGCATCTGTGCACTTCATTTTCTCTGAGTAAGTGAAATATCCTACACTTTTCATTGTTGAATTTCACTCTGTTAGTTTTGACCCAGCTCTCTAATCTTTTGAAGTCATTTTGAATTCTGATTATGTCTTCTGGAGGATTAGATATCCCTCCCAATTTGGTGACATCTGCAGACTTGATGAGCATGCTTTTTATACCTTCACCTAAGTCATTCATATGTTGAACATCCCGTGGCCTAGGAAAGAACCTTGTGACACTCCATTAATCACTTCTTTCCAGGAGGAAGATGAACCATTGGTGAGAACCTTTGGGTTTGGATGCTTAACAAATTAGAAGTTCACCTAATAGTGGTATTATCTAGTAGGCCTATGTGATCAATGGAAAAATGTTTCAATACTTATATTAATTTAGTGGGGCAGTGAATCATTTCTAAAGTGTTTCTAAAATATCATTACAGGTCCGTAATGAAGTAACAAAATTTTCATTACTTTCTTATTAAGTAATTGTGCAAGGGGGAGCTTTGAGGAATTTTAAAAAGTGTTTATGAACAACATATTTTCAAAAGATCCAACAAGAGCCATTTCCTTGAGATGCTATTTTAAATGATACAACATAACCAGGGCATCATTCCCACTAAGTTTCAGAAAGATTTGTACATCCACTGATTTTTAGGGAATTTTAACCAACATAAACTTAACAGTACGATTTCATTGGAAGAGCCCAGAGACCACCCAGTCCCAGCCCCTTCTTCCAGGCAAGAAAAGAACAGTCAAAGCATCCCCAACAGATGCCCATTCTGCCTTTGAAATAATAATAACAACAACAATAATAGGAAACCTACTAGGAAAACTTTGGAGTGTATACTGCCTCTTAACTTTGCCTATCTAAGAGGGTTGATTTATCTCCAAACAATCCTTTTTTATCTCAACATCCCTAGTTTAGAGAATGAACACGGGATTTCCGCCATGCTGCAAATGTAGATTGCCAGGTGCTCTGGCAAAATGACAAACATTCCGCAGGTGACAGCAGATCCTTTTGTCCATTCCATAACTGAGTGATTTAGGTTAAAAGCAGGAACTTTTCCCAGAAGCCCTATCCCCCTTTTCAAAATACCTCACTTCTCCTTTACTTTATTCAGAGAGCAGTGCTGTTGATACTGTCTCTATTCCTCTGCTACTGGCTCTGCACCAGAAAGGTCAGATGACCTAGTTGAGTCTCCATCTCTCACACACATGGCCAAGGCACCCCCACCTTCCAAACACACAACCTCAAAAGGCCTCAAGCAGAGGTACCAACACACTGATACCTCAGCCACCAAAAAACCCACAAAGCCTTAAAAAAAACCTACCTTACAAACAAGAAATAACCACTCAGTTCTCTAGCACACTTCAAAAGGTCAGATTTTTCCCAACCACAGATCACCTCCTGCTTCCTCTTCAGTCTCTGGATCTCTACTACTACCCCCGCTCCCTGAAAGCTCAGGTGATCTAGCTGATGAACGTGACTGGAAAATTGTAATTTAGAGGGTTGTTCCAATTCAGAATAATTTACTACTCGGTGAGAAGGGTGTGTCTACTTGGCTTAGAACACAGGAAGTGTTGTAGTACACCCTGAACCCGAGGCTGATGAGTTCACTAATGAGTTAGAGAGAATTATGGGATTTCCTGTGAGATTTCCTGGGGCACAAACCGATGAAAATTCAAGTCAGAGAAATGATGGTTTTCTCTGGAAAAAATCTAACTCAGAAAGTACAAGGCCCCAAGGTCAGACAGAGGAGCCAAAAACTGCAACATTAGATAAGGAGTTGGGTGAAGAATTAAGTGATATGGAAGGCTCCTGGGGAAAACACCTGGCGCTATGGAGGTCAACAAAAGCCTTTGTTTACAGATTAGAGCAGAAAATATACACAGCTCCAGTCAGAGCGTCTACATGGGAAAGTTAAAGAGAGAATTTGTGGGAAACGAAATGATTTCATGGCTGCTTATTAATTAGCAAGTTGTTTTTCCTAAGAGTTAGTTCAGGCAACATAGTGTACAAGAGAGAAGCTAGGCCTGAGTTCTCTGGTTCTAGTTTCAAGTAAAGGCTTGGTTATGCATTCAAGTATCCTGGAAGCTTTCTATGTTCTTGTTTTCTATTATCGCTCAAGGTTTGCTTGTGGACTTATGCTTTGCTTGTGGACCTTTGCTTGTCGACGTATGCTATACTTGTGACTGTCTGGCTATTCCTGGACTACATTACATTAGGATTCACATGAGACATTTGGATTATTGCTGGGAAGGCAACACAGGAATACTCCTGTGCTGCCGCTAAGTCAGCACAGAACCTGGCCTGAAGTGCCTGTGTGTCGTCTAATGGTCTCCATATGAAAGTGGAGGGGAAGCAGCATATGGAGGACAAATAGGCTCATCTGACAAGGTGGATAGTCTTACACTGGACTTAATTTAGCAATTCATTAAATCATTTGTTGATTGAATTGGTACCCTGCCTTTCTTCTGAGATCAAACCAAAGGTCACTTCAAACGTATGCAACACAAGATTCAGACTGAGAAGAGTATTTTTTTAAAAGTCTTTTTAAACGTACATTTGAAAGGGAGAAAGGAAGAATATGTGTCTTCACCTGACCTTTCTATGGTTACTCTTTCATGACGATTACCTGCACATTCCACACTGGCATCATTCCTGTGGTCACAGGTGAGATTGAGGCTCTTCCCTTGAGGACATTCCTTCAAAACTTTCTCTTCCCCTGTGCAGTTCACTTGATCCATCCAAATGGGACCAGACCCTTGGCCAAATCTCACTCCAGTGGCTGCTCCTAGAGGTTCTCCACAGCCTACTTCCTGGCACACCACACGGGCATCCTCTAAATCCCAGCCATTTTCACACACAGTTCCCCAACTCTTGTTATGGAACACCTCCACTCGGCCAGAGCATGGAGTCGGACCATCGACCAACCTTACCTCTGATTAGGGAGAGGTAAAATAATATTAATATTTATTATTCACCTCTTATTTCAGTGAAATACCTCTATAAAATCATAAATTAAAACATAGTTAAAATGCAACCATAAAAGCATATATTAAAACATACACATATTAAAACACCTGACACAAAAGTTAAAACACAGTGAACATAGAATGTGATTTAAAAGTCATAGTTAAAACTGACTGGGTAGGCAGGCTGGAAGAGATAGGTCTTCAGTTGTGTTTTCAAGTCCAACAGCTGATTTAGAACAGTCTAACTTAAATGCATCAGGGTTTTATAAATGAAAACAACTATTTATTTACTTCATTTTTATATTTATTTACTTCATTTTTATACCGCATTTTTCAGCCTAACTCGGCGACTCAATGCAGTTTACTACCTATACAATAACTGAACAAACTCATAATACTGCTGTTTCTTTTAGATAGATTATGCACTTAGATGGGAATGCATTGATTGTAAACCCACTGTGCAAAACCTGGTGTGCAAATTCAGGTCTAATAGACATGCAATCACACACCTACTGAAGGGTTAAGTAGATGGCAGCTATACTATCCATGCAGGCTGATCCAACTCAATTTGAGAAAAGCTGCTTATATGGTTGTACCCTGGATAAATTACTCAGGAAAACCCAAACACCACACCAGGATTCGGGCTTTCCCCAGAGTTCTGGCAGTGGTTCTCATGCAGAATTGGCTATGGATTTCCCAACATCCATTGCATGCTTTTTGGGTTCATGTGACCTGGGGACATGGATGGCTGTCCCCTCTGTCCCTGTCAGTGTTGGCTGCAAGAGCAATAGGGTGACTGATCTTTGGGGAAGAGAGAGGGTGGCCTTTCCCTTCTCTCCCTTTGGGATAATAGTTTTTCCAAGTCCATATGGGGTTTTGGAGTGATGCATTCCAGAAAGAGGAAGAGGGATTGCCAAGCAACAGTCTATAGCTGGAGGGTGGCCTTTCCCCTCTCTCCTCTCTCAGTCACATGGCACAGAAAGAGGAAGAGGGACTGCCAAGCAACAGGTAGGTTCCCTATAGCTGGATAGAATTTTTGTGTTAGAAGGGATTCCAAGGGCCATGTAGTCCAACACCACTAAAGGAGTCTAGAAAGATGGTCATCTTGCTGTTGAAAACCAGACTCCAAAATGATGGAACGTATAGTCCTCAGCTCCATAGATAGTAATTAGGGAGCCCACATGGACATCATTCCTATTTTCAGAGTTATTTCCATTAAGCCCCCTGGGATGACGACACCTTATTTAACATAATCCCCTCATGAAGCCCTGGAAGACACCTGGGACATACATTGGTGGCTTTCGAAAGAGCGTCTGGGTGTTTTCTTGTTATGACCTGATTTATTTATGGGAATATTTGCTCATATCTGTTTAGGTCTCTGGTACCCATTGTATTAACTGGAGCTGAAATACCAAAACCCATATCAGTCCATTATCCCTTGCCCCAATACATTCCTTTCTGCTCACACTCCTCTCCTGGAAGGATGAATAAATGGACACAAATCTTCAAAATAATCCAATGAGTTTATTAAATTTCCCACCATGGCTGGGAMCCAGGTCTCCCAGAGTCCTAGCCCAAGACTCAAACCACTATGCCATACTTCTTTCCTGGATTCTTCCCCTAATTCCTTCTCTTTGGRACACAGCTGCAGGTCAACAGCATCTGGAAGGGGCCAGTTGGAAACCTCAGTTACTGAAAACAAAATGCATTCAAGCTAAWCATGGTTGATRAACTTACCTGAACACACAACAGAARCYRTTTYYCCACTMTCACAGTCATATCYCCCCAAWGGACTTGCCMAGCACTGATGCAGAGMAGWTTCTGTCCCTCTGCAATGGACGTCATCCAACCAAATGGGGCCGGTTCCACTCCCATTCCATGTTCTGCTTTGATCCATCCTGGCACTTCCACATCCCATCTCTTGGCATACCACTTTGGCTTCCTCAATGCCCCATTCATCTCCACAAATCATGCCCCATTCACCATGATGGAGCAATTCTACTCTTCCACTACAATTATTTAGGCCTTCCACCAGTCGGAYCTCTGTTTGGTGCATGGGATCAGAGCCCAAGAGCTGCCCTTTGTAAAGCATATGAGAGAAAGAGTAAAGAGACAAAGTATGTGGCTTTTCTCCTTTTCTATTTCTTGCATAACAAAGCCCTAGGAAACTCATGGGATTGGCATTAATTTACATGCGACTTGCAGGCATAYACAAACACTACTATTTCAAAACCTGAATAACCATGGACAAGAGCAAAAGCAAATGTGAATGATCTGGGTGACTCAGGCAAAGGCTCCTCTAGCTCTTTTCTTATTTTGTTTTTATTTTATTTATTTTCCCTCTTTTGATTAGMTAGTGTTAGCTGTATGTTATGTTGTTTGTGTTGGTGTGTTGTTAGGTATAGTTRGCTGTATGTTGTATGTGGTTGTATGTGTTGGTTGCTGATTATGACAGGAGGACAAGAGAAGGAATAGAATTATACATAGGARATTGTTGCWTAGGACAGGGCTAGATCYGTTTGAAGTGAACCCAGGAGAGCACATGAGACTGACTGTTGATAGGAAAGCGAAGACATAGGAAGGTGTGGATGGTATATGGATGTGTATGTGGAGGAGAGAGTGTGAAGGTTAGTGTGGATTGGTGAGGGAAATTGTGAAGAATGAGGAGAGTGTGAGTTGCTGTGATATGTTGGAGGAGTGATTGACTGTGACGTAGGTTGCCATTGAGTGTGGAGTAGTGTTAGGACGGACATAGGAATGGCTGAAACAGAGTCTCGTGTGAAGAATGATCTATCGCACTTTTACGACCTCCTGCGGGAA